>JAAIXI010000234.1:13404522-13799255 GCA_013403645.1 Heliconius nattereri | reverse complement strand
AAAAGTAGTAAATATTAACAATGGGAGCAATTATTAGCCAACTTTAGAAATTATTGATAAATTATATTACTGGTAGGTAGGCAAATAAAAAAATTAATATAGTAAAATTTTGATGCCAATTTACATTTACAGAAAGTTAATTATAATTTAATATAATTTAAAATTGATATAAGCTTATAGAAGTGTGCATATATATAATTGACTACTGTATAGTTTTTTGTATTGGTGTATTTGTCTGAGGCAAATATGTATGTCTGCAGCTAAGCTTCCAACTTGTCAAGCAAAGTGAGACAATAACGGTGCCAAATTGTGAGAAGGGACGTAGCTCACTATAAAAATGAGTTTTGTGTAGTAAGATATGTGTGGGAATATAAAAAATTAAGAAATAAATACTCCCCGGGTTTTAGAAATTTTGAAAATCATTCCGTTAGCACACTGACAGACGATAGCTCACGGCGATTACACTGTTTAACGTTAGTATTCTTCTTCGTTCGTTTGTTCTTCTTCTTATTTTATACACAAATGATACTTAATTAGTTTATTTCACAAAATATACAGTAAATTATATATTTTAATACTATTAAATACACATTTTATAATTAAAATTGAGGAGCTATTCATTTGACATGTTGCCTAGGCCAGTGTTGCCAGTATTCCCCCGGTACGGTTACGGTACGGTTTTATATTGCAGATAAATGTACTAAAAGCTAAAAAATCATTTCACGATACAGTCATGGGCCTTGATTTCATCCCGCTAACACGCAATGTCTTAAATCCGGACAGAAAGAGGAGATCAGTAATATTATCAAAATGCTTAGGTATTTGCAATCATACATTGAACACATTGACTCCTGAAGTCGAAAGATATTTTTTTTTCCTATTATCATTAAAAATATATATAAATAGATGAATAAAGGCCGTTTTCCTATTTCTAGAGAATGTTTAAAATGATGTTAAATGTTTTATTACTGCCATTCAAAGCAACTGGCGTCTTTATATTATAACGTATTTTAGACTCGGAGTATTGTTTATGATATTTTAACGAGCTAACAATAAAGTACCGTTGAATTCATTTCTTAACTTATTATTACAATTATGCTTAATTTAATTTTTTTTTTACTTTTATCGTTTTGTCAAAGAGTAGGCAAAGTGACTATACTACTATTCATTTCGCCGAGAGGGAATCGAACCCACTAAAACAACATTGAGCTTACATTCCACTGCGCCTCGACAGTCTATTGGTTTGTAAAATGGAAAATTAAATTATTTAAGCGGTAGCAATATCTTTCACATTGAGTTCTTTCATTTCGAGCGTAAACTTGAAAAGAATATAGAATATGACTAGTTAGAGACGTATATTGTCATTCTGACTTCAAACAGGAGGTACTTCTTAATTTTATTTCCATCTAAAAGAAAGTTTTTTTCTGAATAGTTCTGTTCTGTTCTGTTTATTATTACTACGTTACTGGTTCTCGATATTTTTTTTCTAATTTGTAACATTTATATGAAAGTAGTTTTTTTTTGAACCAATGGTTCTAATTCAAACATCTTTTTGTGTTTGATAGTCCATCCATTGCGTGGACTATCAAGCACAAACACAACTTACAACTTACACAACTTAGAATTTTCATTTATTCTCTTTTGAAAACACGAGTGAAGCCGCTGTTGAAATGTTATACAATATTTTTTATATCTTCACGCTATATCCCATACATACAAGCGTCGCGCTTATGTTCACACGCTCTTTCCGCTGCTACGAGATTACCTCATTATATAAATATCCAAATCAATACAATACAGTATTAATTTACATAATCAAATGCAATTCTCTTGAAAATATAGAATTTCAGCAACAATTACACTCTATGTTCATATCAAAAGGAAACCTAATCTCTCACGAACTGATTGAGTTTAAACTATATGTGGAAATGGCTGAACTTTATGGTACAAAGCGTTATAATTATATTATACACGTATTAGTATTCCTGTCTTGAAGGCAGTTGTGAAACGACAAACTTAATGCTACGTGATAAGAAATTATGATCAATATTAGAGGGAATTGTCGAGGAGGCATTTTTTATTATTGTGAAAATATTAACAACTACTAACTTTATATGTTATAGTTTTGATCTAATATATTCTAAAAATCATTTATCATATTTTAATATTTTATAATATTTCTATGACTTTCTGAATAAAGTATTTTTTTCTCACAATACCAGTACACCTTCGTCTTTTAAAATAATGTCACTTTTGTTGACAATGTCTAAATTATTTTCTTGAAAATGTAGATTTGATATTTTAAACAATAACATAAAGATCTTATGTTGAAAAATAGCAAAATCTAAATTACAAGAAATGAATGAAATTTTCCATATTAAAATCTGAGTAGAATGATTTTCAATTTCCTATACGTACTATATATAAAACGAGATCTACATAAATATATTTATGCAAAAATAAAATATCATCAAAGGTAAAATCTTTCGGTAAACAGTCGTGTGGCACGTTCCTTGCCTCGAGCGTGGAGATAAAGAAATATAAACATACAAACGTTATACTACAGGCTGTAGAACCTAGCTTTTATCTCTGTGTAATACTCTATGTAATATTTATAAGTTATAGATAGAGTCGTTATGGTTTGAAATTTGAATTTAAATAAGAGTCTATTAAATTCCATGTACATATAGAGTGCAGTGGGGCAGCCTCTGATTGTAAATGAGCACAGTGGTCGTGGATTCGATTTTCCTTAGAATAATATATTATTTTCATTTTTTTTTGCGCCAAGACAGCGCTGTCTTAAATTCCGTCATTGAAGACGCAATATCATGACTTTTTGTAGAAAGTGGAGAACGGAGAGTTTTGACACTGGGCAATCTCTACCTACAGTACGTTATGTGGAATACAGTAAAAATATTCAACTACAAAAAAATATTTTTCTCCTATTCTAGTTGTAAAATGTAGTGTTCATTTTTGCCATTCGTTATAAAATGATTTAAGCAAGATTTGTAGACTAGGCACTATCATATTTAATATCAGTGAAAGCTATAAGAACCAAATTATATTAATGACAATCACCATTCACAAATTTTGATTAAAATTTGAAAGCAAAGATTTATATTTCCAACTGATTTTACATCAGTGCTCATATTTTAATTCATTATAATTAAGTCGAATTAGCAATCCAAATTTCGGGGTTTAACAAATTAATTCTCCAAGGGTTTCAGCGATGTGTTCGATTTTATATACTTTCGAATTGAGTTTTTGCTTACATTTACATAATAGAAAAAAACTTCAAGAGAGTTGAAATTAATTGGGTTAGCAAATATTTTTTTTATTAGGCCCTGGTCAAAGAGAAAATTAAAATATGTATAATGTTTTTTCTAATATTTATTATTGTTAAGATAATTATACCTCAGAAAACAATTTTATCATCATATTGCTTTTACTATTTGTAAAGGGTTTTTTTTTATGTTAATTTATATGGGTAGTTTACTATGTAATGTAACTATACATTTTTTATTAAAGGATAGAAACTTGACTAGAAACAAATCATGATAATTCGATCAAGAATTATTAACAATATTTGATAAAATTAAGTAGCGGACGTCTATTTGAGTAGACTCGGTTTTGTGTTTGCGAAAATTACAAATTAATATACTTTGTAGAAATTATCTAATAGTTCTAGACAGGTCGAGAACTTTGAATAAATTATAGAGAAGTAATAGAAGTAACAAATACTTTGTTATATTTCTTTATTTTATAAATAGGATCTTTTTATAGTTTTTATTATATCATTAGATCTAATATACCTAATTTAAAATCTGTTTTAGTATAGATTTGGTTTTGAGAGAGTCACAAAGCCAGCAGTCCATGTTTTTGCATCAACATGTAGCTGTTCTAAAACTCGACGATGTGCTGTATGTACTTTTGGCTTTGTGCTAAGATTTTTATGTGAGTTTAAAGTTTTAAATTTCAAAAGTATTATCCCATTCGTAGGAACTGCACATTTAATAGTTGCATTTCCGCGCTGTGTGGCGTTGAGTTCCACTACCCAACACGCAATGACTATAGAATTGGGCGGATAATGGGGAACAGAAGTGCCCTAATAGTAATGAAATATCTCAATACTAGTCTCCAGGCTTATTCTGCTGACCTGCTATGTGTGGGATATGGCGTAAAGCTAATATAAACAATTACTTCATTTTTTTGCTTTTAGGGTAATAAGTTA
The DNA here is from genome assembly GCA_013403645.1 of Heliconius nattereri. Taxonomy (NCBI): domain Eukaryota; kingdom Metazoa; phylum Arthropoda; class Insecta; order Lepidoptera; family Nymphalidae; genus Heliconius; species Heliconius nattereri. The sequence goes on along the minus strand of JAAIXI010000234.1, from coordinate 13,795,024 downwards.
AGGATACTTGCGTTAAGAGTATCTGAATGTTATATGAAGTATTATGATACTTGATATGATATCCACCCACTTTCTTTCTAGATATTGCTTGTTGAGTGACAGTACTCAACGCCACATACTGACTTCTTTATCTGGTAAAGCGAAACACGACTTCGAACATTTCTTTTGACTTCAGTCACATCATATGCTCTACAACGGCCTAAAAATTTATAAATATTTCAATTTAATTAACTCCCCTAACCTAACTTATTTTTTCCAAATACGCCAATACGTCGATAGCGTAGCATATAACTTAAAAATTTATTGCCTATAAAGATTTACGTTAAAACACCAATGTTATGTGACTAAATTCAGCTTATTATTTTATGTTATTATAAGACAATCTGATGTAAGCTCAACGTAAGTCTTAGCACCTAAGTAAAGAAGCTTTATCCTCTACACACAAATTGCTTACTAGAAGTACACTGTTTGTGTAACCTAAATCAACCAATATAATATTATAATATAATATATTGTTCACTATGGTTCAGTAATAGACGTCTAACATTGTCGACAGGGTAATCTAGTGTCATGACACTCCGTACTCCGCGTTTCGCCTGAATTGGAGACAATGTGTGTTAAGCTACGAATTCCATGCTACGATTTTTTTGTAAAACAGGAAAGTGAAAAATATTTTTTCCGCCTAAGGGCGAACGGAAATGATTGAGCCCTGAACTTTGTTGTGATGTTGACGCAAAGCGCGGCGTTAAGTTCCGCCACCCAACACGTATTGCCTCCATAATGAAGAAAGTGGGGAACGAAGTGTCATATTCAACACCGACTGTTCACTAATATTTTTGAAACGCCATCACAATATAATGACGATTTTTAACAAAATTCCGTAACCTATATTAAAAGATTTTTACAAAAAAAATTAACGGAAATTTTCCGTTGGCGAGTTAGCTAACTAATTTGCAAACTTTTATTCACCTGTTCTGTTCCGAGCGACCCTATTCCCCTCGCGGTCTCGTCCGCCGAAATTAATTTTCGTGGTAGCCAATATCTACCGTTGAAAACAATATAATATATCTTTTTTATCATACTTGCACAATATCAATGCATACAATATAAATATGAACAAACAGATAATGTTTAAAATTGATTTTTAGAAGATAGAAAAAAAACAAGCTTTTCTTCACCAAATGATACAAATGCTATAGAATGTGTTCCAACATTAAATGGCGTAGAATAAATTATATGAGGCTAAATTCGAATAGTTTACTAGTAACCCTGGAAGAGCTCCAATGTTCAGGTCCTCGCTCCATCATCACATCAGCTCGTTTATACCATAATATTACCTAAGCTATGTATAACTGACTAGTTTCATGCGGATACAATACTACGTAGTCTGTCTGGCCTAATAAAAGAGGTAAGTATATTTTGCGGGTAAAAAAGTACCATAGCATAACCTAAATAAATAAAGGGAATGAGTCCGGGTCGTCGGACATTCACGAGCCATAAAATAATGAATCGTGGTGAGATAAAACATCAACTTCGTTAATGTACTAGACGCCTCTACTTGCTTCTGAAGAGGATCATTCGTAGTTATAAGGCTATGGCCTATACATGTATACTAATATTATAAAGGTAAACCGCTTGTTTAATTGAGCGCGATAATCTCAGGAACTACTGATTTGAACTGAAATATTTTTTGTAATGGATAATTCATGTATCGAAAGCTAAATCCATATTAAATTCCGTTTTTTTTTGTATGTAATCAGAGCTATTTGGGGCACCTGTTGGTATAATTGGATATTAAGACTTACCAATGTTCAAACGAGGTTTATAAATGTCATTATTCGTTGACTATAGACTCAAATTCACTTTTATTTGTCAGTGCGTATGATATGACATATCGATATGCAATGTGGCGTTTATTATCGATCAAAACGCAAATCTCGAATATTAGGCAGTAGGTGCAGAAAAAAGCGTAATGATATACAACGAGAGGCCTCAGAAGGAATAGTTAGTAATTTCATATATTTTTGTACAATGCAAAAGATAAAGCAATATAAAATCATATTATTTACTTGAATGTCCTCTCGACCTTTTTCTGTAAAGGTTTGTCGTAGGCCGTCAATTACACCTTCGAGTTGAGTTTTAAAGCTAAATAAATTATTATTTTGGTAAAATTGGGGCTTATTCTTGTAAAGGATAATACAACAGTGATATAATTTTGTTTTATCATGATAATATTATTCAATCCATGAATTTTGTTCTGTTATTTAGTTACGCAAGGAAACCTTTTTTTTACACTACTAACACTGAGTTAGAATTGAATCTGCAATCATCATAACATTTTCACATTTCCCAAACTACATATAGCATCTAAATAATTAGTTGCACCGTACGTACAGTTAGAAACAGAAATAATCAACGTATGATAGATTAACTATCCAATACGAAAATATCTTTTTCAATATTCTTATTATCTTTTTCGAAGCTGTAGTTCCTGAGATAAGCAATTTTAACCAAACACTTTTCTGCTGTATAATATTAGTAAACATAATTTGCAAAGTTTCCTTGTTAGTTCTTACAAGGCATGTCACTTTGAAAGCACAATGCATCTTGGTTAAGTTTATTTGCACTCGTAATTCCTAAATGTTCCTATAAAGGAGTTAAAACAAAATCTAATCCAAATAGACATAAACCAGGCGACATTTTATTATCTTTTTTAGTAGATGTATAATTTAATGTTGACTTAAGCGCTTTCATTAGGTTGCGATTTATAGGATCTTTAAACTGGGAAAGGTCATTTCTGTAGAATAAACGTGCTCGAAGGACCAAAAATCCTATGATAACGTCCAAGACGTGGGCGGAATATTTAGTCTTTATACGATTAAATAATTTCAATAGTTGAATTGTTTTATATTTAATGAATATATATTTTTCTGCTGTTAATTTCTTTTTAGATGTTATCGTAGTACAGTACAGCTTTTGACTTTAAGCGCAACGGTTGGAGGGTTCAATTCTAACTTGGGGGAATTAGTTGTTTTCATTTTCTGATTCAGATAAAAAGATAAATCGTAACGTTGCCACTCTACACATACCCCGAAAATTTAAGGACAGATTATTCAACCAAACCTAGTGAGGTTCGATCGCGTTTATATCTGACAACATATTAAAAAATAAACTGTGTATTGTAATTTATTTAATGCGTCAGCTAAATAAAATAAAGAGGAATAAACTTGACTTTTCGCCTCAATTGATATGATATATGGATATAGTTATCAGTTTAACAATATTATAAACATAAAATTATATCAATTTTACAGATACCTACATATAAAATTTTACAATAAAATTAAGGCACAGGGAGCCTAACTCAGCGTTGTTTCTTACCAGAGCTATGAAATGAAAATAATTCACTACCACGAGTGGCGATCGAACCAACAACTACGCGTCGCATTTATGGTAAGACGCTTCACCGCTGCGCTACGATGACCCCAACAAATATTTCATATATTTTATACAATTAGATTTCTTTTAATCGTTTTGTCAGAATTTTAGTATAATTTACCCAAATCTCTAAATGACCTTATAAATAATGTGACCATTTAAACATACCGAAACCTAATTCCAATTACAGCAGTAATTAAGATTCTTAGAGGCAGCACGTATGAAATCAAGTAGACGGGGATTGCTCGCCAAAGTTCCTCGAGCTCCTCGGAGATAACGATTTACAACGTAACATCTGACGCATATCACGTTGCACTTAACTCAAGCGATGGCCAAAGCATTTTCTTATTTATTTAAGTTATTTTATGAGATTTTTAAATGTTATTGTAATTTAGTAGAACTTAGCTGCGGCTTTATGTTCCGCCACCTTACATGCAATGTCTCGAATTCAGATGGAAAGTGAATTGTATTGTTCTTAAATCCCCTCAGCTATCCTGTTTTAAAAGAAAAAGCGTGAAGAAGAACTTAGTGAGTTGAGGTCGTCTTTCAGACGTCGTTCAGACGTCGTTCAGACTTGTGATATTGCTCCAGCAAGATCGCAAGTCTGAACTCAACTGAAATATTTAATATTTTTATTTCCTCGCTCTGGTGTCAAGGCAAAACGCGGCGTTGGGTTCCGTCAAAATAAAAGAAAAAAATTTCATTTTCTCGAGTGAAAATCAAACCCATAACCAGTCGTGTTTCACTTTATGCCTCTACTAGCCTCGATATAAATAGTAAACTATTCTAGTGTATTTGGTAAATTAAATTGTTAGTTAAGACTTGATTATTCAACCGTAATGGTCTGTTTAATAAATTCAAACAACGAAAATATTCTTTCATTATGCACATGGTAATTATAGACTTGAAATAAAAGAACGGCGTTAAGAGCCACCACAAACAACGCTATATCTCTTATTCTGGTTTAAATGCACGGGATCTCTTGACATTAGGTTCCATCTATCTGCATTATTATGGGAAAAAAAGGTGAAGCTCCGTTCTCACGTTTACTACACAATTTATAATTCGAATTGTATACATTTTTCTACAAATAATAACGATATATTTATAAACTCTTAGAGAGCTTTAGAAATGTGCTTAAACTCAAGCGATCACTCTTCACGAGATAGAAATAGAGTGCACTCTTGGGACAAACAGGTTTTATGTGGAACTTGTGCTTCTGCAATATTTATTGTAGAATATAGTTGTAACAAGTTATGTCGTTATCCTTTATATCTTTTTATTTATTCTTCTCCAAAGGGTTTCTAGATTTACAACGTCTAACTGCAAATTTCAGTATTCAGATTGTTTTATATTATTATTTATTTGAAAAAAAAAATTTTTTTTTGAACCAACTTCGAAAAAAAATAAAAAACACAATATACGTATAAAATCTGTTTTAAAAATAATAAAGGTATTTGGTATAAAAAAAATCTATTTAATTATCATATATTTAAGTCAACTAATCAATCACATCAGCCTTTTAGGGTCCACTGCTAGACATAGGCCTCTCCCAGAGCGCGCAAGTTCCCGATTCTCCGCCTTCCGCATCCAGTCGAAGCCAGCAACCTTCTTCAGGTCATCGGTCCATCGAGCTGGAGGGCGTCCTACGCTACGCTTGCCGATCCGCGGTGTCCACTCAAGGCCTCGTCTGCTCCAACGACCATCGGACCTTTGACAGGTGTGTCCAGCCCATTGCCATTTCAACGTACTAATTCTGAGAGCGATGTCTGTAACTCCGGTTCTTTTCCGGATAACCTCATTTCTGATTTTATCTTTCAAAGAGACTGCGAGCATAGCTCGCTCCATAGCACGTTGGGTGACTTGAAACTTGTGGTGACTGACGACTGTTAGTGTCCACGTTTCAGCACCTTAGGTCATGACTGGCAAAACGCACTAGTTAAAGACTTTTGTCTTCAGACATTGCGGAATAGGCAACGAAAAGATTTGACGTAGGTTGCCAAACGCTGCCCAACCCAGCTGGATTCTTCGATCAGCCTCTTTCTTAAAGTTATTTTTACCAAGCGGGATAGTTTGCCCTAGGTATATATACTCCCGAACTACTTAGAGGAGTGCCGTACACGTATATCGGTCCCGGCATGACATGCTCGTTGAACATGACTTTTGTTTTGCTCAAGTTCATACCGAGACCGACACGCCGCGAAGATCCATCTAGGCTCTGCAGCATCTCGGCTAGCTGCTCCGGCGACTCTGCTACGATTACGATATCATCAGCGAATCTGAGGTGCGTGATGTACTCGCCGTTTACATTGACTCCAGAGCCGGTCCAATCCAGTGTATTGAAGACGTCTTCCAATGTGTTGTTGAATAGTTTCGGGGATATAACATCAGCCTGCCTTACACCTCTGCGCAGTTGGATAGCCTTGGTTTTTACTCTTCTGGATTGGACAGTCAATGTAGCAGACTTATACAAACTTCGCAGCACCTCGATGTACCTCCAATCGATATGGCATCGCTGCAGTGCGCCCACTGCACCGTAATTTCACCGAGGTCAACATCCGGGAGATCTTCGGTGTAATGGCGCGTTAAAGGAGCGCGCTGGTCACTAGCTCTGGGTTTGCTAGGTTTCCGTGATTTCGACGAGTATAACTGCTCGTAATAACGCTCAACTTCATCGAGTATCTTATAGAGGTAACGATGACCATCCTCTTTTTTGAGTTTCGTGATATGCGGCCTTCCTAAATTGCGAACTAAACTTTCGATCTCCGATTCCGCATGATTGCATTTTTGATAGCGCGTGTATTTGAGCGACGGAGATCACGACGCGTTAGCCTTCTGATGGATAGGTTTAAGGCACTCATATCGGCCGAAGACGGTGGTGGCAATTCTCTTCGCTTTCTCATAAGCTCGATTGTCTCAGTTGAGAGTTTCGTTGCGTTGACTCGTCGTTTTGGGGGAAAATATTTGGCTGAGACATTGTTCAGCGTTTTGGCCAGATCGTCGGTTCTTTGGTTTATGTTGCTAGTGGCTTCCAGTGCGTTGAATCGGTTTTGGAGTTCGGTCTGAAACGTTTCGGAACTTTGTGTTACTTGAAACGCCGATGGTCGGAGAGTCGACTTTATCATTAGCGTTCTTTCAGCTTTTAGATCGATATTTAGTATGCCTCGTACGAGTCGGTGATCGCTTCCGGTATTAAACCCATTGATCACTGAGACATCACTAAATATATGCCGGTTATTCGCGATAATAAAGTCTATCTCGTTTTTTGTTACACTGTCGGGGCTTCGCCAGGTCCACCTCCTTTGAGTGTGATTCGCTACTTCTTTGTACTCCCATTTTAGCATTGAAATCTCCCATAACAACGCTGTAATGAGCCTTCAAGTGTTGTTGAGGGTTTAAGCAATGTCTTCGTGCATTGCTTCAACCTCGTCGTCAGAGTCTGTCGAAGTTGGTGCGTACACCTGTACAATTTTCAGGGCATATCTATTAGATAATTTAAGGACAAGGTATGCAACCCTTTTCGACACACTACTGATTTCTACAACATTGCTTATGAGAGATTTGTGGCCCAAAAAACCGACTCTCCCTGGGAGACTTGCTCTCCTTCCCGGAAGTAGAGCATGTGGCCTGACTCCAGGGTTATCGCATCCTCCCCCTTTCCTCGGACTTCAGATAAGCCTAGAATATGCCACTTAATGTAGCTTAACTTTACTTCTAGTTCAGCAAGGTGTTCATCCAGGCTCATCGAGCGTCCATTGTACGTTGCCAGATATAGTCCTTTTTGGTAGCCTGCCGTAACCCGAGGATTCTTAGCACCCCCTGACCCTCCGATACCACAACCGCTACGGATTTGGGCCTAGCGAGTCTGTCGAAAACTGGGGGCCTGTTTTTACTAGAGGCACTCATGGGATGAAAATGCCCATACTCGCCGCGCTGGGCAGGCGTGTTGGCGAGCGCAGTTTTTTTTGTGTAAGAGAGGAGATGCTGCTGCCCATCCCTCTTAATTTGTCCCTTAGTCGCCTTTTACGACACCCATGGGAAGAAAGTGCAATTCTGACCCGGCACTTCACGGGCATATATTTATATATTTAAGTATCACCAAAAAAATGTCTTACGTAGTTTGGAAACAATTTATATAAAATATACTAACTGGTCTTGATATTTTTATTTTTTATTTGTTGTGGTGGCATGGCATAGAGTTTGAATGTAATCGCGACGATTGAAGGTTCGATTCCTTCTCGGAGGAATAGTTGTTTCCATTTCCTAGAAAGAAATACTGTTTCTGCTGACAGTAGAACAATTTGCGTCGATTAAGACTGCGGAGAAAGCGGGTAATTAATCTTGAACGGCTTGCATTTTATAGTAGAGCTAATGTGCCGCATAAAATTACTATAAAGTAGAATTATCTCGAGCAAACGAAAGCTTATTTATACCTCACGATAAATTCAAAGGGCGTGGCTGTTGGCGGAGACTCGCTACTCTTCATATATGCTGCAATAGGTTTATGATTTGAGTGTAATAGATGATGATTACATTGAATGTATGATGTATTGATAATAATTACACCCGTTCCGTTTAATATAAAAAAATTACGCGTTCAATCAAAGAGCCAACTTTATAATTTATTATTGTATTTTAATTCTTTTTAAAATGAAATGAAAACATACAAAATTATATCAAGAACAATGTGACACAAAGAGTAAAATAAAAGGCGAGGAGCTAATGAGAGGCCACGCGGACGTTTTAAAGCAGACAATTATTGTGATTGATGGTCGCCGCCTCGTCCACACGGCTACTAATTACTACCGAGCCAAATCTATCGCTTAAAACCACGCAAGAATTTTATAGAATATTTATTATATTTTATACAAATTGGTGCGTAAGATAGCAAATCACGTAAGCGCGATGGTTACAGGTTCGTTTCCCACGGAGGGAAAAGTATATATAGAAATTATTTTCATTTCCCCGCCTTGGGAGACAAAGTGTTACGTTAAGCTCTGTTTGGGCTGAAATTGGGTAACAAAATATCTATACATTTTCATTTGAAAGCGGCGCGCACGCGGAGTTGACTTTTGCCTCTCAACGTGAAACTGATTTCATAATAATACGTGGTACCATTTAAACATACCCAATACCTACATTAGCTAAGTGCCTAATGAACACCCCTCCAGTATATCGTCATTTATTTTAAACCATCCCTTAGTTTGTCTGTATAAGTGAGTGAGAACAGAAACCAGTATTAAACGTAAGTAATCCTTCCTACAAGTTATACACTAACTTTTGATTTATAGGAAATCGTTATACATTGACGCTTTTCTATAAAAAAACAATTCTTAGTACAAAGTAACACGGCTGTGTAAGCCTAAATCAGAAATTACTTAGCCATATTGGATGTTACTTCAAGAACACAGTGCAGGGCGGTAACGCGAGACAAAGTACCTAAAAAGGCCGGAAAGATACCATTTAGCTTTATGTACCGCTCGGTGTCAACACAGTTAAATAGGCGGCAAATGTTATAAGATGTGTTTTCACTTCCGAGTTATGAAAATTATTCTTTTATTTAAATTATTGCTCTTTATTAAAAATATATTTACAATCTTTATGCTTTTTGACGTGGTATTGTCTCATAAGCCCATAATGTCGGCGCCGGCTGCACGCATTACTAATTGTCACGTTCCATCTGAGCCAAGCGTGAAACCAGAGCGTGGAACAAGCGATAGAGAGACATTGACTGACCTAAGCGTTTGGCTTATGACCTATCTATCTATTCATTCATTGTTACTTGTAATTAAATAACACAATGTTATTTATTAATTAATCTGTATAATTTAAGTATAAAAAATGTGTGAAATAACAGGTGCAAATAAATATTAATTTATCGACAAAATTGTAATTTCCAATTAAATCCTTTTGTATAATACAAATTATAAAAAATAACGATAATTCTATGATAATAATTAAACTGAATTCATAAAAGTATTTAATTTTACATCAAAGTTTTGTTGCCATCAAAAATTATCATCCGTCCGCCCTTATCAGTAAACAACCAGAGATATCTATGTAATAAACAATAACAAACTTATACAGATTAGCAGAAGGCAATATCTTAGTTGGATCTTTTTTTAACGTACATTCTCCTATTGCGTAATATTGTCTTTCTTACCGTACATTCTCCTTTGTGTGTTTTCCATTTAACGTGACATTGGCGAAATGATTAGTGCTGAATTGGCACGCTCGGAACGCCATAAGTAAAGATATATATATATATACACTTCATGCCTATAAATTTAACTAACCGGAATATTTGTCTTTCACTCTTTATTTGCGGTAAAGTTTGAGTACAAAATGTTCCGCTCGACCCTCGCGCTCGCCGTCTACAAACTACGATGTGTTACTAATGCCAAATACGGAAATTAAACTTATATTTGTGAAAATTTACTCCAATATTATGAATATTATATAAAGAAATCTGTTCATTTAATATTTTCAATCTCATATTACAATATTGCGGCCGGTTCACGCGATTGTTGCGAGTTCAATTCCCACCTGAGGGAGTCAAATATTTCTTTAGCAGTCTATTTTACAATAACGGAGAAATAAAAACAAAATAAAATGTACAACGAAATTTCTTCCATATTACCATGACTATAGAAATACTAAGCGCAAGCTCGTCATATAAATAACTCGGCTGTGAAACACCGCCTGATTAATGAAACAGATTTATTACACGTAATCTGTAGAAGGAGAGATTAATTCGGTTAATTGACTTCAGCCTGTTTTAAACAGACACTGCGTTTGATACAGGTAGCTATTCCTACGCGACGCTTTATCCTGGACGTGGCAGGGTAGACAAATAGACCTCAGTGTTAAGACACTAACTAATTTCCCTTAATGGGTATGACACCCATAATCATCGGGTTTACAGTTAGTCAGTCCTCTTTGCCTGTCCTGCTACATTAAGGATACCACGTGAAGGCGAAAAAAAATATATAAAACGAACATGAAATATTTCAAATATTTTCTTATAATCACATTTGAATGGAGGGCCATTTCTTTATTAAAATGTTAATTTGTAATAAGGTACAGGTGACCTTTGCATTATTAATGTAGCGTCTCATGATTACTTCCCTACTTTGTTTCCTTAATTAGAAAACGTTTAATTTATATTTACATAGATACAATTTTTCTTTTTTATTTTTGTACTTAATTTTTTTTGCGGCGTTGATTTCTGCTACCTAACACGCAATGCCTCCAGAATTCGTCAGAAAGTGGGGAACTGAGTGTCTTAACACTAGGTTTTCTCTGCCTACCCTGCTGTGTGCGGGATACAGCATGCAGCTGATTTATTTATTTATTTAATTTTTTTTGGAATACTTTACATAAAGATTGTTTTTAGGAATAATATATCTAAAACCATTTATTAACTTAAGAATAGTTAATTATAATAATAATATTCACAACGGCCTCGCATGCTAAGTAGTATCTTGAGATGACGTCACTCTTCACGCCCGACAGTTTGATTGATAATACTTGCGGCGGATGATTAACATCTTTCTTAATGCTGGTTGGAATAATTTCTCTATTTACGATTTGTGGTAAAAGAATTTGTTGATCGCAGGTTCGATTTTTGCTACAATTTTATTTGGATTCTGCAAACTGTATACGGAAGAATTTCCATTACCATTCCATACATTTTCGATAAATCGCTGCGCTCGATTCGATCGATTTCGACATAATTAATATAAATTTACAATAATATATTATAAATACATTCAAAACACTGATAAAGAAAATAATAGAAAAACTCAATGACTTTAACATAATTACTAATAAAAATCTTATAATGAAATAACTCAAGTTTACGCCAATTATCTCACGTTCAAAACCACCCAAGACACTTAAAGCAATATATAGGTACCTGCCTTACGTAGAATTCTTAACTATTTCTAGATTTGAAATCGTTGCTGAAGTTCGTCTCGAAGCTCAACTTGCTAACTATGTGAATGATGCCACCTGACCGGATGCAGTTCGCGAAGAATTTCAACTAACTACTTTGAGTTCCGTCAAGACACTTCTATTCCATACCACCTGGTATTGATGGAAACTATTGCAATAATAGAAACTGTTACTCTAGAATTTTATTTGATATAATTACATATTTTAAGTGTTTTTCTAAATATACAGAAGTGTTTGACTAATTAAATTATTAAATTAAGAAAAAATTTACAAGAGCACAAGCGTATAATTTCCATAGTGCGTGGAGAGGGTCTCAATACCTATTTTCTTAAAAAGAAAACACATCTCTCTTCGACTTCTATGTTTACAGACAGACAATGAAAATTTATTATATATGCAACGGTTGCATCCCGCTACGTTAAAGTTTTTATATGTTTTAGAAAAATACTTTTTTTCCTAAGTGTTCCTTGGTGTTCAGTGTTGATAGGGAAATCATAATTATTCACTCTGTAGAGTCGTAATCGAATCCACAATCGATATTTACAAATGCTATCTAAAATAAAAAAAAACATCTGTATACCTACTTTGGTTTATCAGTTTCATAACTGATTCTCAGTAACATGTCAGTCACCCGTTCTATATTCCGCTGACTTACCAGTTTCGTTAATCAAATTACTTATGACATAGGAAGCGCTTTACAAGATTTTTTAAGGCATGGCTTTTACTCAAGTACGTACTTTTACTTGCGTCAGCGTTAAATAAAAATGCTGCCATGCCATCTTAGTGCATAGATATGATATGATGCTTAAATATTACAATGTTGGTGAGTTAAATTTAATTGGCGCAATAGACTTATGAAGCAAGAGTGAGTGTTGAGAGTGGTAGTGGTAGGGTGGTCCCTCGCTTGTGCTGCTGTGCAACGACTGGCTTCATAAATAAATCTAAGCAAAATAAACACAAAACAACATAATCTCACATAAAAACTCACAGAAATGATTAAAAACAAACTTTCTACAGAAATAACAATTTGTATAAACTTTTGAACTTTACATTTACATTGAATGAATTCTATAGAATAGAAGTAATCCTTTTAAACGAAGTAACCGCACAATGGCGGGTAGCGGCGTCTTTTGTTTACCTGTTTTATTGTTAGTAAGCGATGACAAATACTTTTAAATAATTTAAATGTATGCACGTACGGAGGTTTAATCTAGTTTATGAGATACTTTCGTACTTTTTAGGGTTCCGTATCTATATTCCGTACCTATGTACTATTTATTATGTATGCAATGTACCTAATGACAACTATTACGTTCACAGACAGACGCTGCCAAATTCCCCACGATGGCCTTGGTTATTCTTTATTTCTATTACGTTATATTTCACTAACTTGGAATCGAATGCACAACCTACAAATATAAAGTCGGACGACAAATCCAACCTGGTTATAAGTATTTAGTATTTTAAATTAACTCATATTCAATTACGCCTTATAATAATTTATTGCACACAAACCAAGTAATTTAGTCATTTTTTTGAAAATTCTTTTATAAATCGATGAACTCTAAGATTGAGTTCAGTGCTGGAGCTCAAGAGGATTTGTTCCAATTAATTTTCAAGAGCTTTTTACACCTTTGGTATAAAAATAAGTGGTTTGTAAAAGTTGTAAATGTCTAAAGTACTTAAGTGAAAGATTTTTAATATTTTATTGTAGATAACGGGTTTCATGAAATGATGATGACGAAGATGTTCAAAGAAACCTCGCGTTACAAATAAAATGCAGTGTTAAGTTACACTATTTAATGGATTTTATGAAAGGATTTACGATGATCTTTCAACAGTGGAGAATAATGTCTTAACGATTAACGTAATATAATCTAGTACCTACAGTCTATCTTTACATTGACTATCCAATCAGTACTTACTGAGATTACCATGTTTAAGCAAAAATCTCTTCAGATATTAGAAGAGAAAACATGGTTTTTTTTGTTTTGTTTATAACGGAAGCGGATTTAAATTACAATACCTTAGCACACTTTGCAAAATCCTTTATACATCTGGGAGATATAGGAGAGAAGACAAAACAAAATCCCGAGTAACAAGTAGTATATGACAGTTGCAACATCCGGATGTGTAAAATATTCACACGCGTCGATGAAGTGAAATATTTTATGAGTTCGTTCAGTGGCCTTAATTTTTTTCATCCCTTATATTTGCGTAATACATTGAATTTGTGGAGTAAACTCTTAGTTTGGAATAACTGAGTGTAAATTATTTTATGAATTCCCACATGGGGTTATTTTTACTTCTCCGCCCTCGTAAGATAAGGAAGTCGTGAGTAAATTGAAAGAAGAAGAATACTGTTTACTAGCGAATATTCGGGTTCTTTTCTTCTGTTACCCAACAGAAGCCGAGCCGATAATATTGCAGAGATGTGTTGCATCACTCTGGCAATTAAAATATTTTACAATTAGCTAAAAAAATGAAATTCCACCACGCAACATGTAATATCTCGAATTCGGTTTGAAAGAGGAGAGAGATATTTAAATTTTAATGTTAAATTAAAGGACAATTTTAGTCTGACAGTCAGTCATTTGTCTCAATTATGCTCCAATTTTGTCAATTTGTACAATTATGTATCGATAAACTCTACGTTACCAAAGATCGCTGTTCCTGCCGCACAATATTAGATAGATTACTATCAGTCACGTACTGACACGGCATTTAACTATCGCGGATGTAGTAGATTTTCTTTATTTAATACACTTATTTTATGATAGCATGAGTAACAGTTCTTATAGAATTGCATATATTTATATATCTTTTTTTGTATTAAGTAGACAAAAGCTATTGTTAAGACACTCCGTTTCCTATTTTCTGCTTGAATTTGAAACATTGCAAGTTGGGTGGTGGAGCTCAACGCTATTCTTTGTTGTCCAGAGGCACTTTGGAAAGGTTGCTGATGATAATTGCTAAATTCAGCTTCACATTAGATATTCCCGAACTTTGTATTCTACAAAAAATATTCATGCTCAGTATCTTTTGCTTCAGCAATTTTATTTTTCTATAATAGTATTAACAACATTTGAGAAACACCATATCCTTTATTTTAATAGTTTAGGTAATTTGAAAGTCACCTTTCTCACCTTTAACGTATATAAGTTTACAAAGTGTGTATGCTGCTGCAGCGGCTTTTACTATGCACTATTTCCGATTTCTTACAATGAGCTAATTGCACTCAATCGTTCAATTATATTTCCAAGGATCTATTCACATATACGCACAAAAATTCAAAAAAGTATGGTAATTAACACACATACAGAATCATTAACAATATATAATTAATTATCCAAATAATAAAAAAAAAATCCTAAACGACATTGTGCTTGATCACGTACCTAACTTCCACATCACAGTTTCAGTTCAAGATACGATTTATGTTAGAATAATTACATTAGTTTCGCTTTGTACCAACTTTGCTCATTATAACTAAATACACGTGTATACGTATGTATGTATGTATGTATATATGTATTTGTATCATTTAATATAATAAAGGTAACGGTACTTACTGTACGCATCTCTTGTATTTTGTTAGATAAGCTATAAATGTTGTATGTCTCATTTTATACGTATATACTTAAGTTAAAGTTGTAATACCTCGAGTTACATTATCGATATGGTAACTTACATTGGGATTGTTTAATTTTTTGGACATAAAATAAAATTATTTGTTTTGATACTTGACTTTTTATTTATCTAAAATAATATGTACTTGTAATATATATAAATAATATATATAATAATATAAATAATATGTGTTCCATACAAATGTCATTATTCTAATAATAAAGGACCTCAAAATTAATAAGATATTGAATATGCGTAACAGCATATGCATTGTATAATTATGCATAACATATAATAACGTCTCATACTTGGAAAAGAACCCTCTACCATATTGTTTCAACAGTGGCGTTAGATTTGGTAACATCACTGTTAAGCCGCCATGATAAAGTTCAAATTTAATTATTCTCATAAATTAGCTTAAATTTGAAGTCCCACGCGATGATGCGTTATGATACTTCTATCCCCAATCCAGTTGAAACCAGCCGTGGCACAAAGTGTGACTGTCAATGCGACAGGTTCTAAATGAAAATCTGCATCTGCACTTAGTGAATATCTGAGAAATATAATATTTATGTTTATAAAAGAATGGGTCCTGCATAAAGAAAATAATTTAAGCCTATATGTTGTTATAATATAATATAAAATAATATCGTTATTTCTAAGTGGCATTGTTGTCTATACTCTTTAAGGTATGTGTACAAAGCTTTACCGATATTATATCTTAAAAGGATTCGTCATAGTAGCACAATTGTCGTAAATTTACTTTTTAGAAAATATAAAAAAAATATGAATCATTGAATTTAAAAAATTAAGCGGGATTTGAACCCGAGCCACTGGAAACCGTCCAAGCGCTCTGATCAACTAAGCCATACGTTTCCATCGGGTTACATCAAAATTCTTATATGCTTGTTACAACTTATTGTTAGGAGCTACCGCTATCCAAAGATAATTGCTT
The DNA here is from genome assembly GCA_013403645.1 of Heliconius nattereri. Classification (NCBI taxonomy): domain Eukaryota; kingdom Metazoa; phylum Arthropoda; class Insecta; order Lepidoptera; family Nymphalidae; genus Heliconius; species Heliconius nattereri. The sequence goes on along the minus strand of JAAIXI010000234.1, from coordinate 13,779,045 downwards.
AGAATTATCAATTGGGGAGAGAGCTGATGCTATTTATTAAATATGTTTTACATTTTTGTAATTAGACAACTTTTCTTTCCTAAATGTTATTCTGCACTTAGGAAAGAAAAATTGCCTTGCCTGTCTTGTAATTATAATTGATAGACTCTACGACCTACGTGCTCTCCCGTAAAAAAAGGAAAGTAAACTAGAATGATGACTTCCTATTCTTGATAGTTACATTGCGAAATAGGATATACTAAAAATTAAATGAACAAACAAATTACTTATTTGACTAAAAAAACATCTTTAAAAGCTGTTTCAAAAAAATGAACTTTAAAAAATATTTATAATTTCATATATATTTTTAATTTGAGCACGTATCGACGCCTACAACGTGAAGCTGACATAAAAATAATAATTCATCCCGCTGAGTAGAGACGCAACCCACAACCCACCACATACAGCCACTACAGCCACTACGGCACCTGTCATATTATAATAAATAATTAAATATGTTCAAGGAATATTGCAAATTTCAATTCACTAAATTCGGCTTTTTCTCTCGAAACCGTGAAATTTGGGTCTTTTCACCTAGAAACGAAAGGCTCGTTAGAATTTTTCATTTTCTAAAACATTCGAGCACAAACCTAACCGAGTAAGCCGTTGAATTAATTTCAGTTATTTGCTTCCCTTCAAAGGCAAATAAAGCAAACAATTCAATTCTGTTTTCTGTTTGATTGAAAATAATTCTCAATTCTCAGTCCACGACCTCCGTTTTGATTGACTTGCCCCAAAAGTACTATTGCAAAGCCGAATGTATTATTTGTTTTGGAAGTTTAGAAAAATACCAATAATTTTGGTTTTAATTTAAAGTTCCGTCTTTGTAAGGTTTTACCGAGTGGATTCTCTTAAAAGATTATTTTAATTTAATGTAATTTCACCACAAGTTCTTGTTTTAACATATTTGTATAACTCATTAGGGGCAAGTAATAAAAATCTACAATTAACTACAAAAAAGAAACGTCGTGCACTTTTTTTTCAAGGTTCCATTTTAGAGACGTTGTGTGTTGAGGAGTGGAACTCAACGTCGCGTTGTGCATGGACAAAATATATAAGGCCTATCTCCCTTGCTTCTTGGCTGTGCCTAAAATAAAAATAATAATTTTCTTAGTCCTCGTAACATTTTTGTAAGCTACCATGTTGTTGACTCAGATCACGTCCCCTTCTTATAGAGAAGTGGTCAATTTGTAAAGATTGGTTTTGTACATAGTGTAAATAACCGTTTGCTTTTATAAAAAGATGAGCGGACATAAAAAAGGGCAGACCAGATTTCCTTTTGTTTTTGTCAAAATTTTCTTTTATTTTTGTACTGACTTAATAGTGATTTAATTCGTCATGCATTTGTCGTAAATTTTAAATTTATTTAAGGAATAAGATGTTTATAAGGCTGAAGCTGAGGCTCTCGATATATAAGTTTACATTGTATTCCACTGTACATAGCATGGTAGGTAGGGAAAATATAGGAACCAAGTGTTAAGACACTGCGTTGTCATTAAAAAACATCCGTTCCGACGACTTCTGTGGGTATTATGTGTTAAGTGGCGGAATAACGCCGCGCTTTGCCTCGTTACTGGAGCAATGAGATCTAAATATTAAATATTTCAAATCTTCGTTCGAAATCGAACCCAAAACCTGTCGCTTTAACAATCTCCTACGGTACGACTGGCTTTAACTTGTCTGATTAAATCACTTAATATAATAAAATAGAAAATGAATACCATTCTAAATTGAAAATTACACCATTTTACATTGACAACTTGAAGCAATCAGATGAAATTACTTTGAAAATTCTATCTCAGTACAAAAGTTGTCTAACATTCAGCTGCGGGAATCTGAAAGCGGCTTAATGGGTTAACGAGATCTAATTCTGAAGGTCCAAAACCGATATGGGGAGATTTTTGACAATTTTTTCCATTGATACGATATTATTTTATTTGTTTTCATTATTATGGCTTAGGACTTTAGGATCGTTGAGGGATTTTGATTATATTCTAATTTTATGCTATGTACCTATACTATTAGTTTCACGCTCTATCGTGCACAAATCCTGCACCTACCGTGCAAAGGGAACCTAGAAATTAGTATTAAGATACTTCCGTTCCCCACTTTCTGCCGAATTCTGGAGGCATCGATTGGCAGAATTCAACTCCGCGCTTCGCCTCGACACTGAAAAAATAAACATATGAAATATACCACTTCATTGAGTGAGAATCGAACCCATAATCAGTCGCGTATGGGCGCCCTGTTCCAAGACTGGCCTCATTATACTTATTAATTATATAATACGTTAATACGCTGAAACCATCCTGGCACAGTGACAGCATCGGTGTCTGATTGTATATTGTCTGCCACAGCAGGAAAATGACGATTGTTGAATCCTCGAGTATCCAACATACGAGTCGATATCTAATTATTCAACTCAGCCCGTTTCTTTTCTTTAAAGAGCCGTAAGATATATTTATAAACTAAGAGCGCGAGATTCACTGCGAGATGTTTTCAAAGATGCAGGTATTCTTACAGTTGCTTCCCAATTTATATACTATAATATTCTCTTTGTCCGACAAAATATACATTGTCATAGTAAACATAGTGACAATCATACGATAGGAACGAGAAATAAAGATAAGATTGTAACTTCAAGTTTTCGCCTCCAAAAAGTTAATAAATCTTTTATGGGTCTGAGCATACGTGTACATAATAAAATTCCGCAGTGTATTCTAGGTTTGCTACTTCCAAAATTTAAAATATCAGTAAAAAAATTCTGTCAAGTAAAGCTTATTACACTGTTCAAGAATATGTAGAGGACAAACATGTATGGAATTAATGTCCATTTAATGTAATGCAGGATAGCTGCCAACTAATGTAATAGATTGTACCATTGATTTTGAAAAGAGCAAATGTTGAGTTTCTTGCCGGCTCTTCTCAGCAGAACTGCCTTCCGAACCGGTGGTAGCTTTTTGTTTATATGTTCATTCGACGATTCAAAAGTGCTTATTATAAGTCTATTTGAATAAAGAATATTTTGAATTTGAATTTGAATTAGAAGAAATGTTATTTATACCCCACATGTGTGTTCACATACAAACCTCCTCACACGACTGAGTATTTATCAAATAAGAAAACTCAATTGTATTTGGATCAAAACACATTTGACGTTTCGAGTATTAGTGTGTAATAGTACAACATCAAAGGCGATATCTTAATATCAAATTGCGTATTTCCGCCGTTTTAATGTGACACCTACTTACTCGTGAAGTTGACATCCATCGACAGGAATCATTTCGAACTGTACTGACGCTTTATAAGTTAAGGGTACCATGGTTCTCATTGGGTACATTTCAAAAGTCTGTCTATCTGCACATTAAAAGCTGGCAATGCACTTGTAGCTCCTTTGGGGTCGCTACTCTTTTTACTCTTAGCTTGCTTTATTTTTTCTGTAAAAAAAACTTTTCGTCTATATCTATTGCTATAAGCGGAATTAATTTATTGTGAAGCTAAAAAAAACCTACCAACATTGATTTCTCTTTTAGAAGGGGAACTGACATTCTATTTGTCTGTTACATCTGTCTAACAGAATATACTTGGGAAAACTGCAGTGGATCAGTGACACAACATCTTTTTTTGTCTTTAATCATTACAGTAATGGAGTTCTCTAGAACTCCATTACTGTAATAATTAAAGACAATTAATTACTCCAGGTTACGGCCTTTAACGTTGAGGTTTTTTCCAAAGTATCTGCCTTGTAGCTTATTTGTTTTTCTCTATTAGACTTTCTAATCTCGTATAATTGGTATATATTATTATTGGTATATATTACAAAAAAAACGTTCGTTTTGAACCACCTGCCACTCTATTCGTCACAGTTAATTTATTCTAAAGGCATTTAACATTTCAATCGATACTAAGTAAGATTAGACCATTTAACTTTTGCAATCAAATAGTTATTGAGAATTCACCCCACATAATAATGCAAGAAATTTGCTAAATTTTCTTTGAAAAATATTTATATTCAGGATTAGTACCTTTTGCAAATTAAAAATAATAAATATGAAACTATTTTAATTTTCTATTAACATTATATTTGTGTTATTTGTGCTATTTCCTAATGCATGAATATAGAAATAAATAAATGTATGTTTGTATGTGACCTCATTTCTAAGTCACACAATACGGTCAAGGAGCTCGTTACACGACGCTCAAAATATAATAGTTTGTGCCATGGTCAGAACTAATGGTAATAGCTTTTTAAAATATTTAAAACTATATTTTTAAATAGAAAAAATTAAAGTCAAGCAGTTCTAAGCTCTATGAATAGAAAATAATTAGTATTTCTCCAGGTTTATAGGCAATGTTTAAGTTAATTTTGGATTTATTTAATTCACATTGTATTTTGAGGCGAAATTTAACGCCGAGCTTTCTATACTAGCTTGAAAGAGAAATGGAAACAGTTGAGTACCCCGAGTTGTGAGCAAATTCACAATCATTCCCTTTCCATTAATTCAGTGAGCCGTCCCTTGTCACCCGTTGTTGTCCGTTATCAAATACGTAACTGGTTCCTGCATAAAACGGGATAGGCAGAAGGAACCTTGTGTTAACACACTTTGTTCCTAACTTTCTCCTGAATTCTGAAGACATTGCGTATTGAGTGGCGGAATTCAAGGCCGCTATTTGGCTCAATACCAGAGCTTAGAAATGGAAATATAAATTTAAATAAATATTTAATTTCCTCGAGTGGAGATTGAACCCACAACCAGTGTTAATTTACACATTTTTACCCCTGTGCCACGACTGGCCTCAGTATACAAACATACTATCAAACAAGATAATAGTAGTTCCTGAGACAAGCGCGTTAAACAAGCTAGTGGGTTAATATTGGTACAGATTAAAAAATATATTAACTGCACGCTGTATCCCTCGTAACTAGATGCAGGGTAGGAAGAGGCAGGGAAGCGTTCTTTGTCTTCTGACGAATTATCACTGGTTGATATTCTGTGAGGAACCATAGAACCAGAACCAGAACGAATGAAAAGAATTCACTCCTCCGAACGCAAATTGAAGTCATAACCATCGCGCAACAAGAGCCTCAAAATTTACATTACGATTACAAAGTAAAATGTTACGAGCATTTTACAACATAATAACATATTTTAAAGCTTTCAAAAAATTTTATTCGCATTTTGGTGTAGAAAATAAAATGTCTTTTCAATTTCGTTGGCACCTCGATGCTGACGCGCCTGATCCTATCACTACATGTAATAAATGTTAGCTCACCTCCAAATACGGGATAAATCCTATTATTTCTATCTAAGTTGTTGTTATATTTTGAACTTAATAATATATGTGCATCTAGAAATGTAAAGAAATCAATACTTATGTATAGATAAAATCGAAGTGTCTGTCTGTAATTTAAATAATGTGTAAGTGTATCCAAACAATGGGTTTTTTCATGTGCATATAGTTATTTACACGATACTAGGATACAATCAAACGATTTTGCAGTATTTGTCTTTCTGTCTTCTATTTTTTTGTATGTTTGGGCTAATTTCCGTAACAGATGAACCAATTTTTATGGGACTTTCACTAGAACATACAGGAGATTATGGAGATATTTATATGCGTATTGTTCTAAAAAAAGTCAACTGAATACAAGTATTCAGTCGGATCACATAATTGCTGTGACAGACACACCCTATTATATGTGAAACTAGAAAAATAATCTATAAATAAATCTTAAATCGATCTTCTGTAAGAGTATCCTGTTTGATATTATCTGGTATCTGTGACCTTGGTTCTTGCCAAAACACAAAGCAAAATACAACAGTAAACAAAAACAAACACTTGAAAAAACACTCGAAACTTTGTAGTTAGTTGTTCGTTTCATATTTTTTCTATGAAAAAACATTAATGAAGCTGTGAAAATAATTTATAGAAGCACAACTAGAAAGTAACAGTTTTGTTTTTCCTTTTTTATACTATTACAGAACAGTAAAATATAACTAATAGAATATGAATGTACGGTTCTTTTGTTTGTCTGTTCGTGTTTGTACACGTCTTCTGAACTGCTGGTCGATTTGAATGAAACTTTATTTTTGATTTTGATGTAAGCTACATTTGAATTTAAAGACTTCTATACCTAATATACAACTGTGTGTGTGTGGTCTAGCAACCAATTTTCTTTAAGAATCTGATTTTTTCCAAAAAAATACCAAACTCTCGTATCTGCTCATCTGGTGAAATAGATCGGTACTGAGCTCCACCACCCATAGACCACCGTTGATCCTTTGACCAAGTAACACCTGTAAACACATGTGTAGTTCCCTTTCCCTTCCCTTCCCTTCTACTTGCGAACACAACGTTATAAAACATTATAATGTTAGCGTTGTGAATTTATTATAATGTAAAGTTATTTTTATTAGTATTTTGTTGTTAAACTTTATTAGAATTATGGTATAATAATTCTAATAAAGTTGTTATTTTCTTTGGCTTAAATTTTTAAATAATATTTTGTGAAGTCAAATGACACAATTTTGTTATAATTGTATTTGTCAAGATAGTTGTTGATTTGACTAGTAATATAAAAGGCATGGAATTAGTGGTCGGGATTCATTCGTTGCCTGAGCCTCGGCAAATACACTTACTTTACGGCACAGTGGTATCTATCAATAAAGTGTTGAAACCGAATGGTTGTTTCTATTATTAACCTGAAGAAGCTTTTACTTAAGAAGTGGCGAGTGTTTCCACGTTAACACATCAAGAGGATATATTAAGGCCAGTATCAATTATTTTTTATTATCTTTATATTAATTGAAATTAACAGTATGCATTAAGATACCTATGTACAATAGGTAGACATATTATTGTTTTTTACATACTTATTTATTTTGTAAACTGATACAACTGGGTGTAAGTTTCAGATTGAGTCACGAGTGTAAATTGAAATTATCATGAAGGTGTAAGAAGACGCAAACGTGAACGTGGGCCAATCTTGGGTCGTAAGCTGAGTTCGCGCTCGTCTAGCAGATACCGATTGAGATGGCATCATCGAGCTTCGAGGTCACCTTTCGAGCGAATTGCAGTTATCAACTTTCATTAGGGCCACGTCGCAGTCACAAGCGACGAAGAAGAATGCTGGTGAGTGAATCATCTAGTTCTGATAGTGGATGTGGAATAGAAGATACGACTCCGTTCGTACGAAATAATATTAGCGTTGATAAAGAAGTACCTACATTCATAATTAAAGAAGTAATTAACCTACTCATACTTAAAACAATTCCATCAACATATATTACCTACGAATACTTCTAATACGATTCCCGAATTTAACCGCTCAAATGAAGAACAAACTTTAGATATTTGGTTAACGAGAATAGAGAACTATTTAAAGTATAAATAGCCAGGAACTCAATTACTCATTTATACGTCTACTTTAAACCTAAATATAATGAACTTTTAGAAACGAAATTATCATGAAATGAATTTATTAAATAGATGTGAAATGTAGGGTAAAAAGGCTATTGATTTGTATTATTGATGCTACAGAGGATTGTAGAATACGATTAGGAGCACAAGTTGGAAATTTTGTAGTTCCAGAAGATTTACTAGCCTACTTGAAATTCAGCAAGTTGGAAAATGAATATTTAAAATCATTAATAAATTGTATTATTTGTAAACGGTTACAAAGAAATGCTAAAATAAAAATAATTCTTAAAGTAAGTTGCGGGCATTTTAGAAAATAAATATATAATAGATGCCTTTTGTTTAAAACCACTCAGTCGATTTTCTTTAATGAGAAATAAGTAATATGATTTTCGAAATTTACGTTTCGCTGAAAGGTTTTGGTAAATACTTAAAAAAACTATCGGTAAGCTATAGATTATTTAAATTCAAAATGAAAATTTAAATAAATTCAAAATGTTTCAACTAATATTAAAATTCTTATAATACAAGATAATTTACTAAAAATATCCAGTATTATTGAGCCATAATTTTACAGTGCATAATGGTATTGTACTAATTAAAGCGGATATAAAAAAAAATAATTTTCCAAAAATAAAAATGTTGTGAAAGCGGTGGTGAAAAAAATAAATAAAAAAATAGTTAGTTCAGTCCCATTAGAAACAGAATAAAATATTGAATCATGTAAAGTGTATGTAAAAGAGTTTATAAGAGTAGCAAAAGATTGTATCATTTTTTAATAAACTTAAGTGAACCTTATGAATTCTAAAAAAAAAATCGTGATCAATTAAATATTTTTAAGTCTGAATTTTAAATTTTATAAAATCCGAGCTGCTTTTAAGTTATTAAATTTTAGAAATCTGTTCAAATTTCGTTCGTACGTTTCTACGTATAGCGTTTACGGCTGTGCGTGTGTTAGAAAGCGTGCGTATTACCTCAGTTGGTAAAAACATGTCCTTTTATTAAAGGATTAGAATACAATTAATGGAGGACAAACATGTAGTAAATATTAATAAGATAGAAGTGACTGTAGAGCAAAATTTTGAAAAAAAAAACATATGTTGTTGGCGATGTATTGAACTCGAGTGATAAAATAAAAATATGAAGAATTATTTCGTTAATATAGTAAATAACTTTCAATTAGGATGTTGGGCTTAGGTTTAACTCATTTTAAGGAAATGACATCGACTTAAAAAAAATCATCACATATTTTGGTTCCTGCTATCGATCCTTATCAAATAAATCTTAGTTTTGAATTTACTAGTATAACCCAGATGGATTGACGCCCAAATTTATATCAATCGATTTTCAACAGTGCATTTTATAGCTTCACGTTGAATTCTGCATAATATAGCAAGGAAGGCAGAGGGAACTTATCTATACTAATATAATAAAACGGAAGAGTTTGTTTGTTTGAACGCTAAGATCTCTGGATATACTGGTCCGATTTACTTTGTTTTTGTTTTGTATGAAAGCTGCATTTTTCAGAAGTGCTGTATGCTATATAACATTACATTACACATATGTATTAATAAATTAAAATACTTTGTAATTTGACATGCAATTTATTCTGCCATGTTAATAACAACCGTCGTTGCTAAGGAACGGCTTACAAAGTTTGTTTGTTGTTTTAAGAAAACGTCACCCAAAATGAATTTATATTTTGATATTCATCCTTATAAAAATAAATATAAAAGTCACTTATGGCATTTTATGTAGATTGAAATTATAGTTTGCTGTATAACATTCTAATAAATAATTAAGGAGATGTCACTGATTCCAAATGACCTAACCTTCAGGCGGCATAGCATGACCGACGCGAACGGGCAGATGACTTTTAATAACGTTACGTTAACGTTTATAAACTTTCATACATTTTTGAACTATTGTAAATTTTTATGTAATTATTTGCTGTTTATAATTTATTTAAGCTACATCTGGTTCTCTTCTTATTTTTTTTGATATTGCTCGCAAAAATTAACCTATTAAATATAGAAAAATGTTTAGTTATTTTATAGAGTATATCTACGAGTATGTACGCACGCACGGAAAACTTTAGGTACTTTTTCTAATATTAAGAATATCCTTTAGCTACTTTTACTTCTTTTGTTGAATCATTTCAATAACTCAGATAGTTTTTCTATTAATATGTCTCTACTTATTATTATTCTTTTTGATTACTTAGGCTTATATTTTCTTACTAATTCTATTGAAAACTGAAAATAATTTCATATATATATTTAATAAATATTCTTATAGTTCAAGCAGGTGTAGCCGCGTCCGGGTCCACTAGTTGTTAATATTCTGGTTCCACCTTTCCACCGCATTTTCCAGACAATACCATTGAGGTTAAACTACCGCCAAACTGATATCTCATATACGAGTAAATGAAACATTTCACGAAGAAATAAATGTTGACTACAGAAACATTTAGTTTTGACTGTCCGCCTCATATTAACGACAGTTGTTTGCGTCAGCTATTGTAGCTTTAATAACTACGTTTAGGTAGAGTTTCAGGATAAAATTTAGAAGTTAATCAAGGGCTTATTAGAAGTTTACAATATTTTTTTTCCAATCCCCTTGCAAGGTAACAAGACACAGCGTTGCATTTACTTTCGCCACTCATCGTGCATTGTCTTTGGAATTTGAACAGTGCTTAGTGAATCTTAACATTAGGTTCCCTCTGCTTATCGAGTTATGCGAGATACAGCGTGACCCTACACAATATAAGCAGTATTTTAACTATTGATGCTTAAAAATATATGTTAAAATCTTCTCGTACAAATCTTTTTTGTCTTCATAGAGCCTATTTTTTTGACTTGACTATTAAATAATTAGATATGTATGTGTTAAAATTTAAAAAATAACTCCCGCTGGATTTCTTGCGCCGGTTCTTCTCAGGTCTGACGCACTAACTTTAGTGAACTGGTGGTAGATTATTTGACGATCAAAAAATGAACCTTGAAACTTTTTATTTTGAATAAAAATATTTCAATTTGAATTTGAATACAAATAATTTCTTATTTGAATTAAAAAATATTAATAAGTGTCCACTATACTATTAAATTTTTGTTTGATCCAAATAATCTCTGATAAGGTTATTTATTGTAAAATTCCATTTCGAAATACATTTTGTAGTTACTTTTGAAATATATCTAAGTAACTGGGTGGTGCATCGCTAGAAACATATAATCGAATCAGTCCACTCCCCCGTCAAAGGCCAAGGGGGGCCAAGTCAATTTACTTCGCTGACCGAGAGAGCTATCTAATATTGTAAATGTTACTTTGTTACTTTTTTTCTGTTTATTACAGTTTTTTTTTTGTTATTTTGTGAAAATTACATATAATAATGAAGTACTTTAATAATTGAGTTCTGTCACTCAACACGCAATGCCTCCAGAATTCGGCAAAAAGTGGAGAACGGAGTCTTAACACTAAGTTCCCTCTGCCTACCCTACCGTGTGCGGGATACAGCGATAGGGATGGATGAAGGGCGAGGGATGAAGCTGATTTATTTATTTTTTACTTTAATCATTAAATGAAATCAATTTACAATAAAAATTGCTGTATATTTACTTCAACAGCGCAGACAGAGGGAATCTAGTGTTAAGACCCTCCGTTACCCAATTTCTGCTAAATTCTGGCTCTGCCCCACGATCACCCTCGAATAAGGATCCAGAATGTAGACCGAATGTTCCTATAAATTATAGGTCCCTCTACCAAACAGTATGTACATACTTGAGGCTTGCTGCGACAACGACCTTCATTAGTCTTTATTTTACTTGAATTTATGTTTTGGACCTTTTAAAAATATTTTTAAATGAAACATGATAGTAATGAAAAGACCTATAAATAAGAGTAGGGAATAATTTAAATAATATGTAATTCTTCTTCTCGAAATCAAAAAAAAAACCCAAAAATATTTAAAAAAATCAAAAATATTTTTTTACATATCTTAAAATTTATGTTATTTCGAAAAAAATGTGAAGCCACCTTCAAGGTCATCCTACATAGATTGGTTCTTATTTTAACGCTATATTTTTTTCAAATATATATTATAAATAAACAAAAATTATAACTTATATTTTTTTACAAATCAAACAGCTATGTTTGTAACGCAAACAAATTTAATTACACACGCCAATTTGGTTTCATTCAAATTATTTATAAATTGTTTGATTTAACTCATGGAATCAACACTCTAGGGGTTACATATGTAGGGCTTATAGTTATAGTACAGTTGGTCAGACATCTATAGTCTATAACACTGAAGAGTTTGTTTGCTTAAACGCGCTTGTCTCAGGAACTACCGTTTACTTTCTTGTTCATATTATTATTTATTTGCTATGTTGATATTATTATGATTTATTAGATAATTGACTATATTAACATCACTCTGTATATAGTAGGGTAAGCAGAGGGAACCTGACACTGCCGTTCCCCACTTTCCAACGCATTCTGGAGGCATTACTTGTTGAGTGACGGTACCGTGAAAATATTAGATATTTAATTTTCTCGAGTGGGAATCAAACTCACAACCTATCGTGCTTACATTTGCTCACTTGTGCCCCGTGCCGCCACCGGTCTCATACGTAGTTAGTAATTTAAAATAGCATAGATACGCTAACACAGAAAATAGAAGTATGTGTTGTTATAATTATACAATGATAACATAAATATAATTATATTACGTTAATAAATCACTTTATAATGTCATTATAAAATCATCTAGATTGTAATGAAGATACTCCATATAATAATTGCTGTTGACGTAATCATGATATAGTACAGAAGTGTTTCAGTTAATTACTAAACATAAAAAGCACACTATTAATTATATTATTTAGGGAAGGCAGAGGAACTTACCTATACCTAACCCTACTTTTTGCCAAATTTTGGAGACATTCCGTGTTGAGTGAGGGCAGAACTCAACGCCGCCTTTGCTGCCTGAGCTTGAATGCTGTCTTGTTTTTAGTGGGAAAATGAAAATAAAATTTTACGGTTTGAAATCGAACAACCAAAATAGCCATCGCATTTACAGTCAGCGTCTGACTGCTGCTACAACGCTCTTTGCGTACATTAAATTAAATAATTTGCTGACAATATTAAGTCACGGCTTTCTATTATATTTTGACCCGTATATTAAATCAGCTTCTTATGTAGGGTAGGCGCAGGGAACCTATTGTTAGAACACTCCGGTCCCCATAAGGAAACACATATGTATTATTTCCAATATAAGCATCCCCACCAAGTGCGTTTCGGAACACATAGCGGGTTAATCGCTGCCACAATAGTCTATTGTGTACTGTAGTTGTATAGTTTCAATATCCTGTCGTGATTGCGGCCTTTAGCGTAAATTCTAACATTTTGTGTATTTGTTTTAGCTTGTCAATTTTAGCGGCAATTGTAATGGTTTTATATATATTTTTTTTATTTTTTAGAAATTTCGTAAAGTATATAGTTATAATGGAAAAAAATCTAGATATGTTTTAAACTAGACGATCTTGTTCCTCTGTGGACAGTCTCTAAATTAAATTGAAGTAAAGAATGGGGTAATGTAGATTAAATCATTATAATAATTGTTGCTAGGAATGTTACGGATATATTATGGGATCTGAATATGGAGATATATATATATATATATATATATATATAGGAAGAATGCTATATCGTTTTCGATTTAGGTTACGAATATTAAACTATTTCGGATTATCTGCAAATTTTAGATGTTTTTTGGGCAATTTTAATAATTTATTCTATTCTTTGGTTATTATTAGGTATTCAACTTCAAATTATTATTTATTTAAATTAACTTGAATTATCGAATGAACATTAAACTATCACCGACTCGAGAGGCAGTTCTACTAAGAAGAGCTGGTTTTTTTCAATGTCAATTAATTTATTTAACAACTTAATAATATTTTGCGACCTATGCGTCATGCGTAATCTCATGCATCATAATTGTGCCCTACAAGTACAGCAACCCGCATCTCTAGTAGATTGGTCTTAGGTAAAACCATATTGCCCACTAAGGAAAGAATTGTGAATATTTAGCAGAACTTTATATTTAAAAAATCATAATTTTCGTTCTCATTTCCAATTACAATATTAATAAAATATATTTATGAATTCTAAAGACAGATGACGATTCCGAAACAGAATTAGCTTCCCTTAATAAGTTCAATCGATTATTTATAGAATCACGGATAATGGATGGTAATGTAAACAGCGGAGCTAGATTGATTCAAATATTTATGCTTTAGATTTTTTTTTAATTAAGAATAATATTTCGAATTATAATATGTTATAAAAAAATAATTTTAATCTTTTTTTCTGAGTTATTAAAAACAGTTACAGAAAATTATTCTTGAGAAAGACTAGTACTCGTAAAATACTAATTCGTTACTGATTTTCGATTTTCGATGATTAATTGGGTTTGGAGTTAAAAAATAAGAGTGCAATAAATGATCTTGACCGTCGATGAAATTATCCCATAAAGGTTTCCCGTTTTCCCAGTTTTTCTTTATGCAGTACGGAACTAAAAACTACAATACAAGGTTGAAACAGAAAAAAGAACATTCCGTTTCTTATAAATTATTATACGGTTCTAAACATGTTTCTTTACATACACAATAACAATTTAAGCAGCTTAACGCCCTTTCCCCAATATGACGCGGCAGGCAGAGGAAAGCTAGTGTTAGGACACTCCTTATCGCTTATTTTTTAAGAAATTTCGTATTAAGAGCTGGATTACTGCAGCGCTTTACCTCCCTCTGGAAATGCAAAATAATTTGTGTATAATTATTTCCTCCAGTGATGATCGAACCCGAAACCGCCACACCATTACGGCTTCTTGCTACTTCTTCGCAACACTTTAAAAATATTTAAATATCCCAATATTAATATACTATTTACTCTTCATTTAAAAACAAAAAAATATATTTTTTTCAACAAAATATTTAATTCCATTTTGTATGCAAATTTTAAAATGAGTTGTACTTAACGACAGCACAGTATGCAATCCCGGCGCTACCGGCGCGCAGCTGCTCATATTCCGTTATTATCCACATATTCACTTAAATTCGGCTTTTTAAATAACCGATACGTTTCATAATACACTCCCATATTGTCCGGTAGTAGATTAAATCAGAGCGAGCTTCGGTTAAATTTGTTTTATTTTTTCCGCTTCACGCTGTATCCTGCAGGTAGTAGGCAGCATTACCTCGACACCAGAGCGAAGAAATTCAATTATTAAATATTTAATTTCTTTCACTACAGATCGAACCCACGACCTATCGTGTCTACATTCGCACGTTTGTGCCGTCGCCACAAATAGCAAATTAAAATCTCGTGTAAGTTATATTGTTTTTAATGCTAATGCCGGCGCAGTGGTCGTCTGATTGTGAACGTGAGTGTTGATGCTGCGATCTCCATTCGGGGAAGGGTTCAACGGTGTTCGAATATTTTCAAGTTGTGTGATTAGCAAGACAAAGAACGGCGTTTAAACAGCGCGAAAAGTAGACATCAGATCACAACGAAATGGAATATTTAATATTTTTATGTTCTCGCTCTGGTAAGGCAAAGCGTGAAGCACAATGCCTCCAGAATTCAGTGGAGGAAAGGCAGTGTCTTTATGGGAACGGACTATCTTAAAACTAAGATCCCTCTAGCTACCTTGCTGCTGTTTCATAGTAGTATGATTCTTTCGATATTGAGTTACGCCAACGCCACATTATCTTTAAATGTTGTAAACTTGCATTTAAACATTTTTTTTAATCTTTTTGACCTCATCACATCACAAACACAATGTTCATACAATCAAAGGGAAAAGTAAAAATAATACAAACAATGAGAACTTTTTTGTGAATAAATCATTGTTTACAGTAACAGAAACGTAAACGAATGAACCCTTGTCAATCACTCCCTAACCTCGAATATGTTTGATCTTTCTACCAACATGGTTTTAGGAAAATAAAAAGTTTGTACACAAAGAAAAATCTTCGTATAAAGACGATGAAATAATAGTCGCCCTTTACTTAAACCATGAGAGCAAGATAGAAAGATTTTTTTAGAAGACAGATTTAATAAAAAGATTTATAGCGGGCATAGGAATCTTAGTGAAAAGACACTCACCGTCTTTCCCCCACTGTTATTTCCATATTTCTCGAAACATTGTGTAGGTACTAACACACGAACAGAAATCGAATCCACAGCCTTCACGTTCACAGTCTGATGACGACAAATAACAAAATAAAATCATATAAAAGGAATTTATATGAAGCTCTAATTGCTGGCCATTTACTATACTGATAGCTCTTTTGGGAAGCATAAAAGGAGACACATGTCAGTCCGCCTACGAAATTTCATTGTATTTCAGTAATTATATCAATCTGTATAGTTATTAGTAAGAGAGATTATATTTCAATAGAGATTTTTCTTTGTTAGTGAATTCAAGGAAACAAGGTGTACCTAAAGGTACATTGTCAATTTTAGTGGCGTAACTCAGCGCCGCGCTTTGCCTACCAGAGGAGAGGATGCCTAGAATAACGATGTTATAGTAACTTATTTAATTGCTACAACAGAATTCTATGCAATCGTTAATTACTACAAATCTGAGAAATATCAAATATTTATTGGTGTATTATTGGATTCAATAGATACGAACAAATACGAGTATATTGTAAAAAGTTATTATGCCAGTCCGAGGCTAGCAGTTAGGATACTCCGTTTCCATTATGATTGCACCGCACTTACCGCCAATTTTTGGAGGCAATGTGTGTTATGGAATCCTCATTATAAGTCACATGAAAACAGTTTAGAAAGAGTACAAAAGAGATTTTTACGTCAATTGGCTTACAAAGATAACTTGCTGAAACAAACTAAAAGCTATTCCGATCACTTAAGATTTTATAATACCCTTTCTTTATCTAATCGTAGATATTTACTTGATCTTTGCTTCTTACATAAAATTATAAATGGGGGTGTTGATAGTCCAAATTTCTTACACAGAATAGGTTTAGCAGTACCATGGCGCAATTCTAGAAGCCACAATAAAAATAAGCACACTTTTAAAGTGTGTATCTGTAGGAGTAACATAGGTAAAGCAGCTCCATTAAGTAGAACTCTAATCTATATATATAAAATCGAAAGGTCACTCACACATCACGAAATCTCAGAAACTACAAGTGCTAGGAATCTCAAATTTTGCATAGGAGTTACTTATAGGACGTAGGTGCTCGCTGAGTTTGCAATATTCGATTTCTAAGGGGTTGTTTTTGGGGTCGAAAGTTTGTATTAAACTTCGTTACTACAAATGCTAGGAGTCTCAAATTTTGCATAGACGTCACTAGGGCGTAGTCATGGAGACAGAAATTAATAATAACATAGTTCACGCGGGTGAAACCGCGAGTGGGCCGCCAGTATTATATAAAAGCACATTTAAACACACAGGTTTACATATATTTAAACAATTTATATCATGTTTCAAACTGCAAACAAAAAAAAATTACCTTTTCTCTTAAAAAATAATTAGCGATTAACTAGAAATTATCATTTATGTTTTTAATAGGTAAAATCATTGTAAAATTTTGGTGTTCTGTTTCTTTTATAGTACTTATAAGTTTTTTATTTTTATCATATTTTATATATATTATTATATTTTATAAAATGTATATAACAATTTTTAAAGTGTAAGTGTGTTAGTGTAGAATGATTTGTATTGTGTTTGTTTTCTGTTTTTTTTTATATCATGCATGTAAAGTTAGCCTGTAAGTGGGGTATACAATTAAAATCGTACTCGCTTAAGATTGTTTTTTTTTAGTGCTTGAATTATTATTCTACACAACGTTGGCTTCCTATTAAATAAATTAAATGAAAAAAAATTAAATAAGTAAAGCGAAGTAAGCTGAAATCAACGAAATTGGATAAAAACTGCTTAATCATCTAAACTCAAACACTAACAAACAAACATACACGCATTCCCAGCATTACTTAGTTAAATAACAATTAAATAACCACCTCGGATATAGCGATTATACTATTTGAACTAATTACGAGGGTCGCGGGTACTATTCTATGGTAATTGAATATTGTTAGGAAGCTGTGGAGCGGTGCGGTCGTGAGGGAATGTGCTTAACACATTGATCTGAATACAAGATTAGGTTTAGTACTGCTGTCTCTAAAATGGTACTATTAAAGGTACGATTTTAGTAAATATTTTGATATTTTTGTATTGTTTAAAATATGTACTGTTTGTATAGTTTGAAATCGGAGTAACGTGGTGTGATGGTGCCTGACAGAAACACGAGTTGTGGATTTGATGCCCATTCGGGGGCATGAGAATATTTAATTATTTTTTTTAGACTTAAAATTAAAATTTTAACTAAGTAGAATTTGAACGAGTAGAATTAAGACACTTCTTTATGTAATGTAAAAATATTTCATACATTGAGTGTTGAGTGGCGAAACTTAACTCCGTGCTTTGTCTTGTAACCATAGCAGGAAAATTAATCCATTAGGTGAAATCGAATCGACAACGATCGCGCTTACAATGTCTCTACCTCACATCCACAATATTTCAATTTAAAGTTATAACTTATTTTCCATGGATCAAATAAATGTGTTGACTTTTTTTATTTTAAAATAGTAAATAGAGATAAATGAAAATTTCAAATGAATGAATGTTTTTAAATGTTGTGATTATTAATTAACCTAGTGATGACAGAAAAGTATGGCCTCTGTATGATTTATTTGTATGGACCAAATTAAAAAAACATAGTAATAATAATAATAATAAGTGGCGACCCCACGGACCTGAGACCTCCGGAGCGGAATTGTAATCTATCCCCCCCGCCTCTGGCTTGCCTTTATTGGCCGGCAGAGTGGAGCGCAAGAGCTATATGCTCGAAAGGGTGGAAGTGCTCAATCTGCGTATATATAACTATTTAAAAAAGAAATAGCACAATTACATAATCGTAATTATAAAAATTGTAAGAAAGAAAAGAAATAAACAAAGAAACACTTTGTTTTGCTTCAACAAGTATTAGAAAAAAGATAAAAAAATAGCAGATTAATAAAAAATTAATGACAACACAATACATATGTATAGGTTGTTTATATAAATAAAATTAAAAAAATAACATAATATAAGCAAAGTCTACTGTAAAAAAAAAATTGAAGAAAAATAAAGTAATAAATTAGTTAATAATATTGTTAAAGTGTACATAAGTTGTATATAAAAAAAATCTGAAGTAAAGGCAAAACAAATAATTTGAGTGATATAGCCACTATACAAGTTATTTCTTGGTCACTCGTTTACACCTTTGAACAACCACTTTATTGTCTTTGTCGGTGCTTTTAGCAACCACAGTCCCTTGCTTTGCTGGTGGTCACCTAGTCAAAGCGACAGGCACTTCCTGGAGATCTGCATTACACTCCACTCGGTAACGCAAACCGTTTGGAGCAATTATGGTAATGAGACCATCCCGTGTCCAACATTTCCTCACACCAAATCGTTGCCTAGCTAGCATAAATACACCATGACGATTTTTCGTTAGAAATTCAGATATTGTGATACCTGAACCCTTAAGTGTAGATTTAGCGAACCAAACATTGTGACGCATCTGCGGATTTGCAAATTTTACCAGTATTGGCCGAGGTTTGTCTCCGTTTAAGCGACCAAGACGATAAGCTGACCTGATGCATGTTGTAGAAAAATTAGGAAGGTCAAGGTCATCCGCCACAATATTTGTAACCAGTGCCTCAACATCTTCTGTTTTACTCTCACCTACACCATGGAAAAGTAGTGTCTTACGTCTCCTCGACATCTCCATACGGTCAACCTCCAGATTCAGTAGTTCAACTTGTTTTTGTAACGTACTAAGCGCAGTGTGGATGAACTTTTTAAAAGAAGTAAATTCTGCAGCAATTGTTGTCACGGTCACTGGTGATGAAGTTTTGCTCAGATCTTGTTGAAATTCGTTTATCCTGGCGTTAAACATGTCAGCCATAGCAGTGATGGACTCCTTAATAGCATCCATGGTTGAATAAGAAGTAATTTTATTATTAATTGTAAAAACTCAATATAGGACAACACAAGCTTTAGGTACTTAGTTTCACTAGCACATATAGAAGTTTAAAATACTTGTAAATAAAATTAAATATAAAAAAATAAATACATAGCTTTTCTAACAGCTGTTCACTTTTTTCACGCCTACCCGCGCGGTCCCAATAACATAATATGTTATTGGGTAGTTTGGAAGTAAGAAACAAGTTATCCCTGTAAAATATGAAAAATATGGCGGAGAGTAAACGGAAAAATTTAAGTATAATTACGATAAGTGGGAATCTCACCTACAACCAACCAGCAGCTTTTATACACAGTAATATTTTTCTTAACTATATATGGACAACAATAGCTTAAAATAATAAATCTTTATATAATTTGAACGCGCAACCATCGCTTTCAATAAGTATGAGTATGCCAGTGTAGATAACGAAATAAATAAAATAGCCTAGTAGTATCAACGTTGGTAAACTTTAATAGTATAAAAGGAGCGGAAGTATGCCATGCCCAAAAGGAAATAGATATGAGACAATTAAAGAGTGAGATTTTGAGACTCTAAAGCACATAGTGTATCTTAGAGATATGATCTCTATTCTCTGGCTATTTTTGAGATATAAAGTGTCGAGTGGTGGAAGTGAACGTTGTGCTTTGTCTCATAATTTTTCAAACATTAAGCAGGATTTACAAGCCAAGCCTTTAACTTTGTCCTGCCAATTTAGAGAATACCAAAAAAAGATTCTCTTTCAAAACAGTTCTTTTACCTCTTCTTCTTTTCCTCAGTATCCATATTTCGAACGACGTCTAATTCCATCATCATTACAATGATGGATGAATTTGGAGTCCAGATTAGTTACTCTAATAATATAGTACAAGTCAAAACACTTAAGATTATCTAGAAAATCCTAAGCCATTAAATTGTATGTTAATAAAACAAAAAATGATTCAAGGGCGCCTTTTGTCAAATAAACTTTAGATACGCTTCGTTCAGCTCAACCCTTGTCGCTAATCTACTAATATACACTACACAAAGATTTTTAGTTGGTAAGGTTGAGCTTTATAAAAAATTGAATGGCCATATATATATAAATTGTTGTTTAATGTAGGTAGTTATATTGAAAGATTACCTTTGTGACGGAGTAGCATTACGTGTTAAGTAGTGGAGCTCAACGCTGCGCTTTGCCTCATTAAATATTTCATTCACGAGTGAGAATCAAACACACAACCTACGTCGCTTACAGTGCTACAAACTGGTCTATAAATTCAGTAAAATACACAATTAATAAATAATTAGAATCATATTGCAGGAAATTTATTTGAATATCGAAGGAAATTCTGTCTCCGAAGGAAGCTCGCAGTTTCTCAAAATGGAGGGTATTTCTAAACGTCCTGAGCGACGGGTTGATTTAATTAATTCGTCTCGATATCGCAGTCCGTCCTTTGTTTTTGATTGCCCTTTGAACGACATTTAATTCTGAAACGGCGTTTGATAATTTGTTTTTATGTTGGGAACTTATTTGGTAACTTTTGCCTTTGCCTTTTGCTGTATGCATATACTCATAGAGTAGGCAGAGGTAACGTAATGTAAAGACACTGTGTTCCAACTAATATATATATATTTCTTTATTATTCTCTTCTTCCCTTTTCTATTTTTTTTTATTAAAATAGCTTTTTACATTACATTACGGCATAAAATACTAACCAAATTCAAGCTAACTCATCCCAGTCCCGGTTATCATTCATTGTCTTTTATTAATGACCTAGTATTATAATAATTGCATTACATGGAGGCCAATCGTACCTCAGGAGTATAACCGAGTGACTGTAATGCGACAGGTTACTTAATATTTAATATTAACGAGACTGATGTTATTATGATAACGAGACTGGAGTTAATTTCTGTCAAACAACATGCCAGAAGTTAGCGGAAAGAGGGAAGCGGGTTGTCTCTGTCGCTTACCCGGCTACATGCGGGGTACAGCGTAAAATTGAAAAAAAAAGGAAATTAAATCTGAATATATCAATTCCCATTCACAAGCTGTGCACAAATTCAATCTCAAGTTTCACTCCAGGAACTTAGCAGGTAATCCTCGCTTTACGTCTAGTTGGAAAGCAAAAAGATATTTAAACATACAACTTGTTCAAGTATTCCGCTAACTCTCAGCAAACATCGTCAGTACCTTAGTCGTTACGCTCGTGCAGCTTCTTCGTGCATCAGTTCTTTGGAAAAGGGATATTTGCTTTTTATACAACTACAGTAGTAAGTGTTTTTTCACTTATTTTGTATGCATTTGAATAAATAAGTAGGTTTACTCCGTATCCTATTATCCGTATCCCGTATATTGCTATTATTAGCAGTGTAGGTAGAGGGTATGATGGCAGACGGAGGATATGAGGGCAAAGAGAGGGAGTGTTAGACATACCTTTCCGTTATTCGATAATCCATTGTAGAGACCTTCTCGTCTATCAATTTAATATTTTTTGATTTTTTCCTTTACTCATATGAAGCCGTCGTGGTGAAGTAGCACGGCATCTGACTGTAAATTCAACAGTTTTGTTACAGATTGTAGAAATGGTTGTTATTAATTTCTTCCGTACGATGAAAAAGCAATGAGTGCTACCACTCGAACAAACCAAAAACCAAAGAAGTAAACCTTCCAAAAGTGTTACCGATCACAAACGTTTTGCCTAAGTGTAGAGAACCGGTGTTTTAATACTTGGATATCACATTAATACTAAACTATACCTAATCCAATATTCTTCATCAACAAAGGTAACAATCGAACGTCTTGCACAATATACTGCTCGCATTGAAGGATATATTCACAATTTCCTGCAGAAAATCCTCCATGAGAGGCGGCTTTATTCAACACTAAATCATAATATTGCTATAACGAGAATTAGAATTATCCTACGCTCAGTTTCTACGATTTTGCATCTTACCACTATAGTAATACGATGAATTATTGCTGGTCACAATAATGGAATGGATTTCGTGAGCTTCTTCGTATTTCGTGTTAATTATGTTTTCGAGATTATGTTGGGTACACATGGTCCTCTGCATAAGCTAAGCCCTAGTAAAGTATAGCGTGAGGATCGAAGAATAACGTATGGGGGTGATAGATTTTCTATATTTATGGCTTATTTACCTTATTTTATTGGATCGTTGAGTGCAGGGAGTAATCTGGAGTGATTTTAAGAGGGCTTAGCTTGATTTAGGCTTTACTGTGTTGATTGCTTGATATTGTTTACAATTTTATTGTCTATTTAATAAATCGTTTTTAACATTACTCCTATTTTTGAAACGATAAGTTCCCTTTTTTCCATTATGGCGCAGTAGAAAAACGACTGATTGTATTGGTGGTAAGCTCAATTTCCACTCGGAGAACGTTTTTTTAATTTTAATTTCTCCTCTTTAGTAGAAAAAGTTCGGTGTTAAGTTAAATCAATCGAGACATAAAAATTGAAAAATTGAAAATGGAAGAAATACGTTTTTCAACATTATTAGGAAGGAATGTAGCAGAGTGACTTATCAATAATTGCTTCTCAATAATTTTGCCAATTTATAAAATGCAAACCATATATAATCATAATGATATACGACAAAAGCTTTCTACGCCAGCGTGGTTTACGCAACCACTTTATTTTACGTAAGCCCACACCTACTACGAATATTTAACGCGTGCGTCGCGCCGACAGCGATTAATCATTGGGTTAATTATTATTATCCTACAGTACCTTGATGGAAGACGAACGTATATTGTGTACTGCGCAGGGAGTTAAGAGTGTGACCGTACAAATTGGTCGTGGGTTCGATTCGCAGACGACAGAAATTAAATTATTAATTATTTCATTTCTTTGCTCTCGTGCCGATGAAAGTACGACGTTGAGTTACGTCATACCAGTTGAGTTACGTTACTGAGAATTCGGCGGAAAAAGGGAAATGAAAGTGTCTTAATTGGAACTGAGTGTCTTAACACTAGATTTCCAGATTCCCTCTCTTTTCCCTGCTATGTGCGGAATACAGTGTGTAGCTAAACAAATACTTAAATGAAACTGGATAATAAAATATGTTTTATATATATATATATATATATAATTGTATTGTAATTCTGTATTATGTAATTCTAACTATCATATATATATATTTAATCGTCAAGCTTAATCTGCAGCGTTTCTGCATAGCTCTTTCGGTTTTTTTTTTTGGGATTTTCAATAATGGAAGCTTTGGCTGTAACGATCCTTGCAAGCCATAAACTACTACATTCCAGTTATTAGCATACATCAGAGCAGGGGGTCCCTCGACGAACACCAGTGCCGCTTGCTACTTGTGCTGTTGCTGAGTGTGTTGGTGGTGCTTAGTGGCGACGAGTATGGCGTTGATGACCACCACACAGCATACCATGCCTAGAACCTCGAAAGTGGAGTACGAGGCTGTAAATAGCTACATGTGTGGAATATTATCTACATTATATAAAGTATTTTATCATATTTATTTAAATCGATGTTATTTTTATTGTCCCTTTCAGATATTTAAAAATGATTAAAAATGCAAAATGTTTGTATATGTACAAACATTTTGTACTTCACTTGTTTGTATGTATATGTATATATGTATGTAAGTATAAATATGTATGTTATTTATGTATACTTCTTTATTATCATAAATTTGTATGTATTTGCTATTATTAATTTATCTAATATTTAATTACAATCTTTAAATGTATCTGTAGCTATTTATGTATTGGAATCATTATGTATCTTCTTTATTATTATTATAATTTTTAATTTCTTATTTATTTTTCTCTTTGTTTTAAAACTGCACTGTAATCTCTTCCCGCTGTTGGACAGTCATATCCACTTCCTTTGGTTGGCTGGAAGAGATTTCTTTTAGAAATAAGCCCACCATTGTTAACGAATTTTTCAATTTTGTTTTACTTTTATGTAATTTTTTAAGTGCAATAAAGTATATATAAAATGTTGCATAAAGCATATATTTATTTTGCATTGTATATCCAATCAAATGAATTATTATGCCATGTAAATTATGCTAATGTAATCTTGGTCAAAAAAGACAAAAATACCTAAAAAGCTTCACGTTGTATTTCGCACATAGTGATAAATTATATATATATAATGTAATTCTGTATTATGTAATTCTAACTATCATTTTCCACATGAAAATTTTAAGTTCAAATGTTAAAACAACTCCTCGCTTTAACTCTTATAGCAAAATAGATAGATAGAACCTAGTATAAAGACAAAAGAAGAAAAAGAACTCATTGCTACGAGCGGAAACCGAAGCAGCAATTATTGTGTCACATGTGCTCTAGAAAATTTGGAGCTATAAGTAGAATACACTCTATTCTGTCAATTCCTATTCATATTTAGACAAAAAGGCCAATTTTGTGACACTCTATGATTACATTCATACATTTGTATTGCCTTATACATAACATCCAAAAGGCTCAATTTAAGGATACATCTATAAGCGACATCACAATGTACCATCTGAGGAGGTTGCTTAGAACGGTATCGTATTACGTTATATTTGGACAGATTTTTTCTGGAAAACTTCAATAACGTAATCTGTACTAACTACTCTAATATTATAAAAGTGAAGATTTTGTTTGATTACCCTGTTAATCTTAGTTTACTTCTTCATAAATGTGGTATCTAATCACTAGTGAGCAAATAAAACAAAACCGGTTAAGTTCGAGTCGCACTCTAATTATTATTTTTATCTAAAATACCTATAAATTTTCTGATTTTTCCGTTATTTGTATTATAAATTCTCACTTCGTGTTACACTTCATAAATGTAGGTCCACGGGAAGAGCCTTATATGTTTTCTTCGCGGGGAAAATGAAAATAATTAAAACAATACTATTGCATGCGCGATCAATACTGCCCCACTTTGAAATAGAATCTTACAATAGCGTCATTCCTTCTAATAATGTGTAGTATCTTAGCACGCATTATGACCTATAGCAGGGTATAGCAGCAGGGCAGAACTAAGACACACCGATCCACGCTTTCGAGACATTATGTATTTAGTGGTGAAACTTAACGCCGCTTATTATTAACAAATCAAATGCCACGTGAGATTCGAACTTATTACCATCTACGTAGGGCACGCTGATCGTCTATGTTTCATTTCCTTAAGAAATTCCTAATCGTAAATTGTAAAAAGAGACACTTTATTTTTGTGTCTGAAGTTGTGGAAAAAACGAGGGTGTGACAGATAGACGGATTGACATGGCTAAACCGAAGGATCTTGGTAAATCTACTGTTACATACACTTATGTACGAATTATAACCGGAAACCACATAAGTGTTAAATTTACTCAAAATAATCGATAGATATATCTACTTATGTCCTTGCCGTTTTATAAATAAAAATATCGTACGCATTTATTGAAGTTAATAAATTATTCATTATTTATTTATTGAATTTAAATATTTATTGAAATATCGTTTGCGACAAGTATCAAAAGTCGAATGGTGACTGACGAGTTCCGCTTCTCACACTCAGCTTAGTACAAATCATATAAGATATAAAAAATAATAATTTGAAGTGTAAGCCAATTATTTCAATGTATGTGTGTCACCCATAAAAAACAAAGCAGAGAAAAAGACTGGAAAAGCAAAATGGAATATCGACATTTAATTATTTCTATTTATACTGTGATGTTGGACAAGTCAATTAATTATTTATGCCCAAATTATTGATAATGTCTTGAGAATAATAAATGACTTTAAGCTATATTTGAACATGTCTTTCTTTTCATTTTTGCACTCCAGTAATAGTTAGTCCGTTTCATGGAGTTCGATCACAATCGTGATTTCGGCGTCCCTTCATCACTGTCAAACGTGACTGGGGTAAAGAAAACGTGTCAATATACAATAGGAATATTCATTTATCTTACTTTAATACTAAAGTTTTAGTAGTACGTACATACAGATCTATTTTGCAGTGAACATTTAGAGAAATATTATAAAAATATTTTTTAAAGTAGAGGATAGTTCAGTGTACAAGTTCAACGCTACGCTAAAATATATATTATATCGTCAAGCTTAATCCCCAGCGTTTCTGCATAACTCTTTCGGTTTTTTTTTTGGGATTTTCAATAATGGAAGCTTTGTCTGTAACGATCCTTGCAAGCCATAAACTACTACATTCCAGTTATTAGCATACATCAGAGCAGGGGGGTCCCTCGACGAACACTAGTGCTTCCCCGCTTGCTACTTGTGCTGTTGCTGAGTGTGCTGGTGGTGCTTAGTGGCGACGAGTGCGGTGTTGATGACCACCACACATCATACCATGCCTAGAACCTCGAAGGTGGACGATGAGGCTTTAAATAGCTACATGTGTGGAATATAATATACATTATATAAAGTATTTTATCATATTTATTTAAATCGATGTTATTTTTATTGTCCCTTTCAGATATTTAAAAATGATTAAAAATACAAAATGTTGCATAAAGCATATATTTATTTTGCATTGCATATCCAATCAAATGAATTATTATGCCATGTAAATTATGCTAATGTAATCTTCGTCAAAAAAGACAAAAATACCTAAAAAGCTTCACGTTGTATTTCGCACATAGCATGGTATGAAGAGAGAACTGACACTCTATTTCCATTAAGTCAACACATCCGTTCCTCGCTTTTCACCGAGAAAGGCGGAATTCTTCTTCGGAATTTAACCCAAAACCAGTCCCTTACACCGTACCGTTACACGCTTGTGCCCCTGCACCACGACTGGCCTCTAACTATTCCTGCTAGCATTGTTAATAATATATTACAATATATAAATATCAAATACTAAAGTTATATTTTGTAGATAATAATATCAAATTCAACAAAACGTATAGATAGAATCAGCTCTTCTTGTAATCTAATCACTAGTGAAGGGTCCCAAACCAATTTCAGTCGATATTAAATAAAGCCACCTGAATGTACAATTGTAACGTTTGAATAGCAGACACGGATTGAGGTCGCATTACGTACGTGGGTAAAATTTCTACAAAATTCTCGTATTGGCTTGGACCCTTACAAATAAGGTTTCGCTATATAGATTACCTTGGCAGCATTTTTTTTTTTAGGATTTTCATTAGATTTGGCCAATATTAGAGTATTTCAAACCATTTAGGTTATTTATATAATGCTTTCTATTGTTGCTTAATTGGAAATATATATATATTTAATGTTTCTTAACTTGGTGGACTTTATATCAATTGACTTTAAAAATGTACAATTTTAAATTTCATCTTACCTCGCATGTTACTGAGGACAATCAGAATGAATCATGCATCAGGTCGTACACTACTCTTTAACTATTTCTGTTTACTCTAGACATCGAAGTCACTGGTAAAGAGTCATATGAACAAAGAAGTCGGTTTCGACTCGATATCCTTATAAACTTTTTCTAATGAGTTTCATCTGAACGTATATGACAATTTCGATCGGTTTGGCGGCAGCTAAGAATAACACCTAAATGGAGACAAAAAGGTAATTAACTGTACAATGGACTATGAAACCAAACATAAAACCGCACAGCTACTTTACCGTCTACGAATTTTAAGCGTATGAAATATTAAACACCGCCAGCAACTACGGCAACCTTCGATACTAACTTTGAATCTTCAATCGGACTAAGTTACCGAAGTTCAGAATTAATTTGGGTCGAACAACTTTGACTTTAATGGGTGTTATGTTAGAATTGCTCGAACACGTTTATTGATATTTAAATAGAGTTTCCTATTCTAATTCATGATAACGCAATTAACGATATCCTCTTCTACAAGATAACAAGCTTGGTTAGCTTGGTTGCTTCGTTTACGTTTGGTACAATTTTGTTTGCCATTGCCTTTGTCGGTCTGTGTTTTCTGGCTACCGTACTAGATAAAGAACGTTAAGTTAAAAAATTATAGATTATTATATTATAGATTATATCCTCGTATATGTTTAAGTTCTAAGTTTAAAAATAATTAACTAGGTATCAGTAGCCTTAAGAATGTTTGAATCGAGGTATACACGCGCCACTCAACACACAATAATACCTCGAGAATTCGTTGCAAGGTTGGGAACGGAATATCTTAACACTAGGTTCTCTCTGCCTGCCCTGCTACATGCGTGATACATTGTGGAGCTTAAAATGTATATTCATATCCTAAAAACTTTACATTTATAAACACAAAAAGTTAAAACCAAAACAAAAAGTATGTGAATCAATTTAAAATAAAAAACCATATAAATGTCATCAAATGGACAATCGTTTGTTTTCAAAGCTTTCAAGGTACTTATCGCGTTAAAGATTGACCGTCCCTTCATCAGAGAGCGACGTGACCGGAGTTAAAATATCGACTGAGTTTATGTGCCTTTGTTTGTTTGTGATAAATCTGTATTTTTAACCAGCTTTCAAAACAAGGAGGAGATTCTCAACTAAATATTTTCGATTCGATATTCGATTCATTTGTTCGATTAATTATTTTGGATTCGATTCGATATTCGATTATTCGATTTGATTTGGGTATTTTTTGTAATATGCAATCATCACGTTCGAAGCGTTATAAATTAAGAACTGAACTGATAATTATGTAGTTCAAGCGTGCCGCTAGTGTATAATATGTTTTTTTACATTTTTAAAGTGTTATTTCACACTTAAGAAAGAAAAATTCTTATTAAGAAAACGTATAGAGGTTCGGCTTCCAAAGTAGTAAACTTGTAGAGGAACGGGATACTCTCAAAAATTTAGTAGATAAGTTTGACCGGTGCAGTGATGAATATGAGCAGGCCCTTATTAGGATAAATACCTTGGAACAGGAGCTGCAAGAGGCTCACACACTCATCCCTAAGCTACAGGAGGATGCTCAGAATGCTACCGTGTTACATAATATTAGCTTATATAATGAGTTAGTTGAGAGTGCCCCACAGTTGGTTTCTCCTGTGTTGGACAGACATAGTAACTCAATTATTGATCTCACCAAGAATGACACATCGTTATTCAATCTTACAAAAGCATCAAGTCTGCCTCACTGCAGTAGAAACAAACTAAAAAAATACATAAAAATCAATAAGTTTATTGTCAAAACTAAAAAATTAATAAAACAACATAGTTATATGTCCAAGTGTGCAAAATTAAGTAAGGACAAATTGGAACTATATGATGATTTAGAAATGTGCACAAAAAAACTAGATAAGTGTAGGTTAAATTATGAAGCTGATACACAAGCACTACAAAGTGAAATTAATTATTTAAAAGACTCCCTTGATATACTTAATAAAAAGTATGTCACTTCATTGAACGAAATACAAGAGTATTCCAAGGCGATGGACAATCTTATTACACTGTCCACAAATAACACTGAACGTTTTGATTCTTTAATCAACAATCACTCTTGTGATTGTGCCCGTTCATCACAGCAATCGCCTGCAAGTACTCCGGTGTGTGTCCCCTTGACCAACCCCTTGTGTGACAGCCTTCATAATAATAGTAGTAGTAGGTTCAGGTCACAGCAGTCATTTGGTGCATCAATTCATGAACCTAGTTCATTAGTTAATGCACAAAACATAGTTTTATTTAGTGATGACATTGGAAGGAATATGGGTTCAATTTTGAATACTTGTTTACCGGGACAGTCAGCTGTTAGTTTTTGTTATCCGTCAGCATCCTTTGAAGTTCTCATGCAAAGAAGTTTAAGTTATAAATTTAATAAGTGTGACAAACTTGTTATATTATCAAGTAATAGGGGAAATTTAAACAAACAACAGTTAAATTACTATTGTGAGTCATTATTAAACTTAGATATAAGTAAAATAATTTTGTTTACATTTCCTTATTGTAAAAATCAGCCAGAAGCGGAAAATAATTGCAGATATAAGCTAAACTCTACTCTGCACACCATAAGCATGTATAATGACAAATTACACTTAATTGACACTAACAAAATAGTTAGTAAAACTTTATTTCTGACTCAAAGTAAATATTATTTTGGTCATAGGTTTAAGAGACAGATAGCTTCTGTGCTATCCTATTATTTTGACTTATCAGCCAAGAACTTGGCTACTACTTCAACTGCTTCTATTGAGCAGACTGACATTCCAATTTATTCTGACATTATGTCTAATAATTTACACTCTGTTGACATTTCTCAACATTTAAATTAATTTCTCAGACAACAGAGGTAGCAACCTCTAGCTCTAATTTATTATTAAATATCCCTTTGATCCAGCTAGCTTTACAATTAAATTACAATAATAACGCACACTGCACATCATCACAATATCCATGCAAAAATAATAATAAAAATGTTAAGTCTATTAGATTAGTTCATCAGAACATCCGTTGCTTGACGGGGGGCAAGCAGCTAGAGCTGGAATTATTCATGAACTCGGAAGAAATTAGTATTTTGTGTATTACTGAACATTGGTTAAAGGTGAACCAGCTCATGTTTAATTTCAGAAACCACCGGGTAGGAAGCTCATTCTGCAGAATCAACACAATACACGGGGGGTCGCTTATTATATTAAACAAGAACCTTAAGTTCAAGGAACGGAAAGATATTGTGTCCCTTTCTGTAGAATGTTCTATCGAATTAGCGTGTGTTCAACTAGAGCAATTCATTGTTATATGTGTATACAGACCTCCCTCCGCTAATTTAAAATTATTTCTAGAAGTAATGGATGAGGCCTTAAGCAAACTTACCAAGTCGGGTAAGCCTTTGTTAGTGTGTGGGGACTTTAATGTTAATATTTTGGAAAGTTTAAGTCCCACCATTAATTTATTAAGTCTTTTTAAGTCACACAATTTACTTAATTTATTTATGGAGCCAACCAGAATAACTCCTACGACTAGTACTTGTATAGATAACATATTTACTGACATTATTCCATGCTACAAAAGCATTATTAATAAATTGGATTCTGACCACTCTGGTCAGCTAGTAGAATTCTATAGTAAGAAAAAACAGGTGGCTAAGAAAAAAATTGCTTTTGTACCTGTCACAGCTAGTCGTTTGGAACGTATGAGAGTTAGTTTACTAACTAATTTACTAGTTTTAGATATAACTTTACCTCCCAATTCTTTGTACAATTCTTTTTTTTACTCTTTTATTAATAAATTTCATTCAATATTTACTCCCAAAGAGATTACAATTACTGATAGTCCTATCTTTGGTGACTGGACCACAGCAGGTATTTATAAGAGTAGGGAGACGCTGTATATGTTATATTATGAAAAACAGTTTAATAGTGGCGAAGAAATTAAAGAGTATTTAAAATCTTACTCTAAAATTTTTAAAAGAGTTTGCAAAATTGCAAAATCTTTATTTATTAAAACAAAAATCAGGAATAGTAGTAATAAAATTGAAGCCATGCCAAGCCATTTTATTAATTTTAAAAATTACTTTACTTTTCGAACTGTTTTCGAAACGAACGTTCTTTTTTCTGTTTAAAAATTTTTTTCTTCGTGAAATTAACAGAACTATTGTTAAAAATTATCAGGAACTATTTTATTCATCCGTATAAGGGCAGATCTCGCCCCGATTTTTATTTGCAAAAAAATGATCTGCCAAGGGAAGTTAGCAGATCATTTTTTTTACATAACTTTTTCAGGGTTAAAAACGACAGAACTATTTATAAAACCTATCAGGAACTATAGAACTCAGGTGCATGCGAAGGGAACTCCATTTTTTTTTGATCTGCTGGACAATGCTCTGCTAAGTTCACAGACATCTTTTTACTTTAGTAATAAGTAATTTTGTAAGACCTCTCAAGAGTTAAGACATTCTTTGAATATTGACAAAGAAAGTTAAATGAAAAATGTTAAAATATATTATATTACTTTTAAACTCATTACTTGTCCGGCATCCAATTCTGTCGCTTGTAATTAATTAATTGTTGTCGTCGTCTCCGCATATCTCTTAGACTGTTACCAACTATATTATGTTCTTTATGTTTTATATTTTTTTGACCATGCAAAGAAAAAAAGGTCGTTCCGCTATCTACTTTTCACCCAAATAGAAAACTGAATTTGTTGTCAAACTGAAATAGCCGAATTAAAATATTTTTAATACTAATATTCCTCAAAGTCGGATTCAAACCCACAATCAACCAGTATGTATTGTAATTTTAGTAATTAACATGAAATTTAATTAAAAAACTTTATACAAATAAAGTAAAATAATAATTCCATCGCTTAAATCATCGCCATACGATTTAGCTACATTGTACAGTATCACTTTAAAACGTACGCGGCTATTCTTTACGAGTTTAGAATAATTTACTTGACAACATTTGTTACGGGACACCGAAATAAACAGAGTATGTCATGAAATAATGTTATTATTTATATGTGAGATTTTCATGACGGATACAGTAGGTGCTGTGTTTGTGTATTCGTATACTTAAGTGTAATGGATGACAGTTTTTATTTTATACATTTGTATTTTTTAATGTCTCTTTTTGGTTTGTTTTTAAATTGTGAATAGAATTGTGGAGTGCTTAGAGGATTTCTTAATTGAGTGGATTCAAGCTTAGGCAGGGTATTAAATACATTTTTTTTATTATTGTTTTTTTTTACACTGTATCCCGCATATTGAATTGTAGGCGGAGGAAAATTAGAATTGAGATGCTCCGTTCCCTCTAAGGAACTTCCGTTCTCATTTTCCGCTGAATTTTCGAGCGGCGAAATGTAATGTTCCGTTGCCAGACCAATATTAAATATCTCATTGTCTCAATCTTATTTAAAACTCCAACACAATCCAATGAAGGCTTAATAATAAAATAAGAAAATAATATTTATATGTAGGTTGGTAGGTCGTCAATTCGATATAACAAAGCGCGATGGTTCTGAGTTCGATATCAATCACGGGAGTTATATTATTAAAATAATGTCCATTTCCCTCACTCTGGTAGACACAGCGCGGCGTTGAATCCCGTTTAAAATAAAGCTTTTTATGATTGTGACTGATGTTCAACATTACTTTATGATCCGTCGTGAAAATAAAAATAATTTCTTGTTCAAATATTCAGATTTAAACTGAAATACCATTTTTATGAAGTATAAAAAATTGCTATATTAATTTTACCTTTGATATCATTTCAAAGGCAGTATTTTAGTTGAGTGAAACTTTAAAATTTCACTTAAATATTTTCCTATAAAATATTAGATATAAAAATACCTGATATAAACGATTTCGTCTATTCTAAAATAGTACTAAGATTAACGTTTTTTACCTAGTCATCATTCGTCATTTTACTAGCATGGACTAAGATTTGAAACGAGAAGTCCTGTTTTTTCCGTTCCACCAATTTCAATTTCCTAAGTTCAGCAACATAACCACCTCAAAATTTCGGCGAAAAGTGGCGAACGGAGTGTATTACCACTACGTTCCTTCTGCCTACCCTACAGCGTGAAGCTTATATATAAGGATATAGCTTGATTTAAATGAGATAAACAGCTTAGTAGTTTCTGTACACTAGCTGATTGTGGTATTATGGTGAGGTGAGGCAAGACAGTCTTGGGAGACAGAGTGCGGTGTTCAATTCCAACAATTCAGAAAATTGAGGAACCTTAAGATATCCTCAGCACTGGATTTATTAACCCCTGAAGCAGAAATTGTATGAAAAAGAAACTTGTTGTTAGTAGGTATACTTTAGTATTTCAATTATAATAATGAACAAAACATATAATATTATACTTTTTAAGCTAACAAGAGAAAATACGATCCGCTATTCCATTATGAATTTCTAGTGCAAACCTTCCGGCAACAGTCATTTAAATAAACAAATTAAATACGGATATTTTAGTATTAACTATGAAACTCTCTAAATATCGAATATCTGCAGCATTACAGTTGAAGCAATCTATCCTTTTACTATATTATTAATACTGAACCGTTCGTTTGGTTCAACAGGTAAATCTCAGGAACTACTAGTTCTAATCTAAAATCATTACCAGAGCGAGGAAATGAAAATATTAAGTATTTCATTGCCTCGAGTTGAAATGAAACCCACAACCAGATGCATTTAGATAGTCGGCATTCATTACGGCAGCATTTAGTAAATTACTAAATGACGTAGAGCAAGGTATTTTAATAGACTGTATACTTTTCTTTTATCATTGTAATATATTTTGAACATTATTAGAGATCCTCGTCTCTTACGGAGTATACCACTAAATATCTATCAGCACTATTGTCCTGCCGACACAGTTTTAAAGTATAGATCTTGAACCCTATACCATAGTGTCTACAATCCAGACTGACTGAGCCACAGCGTCCCATAGCTACGAAAGCTCGATATTGAAAGTAAATCCTCAAAACGGACTTCCAATGTACCGACATTTATTTGGAACAAACACCTCGGCTGGTTGCGGCGTGTTTAATCACACGAGCTTGTATAATGAAACAACAAGAATTATGTAGTACATACAGTATTACGTACTGTGAGTTTCTTAGATGTTTAGTATTCATTTGTTTTATGGTTCTAGCTTTTGCATGTGGCTTCGTCCGTATGGTATATAGCCTATTATAGCCTTCCTCAATAAGTAGGTTATGAAAGTAGACAAATATTTCTTTAACGTTAACACGTATTTCCTGATGTTCCTGAGATAATAACGTTAAACTAAATAAACGCTGGTGCTTTATTATATTAGTATAGATTGTATAAGTAATAAGTAAGGTATTGATTTATATTAAACTAGCGTACGCGCGCAGCTTCGCCTGCTTATTTGCACCCTTAGCGGTGAATTAAAATGAACCACGAAAAATGTGTTCAATGATATATTTTTAAGAGTCTAAGTTTCAAATTTTATAAAAGTCGGTGGCGATTTAAAGATTTTTCCATACAAACTTTCAAACCGTTATTGGCACACTTTGGGGGTACATTCTAAAAAACCGTAAAACACGTGTTCAATTAAATACTTTTAAAAATCTTAATTTCAAATTTTATACTAATCGGTGCCGATTTTAATTTGTTTCCATACAAACAGTCAACCCCTATTTCACCCCTTTAGGGGTGTTTAAAGTTTTTCAAAATCCCTTCTTAGTGGATTAAACTATTTTTATAACTATTAAAATTATGACCACCTGAGATCACATTTATAGAACAAAATCATTAAATTGTATATTAGCCGAATCGGTGTTTAGAGCAAATTTGGAACTTAAAAAATACACATTATATTACAAGTAAAAAGACGTATCAAACTGTTAATCTAACTAGACATGCCTAAAGATATCAAAAGGCTTGGCCGTATTCATACATATTATGTACATAAAGAAATTTTAAACGAATTTATATCAAAGGCCTTTGAAGCCGTTGATTAAGAATTCCAATTGTTATCATTAATTAGAATATTTTCTAGCATTTAAAGACTTGTGTAATAACACAGCAATTGTTATATTCTATATAGCTTTATGTCTCAGAGAAGTAACAAAGTATTTATAAAAATAATAGCTCTCATTGTCCTGTGCACAGATAGTCAAACTTATTTTAGTGTATACCCATTGTTGTATCCCATAAAACCAGAGTGGGCAGAGGGAACTTAGTATTAAGACATTCCGTTTCCCATTTTCTGTCGAACTCTGGAGACATTGCGTGTTAATTAACGGATTTCAACGCCGCGCTTTGCCTTGACACCATAGAGAAGAAATAAAAATATTAAATATTTTATTTCCTCTAGTGGGCATCGAACATCTATAACCTCGCGTTTACACGCTTGTGTCCTTTTGCTACAACTGACGCAAGATAAATAAAATAAAACATACTTTTATATACAAAAATATATTGCGGACAGAGAAAAAAGGAATTGATTAAATCCACTGATCTCTCCTAAGTATCCATACTTACTTTTAAATATATCGCACAGATAACAGGGGGTAGACACCGGCTCGCCCCGTTAAGATTTCATATTAAACTATTTAACTATGGAAATGTAATATAATATGAGGTCAGTCGTGGCGCAGGGGTGCGACGCGTGCGACTAACGCGACAGGCTGTGAGTACCCACTCGAGAAAATTATATATTTAATATTTTTATTTCCTCTCTGTAGTAACGAGGCGAAGGTGTGTTCTATAACTCAATACGCAATGTCTCTAGAATTCTGCGGAAAGTGGGAAAAAAAAGTGGGGACGGAAATTCTTAACACAGGTTTCCAGGTTCCCTCTGCCTGACCTGCTAAGTACGGGATACAGGATGAATTTAAAAACAAATAAAAAATAATGCAAACCAAATTTTTTTTTTGTATGATCATGGAGGGCTTGAACTGAACTGTGGTATCGTTGAAAGAGGACTAACAGTTTTTGGCGCCATGTTCTCTCTAGGCTAGGCTACTCCGCTATGGGTAAAACGTGTATCTAAAATGACTATTTTTATACAAATATTATTATTAAAATAAATTTAATTTTCCGAGTCAGAAAATATATTTGCATATACAAATTGTAATAAAGTCTATGCAAAACTAAGTTTGAGCAACACTGTTCAAAGTGTTTGCCAAGTCTAAGATCTCGTGCCAAGTCGCTAGTAGAGAGGTCATCATCTTTTGTGCTTTGCTCCTTGCATTTTAAACAAGTTTTAATAGTGAAATATTTGGCAGCTCTGTTTAAAGTAAGTGTATGCATTTTTATGCACAGTATAATATTTAAAATATTTTCTTTTTCCCCTCTCCTGTAGATTAAGGGCGGCGTAGAGCTCCGATGGTCAACACGTGCTGTGTCGATTTTTTTTGGATTGTGAGGGACAGTGTGTCTTAACATTAGGTTTAGGTTCCTCTGTCTTCCTTACGCTGAATACAGTGTGACGCTTAAATAATCAAATATTTTACAACGCGGCGTTAAGCTCCGCCGATCAAGAGGCAATGTTTCAAAAATTGAAAAAAGTAAAGATCAAAAATTGAGGAAAGTAAGGAACAGGGTTCTTATACTATTTTATTTATACATATTCTCCTACGCGGGCTAAAAAGGCAATTAAATGAAGTTGTATTTTTATACTTGTCTAGATTCATCAATTTATGAAGGAAAGTCATTGAAAACTTAGTTATGATATCTTAACTTGTCGTCTGTTTAGAACTATTTTATATTTGGAGGCGGAATTTCACATGATGTTTATCTTATTAGATTTATGATATAATTATTATATTGTAATACCATCGGACCTGGACGCGGCTACGCCCGCTTGAACTATACGAATATTTATTAAATATATTTATGAAATTATTTTCAGTTTTCAATAGAATTAGTAAGAAAATATAAGCCTAAATAATTAAAATAAGCTAAAAAATAATAATAAGTGGAGATTTATTATTAGAACAAATATCTGAGTAATTAAAATGAACTAACAATAATTACATAAAAATTAACATTAGTTCGGATATGTATGAAAATTTACAAAAAAATCTAAGTCATCACCCGTGTTCGTGTCGGTCATACTATGCCACTCATAGGCTAGGTCATTTTGAATCAGTGACATCTCCTTAATTATTTATTAGAATGTTATACAGTAAACTATAATTTCCATCTAGATGAAATGCTAAAAGTGACTATTATATTTATTTTCATAAGGATGAATATCAAATTATAGAAAAAACATTTACAAAAACCCGATAAATTTAAAGTAAGTTCATTAAAATGGTTGCTTAGCAACGGTACCATAGCGACGGTTTTTATTATCATGGCAGAATAAATTGCATGTCAAATTGATAAGTATTTTAATATATTAGTGTATATCGACAATATTACAAACATGAGAAAAAAAAGTAACCTATGTTCATTCCAAGACCCTCAAGTATATACGTACCTACGTATACATATGAGTATTTTATTACAATTAAATTAGCGGCTGGGCCCTGATTGCGTAAAAGACAGACAGACAGACAGACAGAGTTATTTTCGAATTTATAATATAGGTATGGATTGTCTGAGTGATAGCGTGAAGGGATCACACAGTATCTTGCACAAACAGACACTCTGTTCTCCACTTTTCCCCCAATTTTAGGACTAGACTTTAGGATAACAGCACTGCGCTTTGCTTAGTTGCCAGAGCGAGGACAATAAATGTCTCCGAGTGGGATTCAAATCTGACAAATTCAAAATTGCTACAATAGTCTCAATATAAAAAGCAGAGAGTCAACAGGTCACTTAACTGTTATTAGATATTCGCTTTCTGTTGCGACCAGGAGAAAAATGCCGATTGACGTTTTGCGCGGCGCCTTGTCCTACATAAAAAAATATCAATAGGTAGTACAATAGTACCTTAATATATTATATTGAATATTTTATGGACATTTTCAATCTTTCGACTGAATATTCATATTTGTTAAGCTTGCAAATTAAGTAGTTCGTTTCTCTTTTCCATTACAATAAAATATGAAGCGTTTAAATGTAATACCAAGAGTAGTCAAATATTATTTTGCCTTTTATTCACAATGCAATCAATTGTTTATTTTCGTCAAGAATGTAAAATATATTGGTTAATTATAAACCGAAATAGGGAATTTATGAATTATATTTCTTACTTATACATTTGAAATGAGACAGGTAGTGGAAATTTTGTATTAAGATACTCTAGTATCGTTCTGACCAAAAACAGATAGCATATCGGCGAAACTTAACGCCGCAATTTTTTTCACCAAGGAAATTAAATTATTTCTCCCCACAGGTTTGTACACGCAAGCGTCACTTTACGGTCAGAGATCTTTTTACCATCACGCTCTATGCTCACATAGTAGGCATTGGGAACAGAGGAACCTAGTGTTAAAATATTTAATAGCTGGCTTAATAGCCACTTCAATTTTCCACAAAAACTTATTAATGGTAAATGTAATAAACAAAGTTCAAAATCGTTTTATTAAGGCTAAAATTAAT
Source organism: Heliconius nattereri (assembly GCA_013403645.1). Taxonomy (NCBI): domain Eukaryota; kingdom Metazoa; phylum Arthropoda; class Insecta; order Lepidoptera; family Nymphalidae; genus Heliconius; species Heliconius nattereri. The sequence continues at coordinate 13,739,616 of JAAIXI010000234.1, read as the reverse complement.
TAAACGAATCGTTCAGTTCTATTGTATATGAATTATATTGAAATCGTTTTGTTTCGTTCCTAAGGAGCCTACAATTACTTATGTTTCAATAGAAAGTTGTTTATATATTAGCAACTTATAATTAGTGTACTTTACAAATTTTTATTTCATTTATAATATGTAAGTCACGTGAAGACATTTCGATAGACTTTTTTATACTAATTTGAATATTACAAGGCCGACGTGGCGCAGCGGCACTAGGGTGTGACTGTAACGCGACGGTTGGGTGGGTGGGTTCGATCCCCACTCGAGGAAGTGAAACATTTATTTACGTTTATATTTCCATTTCTTCGCTCTGGTGTCGAAGCAAAGCGCGGCGTTGAGTTCTGCTACTCTACACGCAAAGTCTCATGTCTCCAGAATTCGCCAGAAAGTGGGGAACGGAGTGTCTTAACACTAGGTTCCCTCTGCCTACCTTGTTGTGTGTGGGATACAGCATGAAGATTATTAATTATAAATACGTCAATGTCATGGGCAAAGGGAACGGAGTGTCTTAATATCAAAATCCTTCTGCTTCAAGTCATCCCGTTCCTCAAGAACTATTTAAGAGGCATTGCTTGTTGGATAGCAGAATTTTACATTGGCCTTTACACAAAGTGAGAATATGAAAATAATTTATATTGCCGAGGAGCAACCGACCGCAGGAGGACCGCAGGAGACAATGTGCTGCTACACCAGAACACAAAATCAATCTTCTCTATTTACGACCAGGTATATTTAAATGAAACCTGTCCGCCTATAAGATTTACATTGCAAACTGCGCTATAAAATCATTACCATACCAACCATAGGCAATTCGAACTAAATTGATTCTTGTTTGCCTTTCAGAGCTTAGAATGGAACTAGCTCTTGGTTGTGAAATATTGATCGCACAAATTGATGCCATGATTACCTCGCTATATAGATCACTATACTTCTTAAAGTTTTAAGCTCATTTGAGGTTTATTGTGAGTTCGATCCTAAAAGGAAAAGGAAAGATTATATTTAAACTAGCGTACAAGCACAGCTTCGCCTGCTTAATTACACACTTAGGGATGAATTCTAATAAACCATGAAACACATGGTCAATGAAATATTTTTAAGTCTAAATTTTAAATTTTATAAAAATCGGTAGCGATTTAAAGATTTTTCCATACAAACTTTCAAACCCTTATTTGCACCCTTAGGGAACGAATTCTAAAAAACCATGAAAAACATGTTCAATTAAATATTTTTAAGAGTCTGATTTTCAAATTTTATAAAAATCGGAGCTGATTTGAAAATAAAACCATATAACCTTTCAACCCCTATGTCATCCGTTTAGAGTTAAAATGTTTCAAAATCTCTTCTTAGTGGATGTCCAGATTACGAAATTTAACATCTGTCCAAATTCCACGTTTCTACGCACAGCGGTTACGGCTGTGCGTGCGTCTTACCTCAGTCAGTAAAGACAATTCTTTTTATATATATAGATTACTCTATTTTTTTTATAAAAATGTAAATGATATAAGTGTGTCACAAACTATAATACATTTGACAATATTTACATACATTTTTGTATTTCTGAAGGATTTACACGTTAATTTGGCAACGCGTAAAAATTACTCTCTTTTCTGAACAGGCTCTCTCACAAAACACAATATTATAAAGTTCAAGCTTTAAGAGCTTATTAGATTTGGACAAATTACTTTGAAAGTCTCATCAATAAAATTGATATTTATATTCACAAAGAATATCGTTTATCAAAAAGAGTTAAATCTTTGTAAATTAGAATCTGCCTTAAATTAAGGAGGTCCGTTTATCTTGGACTTTTAAATTAAATTCCTTTAAAAGTTTTAATGAGGCCAGTGGTGGTGGGTACACGCGTGTGGCTGTAAACGCGGCAGGTTGTGAGTTCAATTTCCACTCAAGATAATGAAATATTTAATAATATCACTTCTTCGTCTAAATCTTAATGGGCAACGGAGTGTCTTAATACTACGTTCTCAAGTTCTCTCTAGCTACTTTGCTACCCTGTTACAACGTGACGATTAAATTTGTAGTTGTTTATTAAATACTTACTTTTTTACCTGAAAATATATACCATTTTTATTCATTATTCAATATTTAATATAATCCCTGGAAAATTCTGTACATTGTGAATTATTATAAAATGTAAACGTGTTTATGAATATTTCTCAGAAAAACGTTTCTGAACCGAACGAAATCTTATTATTTCCCCGTCGAGATTTGATTTGATCTACAGGTTTGTTCGTGTGTTGAAATTAGAACGAATTAAATATTTAATACATACTTACAAATTTATAAATTCGAAGCCAGTCCTGGCGCAGGGCGCAAAGCGGAACTGTAACAGGTCGTGGATTCAATTCCCCCTCGAGGAAATGAAATATATAATATTTTGATTTTTCGGTAACTTTCTAGTACGTGGGAAAACGTGACGTTGAGTTTCGGTACTCAACACACAATACCCGTATCCCCCAAACAGCACGGTAGGCAGAGGAAATCTGGGAACCTAGAGTTAAGAGAACGCCGAAAATGAGACATATTGAATACTTTTAGTTAAATGATGATGATGCTATCTTTTTAAACAGGTTAGAGTAGCCTTATGTATGAAATAAAAATTATAAAGATGATGATTTTAGAAATACTGTATATTATATTTTTTTTATTCCCTTATACATTTAAATATTTAATATTTTACAGTAAGATTTTTTTTTTTCGTTTTAAGTAATAAATTAGTATATTAAATAACTATTTATTTAAACCAGCTTTAGTTTTTTCAACGTATTCTTTTGCATCAGGATCTTGCTCAATGAGTTTTTTGGCTTCAGGCGTATCGATGGCCGGCGCTTCCCCATGGTAGGTGTCTTCGGTGTATACTCGGTGGACTTTTCTCATTGTTCCGTGCCACTAGAAAATCATAATAATATATTTAATGTTTAAGTGCTACTCATTCTGGCGCAGAGTGTGCCTGTAAACGCGACGGTTGTAGATTCGATTCCCACACTACACTGACAGCAAGATATAGCGCGGCGTTGGGTTCTGCCACTTAACGAGCACTGTCTCGAAAACGGGGCTGTGCCTTGCTAACCAAGTGTCCTGGCACTAAATTCATTAAGAAATACTATTATTTATATTCTAACGTAAAGTTTTTCTTTTACATAGTTAATTTATATACTTATTATATATTTCGTTTTTAATCACTTCATATACGTAAAAAGTTCTTTAGAATTTTCTTTCGTATTTTAAGGCATCCTAAAGAGCGATATAATATTATTTATTTAGCAATACGCTTGAAACTTATACTGGAAGGTACTGGTAACATAGCGAATATGGTTTGAATATTAATATTATTGTTATTATACGCCGAGGAAGGATTTCTTGGAATATACAATTTTAATATGTAATTTTTATCTATTTCTTTCAAAAAATTTATTTAAATAAAATGTTATCGACGTAAAAGATTTATTATAAAATTTTATACCACAATATTATATAACTTTTGCATTGCGTTGACTTAGAAGCTTTGATTTTTTGTGTGTTAAGGGACCATAGACGTAAATATACGGCAATAACGTTTGAAACCTTCACGCTATCTCGAGATAAGTCTTGACAGAAAACAAAATTCTCTTAGAAGAACAATGGATTGTTACCTTTTAAAGTACCTACGGAACTCTGAATTATACATGTATTTAAAATATCTACCTTATCCCATAAGGACATGTTAAATCCAAAGTTACAATGGAAGAACTCATGATGTTGATCGTGGAACTCCGCTGGGGGCTGCCAGGGCTGCCACCAGTACGACTCGAAGTTGATACCAGAGTGGTCTATTATACCGTGGTAGTAATTGTATAGTGCTACTGCGTAGAATGGTACTGAAAAAGTAAGAAAGTACATATTTTATTATTTTCGACCTCTTATATTTTTGGAATTATTCTCTATATTCGGCCAGAATTGTTGAATGTATAATGAATAAATTAAAACCAAAAAATCCTTATAGAAAAAACTTTTATTTAAACGATTTAAAAAGGAGTAAATATATATATTTTTTTAATTTTAACTATCAACACATAACCTCATTATACACAATTTATATGATCATAAAAGCTTGTCGCGCGATTATCTTTTGTAAATAAACCAGTACTAATTTAATTATGTAAAATCTGTAAAAAGTTTAAAATTTTAAAGTTTTAATTTAATTCAATATTGATTAATACGACAAGCTTACACTACTTTTATCATTTACTCATATCAATATTTATTACAATATAAAAAGATAACAGCCAATATATAAATCCTGATTTACATGAGTCATTTGCTAAGAAAAAGTTATTTGAAACGCGTGGACGGCAAAGATCGTGCAAAGTGAATAGGAAGGCAGACCCTGGTAATAGCCGGGATTAATGCCAGGAAGAAGAAGAAGAAGATATCGAAGAATTTCTGAATTAAATCAGTAATACAATCGAAAGGACGAAACAGTTAAATTATTAAAAATAAAAAACAATTTTTTAAATTGAATAAGGTCGTCATTGCGCTGGGGCACAAGGGTGCGATTGTAAACGCGACGCTTGTAGGCTCGATTCCTCATCGGAGGAATGAAATATTTTATGTATTATTTTTTCGCCCTGATAACGAAGCAAAGTCCACCTTATACCTCTTATTGCCTTCAGAATTCAGAGGAAAGTAAGAAATGGAAGTGACTTAGTGTCTTTAACATTATGTTCCCGGATTCCCTTTGTCTAACCTGCTATGTGCGGAATAGAGCGTAAAGCTGAAAACAAACTTTTTATATACTTTTTGGTCATGTCGTGATAATTTATTGAAATAAATCAGAAACCTATTAAATACAAGATACAGGGTGAAGGCAAAAAAATAATAATAAAAAAAACTCACGCCAATGGACAGGCACCGTAAATAGCGGCAAACACATGGTCAGCTGGACGTGCATGATCTCCACCGGATGTATGGCGGTGACGGAGAAGGCGGTGGGCTGCTTGTACTTGTGGTGCAGCTTGTGGAAGTGCTTGTAGAGCCAGGGGGTGTGGTAGAGACGGTGAAGGATGTAGGTGGTGTAGTCCTGTTGTATGTTGATATTATATTAGTTAAATAGAAAATGAGGCTTATGAGAAAATGTCTTGTTGGTGGTAGAGAGAGAAATGCTTTTTTTATATGTAAATGATGATTTGACGTCTAATTCAAAATCCGCCATATTTTATAGATTTTGAAAGTTGAAATTAATATTAAAACAAAATCGTGGGGAACTAAATGTGTGTTTATGTTTTGCAGAAAACATAATGTACATTAATGTTTTTTTTTATATCTCGCTGTGTGCAAATTTTAACAATAGTGAAAAAATACAAAAACAATTGATATGCAGTTTCCAAAGCTGTAATAAAAGCTATAAAAAAAACAAATTTAATCAATACCGTTTAGTCTCTAAATGTTTCCTAATGTTCAAAAACACTGTTTCCCACTTTCCTTCTCATTTTTCGAGATATTGTTAATGTGTGTTACAAATTTATATTTTCTAACAAAGCCGAAAAATAAAAATAATGTAAACATAATCATTCCCTCGAATGAAAATCAAACTCAGAACCACCACTTGTAAATAACTCTCCCACGCACAATGCACCACGAAGGCATCATCACATGCAATTAATATCTGCATACAATATTGCATTGATGCAATATGTATTATTGAACGTGACCTGTTCGAACTGTGTGTTATAATTATAATTAATGAATACTATTAATATGACTGATTTTATTTCATAAACAATTTACGTGTGTTAATAAAATTTTAATGGTCTATTGACTTTATATCATAATCGGCTTAATTTATCCAGTGAAAAGGCTAATAACAATTTTGATGTTTTTACTAAAAAAAATATTGTTGAAATAATAGGTTAGGATATTTCAGTTTTGATAGATAGAGCTGGGAAAATAACTCTAAATTTGTACATTTTAAAGATTTTAGGGTTTGAGGGGTGAACTGAATAATTATTCTTCTGAGTAGGATTAAGCCATACCGTTATATCGTGCCATCAGCGTCGCAGCAAGACTAATATCGATATTGAAAATTATGATATATTGAAATTCTAAATCTCCAAAATTTTTGCTCACCGCAATTTAGTTTCACATTAATTAATATCAAAAATTAAAACTTACAGTATATATGAATACCGCAGGGAACTGCAAGAAGAACCACCACCAGCCATACTCGTCAAACTGGTAGTAGACTGTCGATGGGTTTTCATTATATATGTAACATGCCAGGAAAGCGGAAAAAGACCCCACGCATAATAGGGAGAAGGTTCCCACCATGATCTCGTGGCGCTCTAGTTCAGGTGACAGCCACTTGGTAGGCTGTATCTTCCATTCGTGGGCTAAATGCCGTCTTCTTACGTAGAAATACCACTGGAAATAAAATTAGTTTGAGTTAATTTCTGTGTATTTGATAAAGTTCAGCTTACATTTTGATGAAGTTAAGTAAGTATATTTAGAAAAGTTAGATACAAGCCGTGTAATACATTTTTGTAAAATATTCTCATAATTTACTTTTAAAATTAATGGATTTCTTTAAATGGTTTTATATGTTGACGTAATTTATTTTTAATAAATAGTATATATTTATTCATAATTGGTGTGCATTTTGGGTAAATATAGATTGTTGTAATTCGTCTTATTTCCTTTTGGTTCATTTGTCGAGAACAACTACTTTTCTTATCCAACTTCACACTGTACCCCACATATAACACGGTAGGCAGAGAAGGTCTAGTGTTAGGATACTGTGCTTTCTATCTTCCTCCGAATTCCGGAGGCGTTGCGTATGGTGGGAGGCAATTTCAACGCCGCTCTTTGATCTGGTACGGGGAATAGGAACCTGTCGCGTTTACAGTTACTCGCTCCGCCACGACTGGTCTCTAAACCAAATAATTGTCATTTATTGAGCATAATGATTGTTTACTTTTTTGTAACCCAATACAATATTCAGCAACCCACTTCTATAAATATATAATAATAAAAACTTTCATTATAATAACAGTAATCAATAGTTCGTTCATTATTAGCACACTAAGTAGAATTTAAGTGCATTCGTACTGTAAACTTAATTTTATGGAGGCACGCTATCGCGAACAGATTAGATAAAACTATCACTATAAATGTTTTCTTTTTAGCTTTATTGAATATTATTGTTATTGTTTTTTTCATATTTATTTATTTTAGCTTCACGCTGCATCCCGCTTATAGTAGTGAGTAGTGAGATGCAAGCTAGTGTTAAGTCATTGCGATCCACACGGACCCCTCCAATTATCGAGACATAACTTGTTGATTGGTGGCAACATAACAAAGAAGAAATTAAAATAATTCATCACCAAGTTGAAATCGAACCTATAACCGTCGCTTTTACAGTCAGACCGCAGACGCTTCAGTATCTATCAAAATACGGGCGCGGGTCACAGTAGATAAGGAATAAAACATTGTTGCTACTAAATATGTCAACATAGAGGTATAAAATTAAAGGTTTATCGCGAACGCTATGAATGCGGACGAATTTAATCTTACTTTATAAGAGAGTATGTGTCAGTACACACGAATTTAGAATGTTACGAGTACATAAACTATTATATGAACTATATATAAATTTTGCCTTTGGAATATCTTAATTTTCTTTTACTCTACTAATAAATAATATTTCCTAGTACCCACTTACACCACGAATGTATGTAATTAGACGATAATTGATAATTAATTGTAATGAGACGTCGATTTTTTTATAGATAGCGTCCCACAGTCGCCTTCATGTGCTCAACGTCACACATTCTTAGCTTTTCAAGATCTAAATTATGATAATTATCTTAAATAAATCGATATTAGATTGCGTATTATACATTTATAATATTATAGGTATATTTATAAAAGATGTATTAAGGTGGTGGGTTTAGTCTCGTTACTATCATCAATTACCGCCTCATTACAAATATGTAATTCCAAATGTAATCATAGATAATAATGAAATAATAAAATGTATCACTTAATAAAAAGAAACAGATTAAAAGCCATCGGGGCGTAATGGCACAGCGTTACGTTGAACGGCGTTGCGGGACGGCGTGGAATGTGTAAAAAGGAATGTCTAGACACTAGGGCCCGTACTTATAAAGTAGTCTCAAGTCTGAGATCGATTTTTCATTCATATATTACATCATCTATGAATGAAAACCAGATCTATCTCATACAAATAAAAACAAGAAAGTTTTACCACACTATGTTTGGTGTGATAAAACCTGCTTGTTTTTGTATCCTTTCATATAAAAATAATAAAAAACGGATTACTTCAAGTTAAATTTTAAACTACTAGTCACTTTTATATCAACTACCCTACAATCGCATCGTAACGACAAACAGCGATGAACAGAGATGAACGGATTGCCGAATTAGGGTGCCCGAGGTTATATTGTAAACAGTTACTTGTATATTTAATGAATAATAGTATATATTCTAATTTAGTTCATATAATGTTTTTATTTACTGAAATGGTAAAATTATTCTTTCTTAAAAATTGTTGCTATAATATATTTGATATGTGAAGGCATCGTGGCGCAGTCACTCACGCAGGGTCTGACTGTAAGATCAGACGTCAGTCGTACCTTTATAATTTGATTTTAGTAGCGATAAGCCGAACTTACTATCGCCTTTGCAGGAGACGATAGTGAAATAAGACAAAACGTGGTTTTGAGTGTCGTTCATGGATCCCAAAAGGTTGAGAGGAAATGAAAATAATTCATTTCGCCGATTACGAATCAAATCCACAAGCATCACGTAAATAGTCAACTTTATTGCTGCGCCAGGACAGGCGGACAGGACAGAATACAAGACTATATAAAATAACAAAAACACATATCTTAGTCTATATATCTTATAAAACACCTGCCATAAATCGAATAGTGTTTCCACATTTTTAAGACAGAAAGATATCATTAATTAATATAATTTATCAAAAGATAACCAATTAATGTCATATTATACTCACATGTAAGAATCCACCTATTACAAAATACGTGCCGATGGACACGCAGTGCGCTGATATGAATATAACAGCAAAATTCTCCATTTTTAAGTTTTCAGATGTAAAAAGTTGGTAGATATCTTCAGTTGTCATGTTTCTGTCGCTCTGCGTGTGTCCGAACACTTGTTTGAGCGCCGTCACTAGTATTACCACCCATTCTCCTGTTAAATTTTAATATTTTTAAAATGTTGATTAGGTAAGTTATATTAAGGTCCTCCTTCCCACTCGGAGGAATGAAGCATTTTTATTTATTTACTGTGTTAAAAGAATAAAGCGAGGCTTTGTATTTGATAAAAAGAAGGCAACCAAAAAAAGCGGGGTTAAATTCCGCCATTCAATACGCAATTCTTCAAGAATCCGGTGGAAACTGGGTGACGGGAGTGTCTTAGCGGGGATTGAATATATTAATACTAGGTTCCCAGGTTCCCTCTGCCTGCTCGGCTACGTCCAAGATATATCCTAAAGCTAAAGAAAATAAGCATTAAATCATCAAAATATATATATATATATATATATATATATATATTTTAAGCGCTGAAAAGTTGAGTGAATTCTGAGTCACTGGATTGGAGTAATTGGTCACTAGGTACTCTGGTACGTACGTACTGTGGTTTACCATTCTACACTAAAAAATAATTTAAGCATAATATATTCCCTCCCTTAGGGAAGATTGAACCTACAACAACAAATGCATAGGTTGAAGACCGTTCGTTCGGACAAGGTCGAGTGCCTCAATGTCAATTAAAAGGTATTTCCGTCATCACATTTTATTGTACGATAACAGATTAATAATATTATCTTTTAAATTATAATATTCTATTGTATATTCTACGGTAGGTAGCATTTATTTTTTTATTTGAGGTTATAAAATTATTTTTTTTTTCAAATTATATATTGATTTTTTTTTAAATTTTGTATTAAGTATTTTTTTATGACACTTCTATAGTGACATAAAAAATCCTTTTTGACGTGTCATATTTATTTTAAGTATAATTATATTTTTACTAATATACTTATAATAAAATCTCTATAAAACTTATGCATAATAAAATAATAGGAAAGTCAATTCTGTACAATGAAGGTATAAAATATTAAAATATATATTTAAAATAACAAAAACCCCTACTGCATGAAACTAAAAAGAAAATAAAAAAACCCAATAGTTTATTAGGATTAACAATCGGGACCTCTTCAAACTGTGTGCGTACACACACACACACACACACACACACACATATATATATATATATATATATATATATTAAATTAAACTCTAATATCTCATGTCATTAATTGTAAATCACGTTTATTTTATTATCATAGAAACATTATTACTTACAATGTATTATAATAAAGATTGATTATGAAAGGAATGTGATAATACTCTTCTGATTAAACTCACGTTGAAGTGTGCTACTACGTGTTGCACTACTTAAATAAAAAAAAATAAAATAAAATAAAAAATGTTTATGAATTATGTTAGTCCAGTGTTTTTGGATAGAACAATCTAAGGCCGTGGTTGTCTTCAGAATGCCCCTCATGCAACAGGGACTCCGTAGAATCCGTCGACCCGTGCGTCCGCGAACATCCCTGAGGCGCTGCAGAGCCGCGGCAGACTCAACAACACTCTGAAGGCATTATTATATTGCGCGTAGTGCGTTGTAGGCTCTACGCGTATAGTTCACCCACAGCCCAGTAAAACGATTGACAGAATGCTCGAAATAGGGTAATAGTAATCTTGACAACCGTCTCACCGCGGGCAAACCTGCGTGCAACCATATTGCTTCTTACCGCCAGCGCCCTACGCTCTCTCTTAATGTCTTCGTCAGCGCTCAAACTTTCATTAATTATATGACCCAAGTACTTCAATTTTACAATGGAATCGGTGCAATCGGTGGCACATGACTAAGTGAACGGTGACCGGCTTTAAATATAATAATTTGACTTTTCTTAGCATTATACACCCAACCATTTACCGCCGCATACGACTCATACATGTTTATTAATTCTCTTAAGCCTCTGATTGAGGGACTCCGGCGTGGCTTAAGTTGTTGAGGTATTGGCCATCCATGTAGCATCCAACATGGACGTTGCTGAGCCGCTCAACGTAAAATGAAGAGGTAGATTTTTTATCTCCACACGTTAAACCTAGTCTTAAGGTAGTCTTCCACCTCGATAATAGTGGATGTCATGGCAGAAAAGGGTAGTTTTGATGCAATCAATAAAATTATTGTAACTAATATAGTTTTCATTATACTTAATGGTAAAATCTAGCAATGTCGATATATCACAATTTAGACGTTCACCTACGCATTTCAACATTCGGTTGAAAGAAGTGGCGCAGGAACACGAACGTACGACTGTAAAGGCTTAGGTTTTAGGTTAGATTTATCCCGGAAAATGAAATGTTTAAAATTATAATTTCCTCTGCTCTGGTAAAGAGATAAAACGAGGCCTTGAGTTCCGCCAGTCAATAGGCAATGCCTCCAGAATTGAAAGGAAATGTTTTAATGGAAACGAAGTACCTTAATACTGGTTTAAAAACCTAGTTTAGTAAGTTTAATAATTAAGTAGTAAATGTGTTTTAATGTGTTCACTTCCTTACGTAATATCGAAAATAACTCACCTCTCAAAGTGGCACCAAATGTGAATATAGCAAAAGTAGCTATAAAAGTACTTATAAATTCAGGTAGTCTCTCAAAGAATTTTTCTAACGGTTCAGAATATCGCTCTATCCATTTTACGCCTTCTTGCAACGGATCCCAGTATTTTGGTTCGCTATTTTCTGTTTCTTTCTTGACATCTTCCTCCGCTTGTTCCTGTTGTTTCCGTTTCGTTGTAGCCATTCTGTGAAAGGAGATTGAGATATAAGATGGTTTTGTTAGTAAATTTATTCTTCTTTTAATACAAGATTTCCAAATTCTCTCTGCATGCCCTGCCGTGAACTGGATTTAGTGTGAAGTTAAAAAGTATTTTAAAAAACAAAAAAAACTAGATTTCTTTGGACGATGAATTCGAAGCCAAAGCCAATTTTTTTTTAATTTCATTATTTTCATAATATTTAATTACCAAATAATAATAAACTACTATAAAAATGTTAATAATTATAGGTAACTTGTTTTTCAAATTAATATGAATATTTAGTTACATTAAACATTTATGTCTTGTTTGAAAACTAAATATGTTTCTGCACTCTACTCCACAAGTGACCAATATATGCCACAATACTTCACTTATATATCCTTCATTTTTATGTTGCGGTCTAAACGAACACCTAATAATAATGTAATAAATATATCAATACTTTTATATTGTGATGTTATAACGATTGAAGTAATTTATAGAAATAGCTTACAATATTTTCATGTATTGTAAAGAAAATTTTACGTTGTAATTCGTATGTAGTAGGATAGGCAGAAGGAATTTAGTGTTTTAACACCCCGTTTCTCACACCCCATTAATATCGTATCTCTATATAAGGGGGTCTATTTATTGGACTTAATTTTTATATATTTATTTAGATACTGTCTGTTGTGAGGTCGTCGTCGCGAACTCTAAATGAGACGGTTGATGGTTTGATTCCCACTGCAGGGAATTAATTATTTTATATTTTAATTTTCTCGTCGTGGTAAGTAAGGAGCGTGAAGTTAAAAAAAGACAATAACTATTAACTAATCTATGTATGTGTATATAAAAGGACATGTTCTCACTGACTGAGGTAATATTTATATCTTTAAATTGCCACCGATTAATATAAAATTTTCAATTTAGACTCTTAAAAATATTTCATTGAACACGTGTTCCATAGTTTATTAGAATTCCCCCCTAAGAGTGCAAATAAGCAGGCGAAGCTGTGATGGTAAATAATAAATTACTTGTAAAACTAGTATATAAAAACAAGAATATGGAAAATCTGGTGTCGAGGCAAAGCGCAGCGTTGAGTTCCGCCACTCAACACGCAATGCTTACAGAATTAGGCGGAAAGTGGGGAACGGAGTGTCTTACCACGACGTTCCCTTCACCTACCCTACTGTGGGCGGGATACAGCGTGTAGCTGATATGAAAAAAGGAACATCCTACATAAAGCTCAATTTTTATTCACAAAAAAATAAACAAAAAGCCTCACCTTGAATCACTGTACAATAAAAATATTCATTGAAAACTAAACTTATAGATACGTCTTTATTGTCAAATATATAATTGGCAAATGTATGATGGCACTAAGACGATATGCAAAAAAAGTGTAGATAACGTACATACCTACGTAAGTAGAGATTATTTTATAGTTATTAATTATATCGTGTTTTATCTGAATCGTGATGCTTCATTTGAGTTCGGTTTTCAATTCTTATTTCCTTATAAAATCTAATCTAGAAATATTTTGAAAATAAAAAAAAAATAAGGTCTCAGGACACCCAACAGAAGTGATAACTTAATGTAATTTAAGTTGTGCCATTCTTTTCTCAGCTTATCCTGCTTTCTGCATGTAGCGGGCAGACAGGGGAGGCCTAGTGTCAAGAAACTCCGCTCCTCACTTTTTGGCGGAACCCAACGCCGCGTTTGCCTCGAAACCAGAGCGTACAAATTAATTTTAAACTTTAAGTGTCTCATTTCCTCGAGTGAGAATTGCAACCATGAAGAAGTCTGGCCATTATTGAGCTTAATCTTAACTCGGGGTAACACATATTTAAAGTAGGTGTAATGATGTTTTCGCCCTGGCAAGATAAAGTGTTGCGTTGAGTTCCGCTACTCAACCGCAGGAATTGGACAAAGGAATATTTCATCACTAGGTTCCCTTTGCCTATTCGTCCCTTCGTTTTATTCTTTGCACAAAATAAGACTTACGAAAATATTTCGTAATGTTGATAATATATGTACTTATAGTTACATACTATATTGAGTTAGCCAATTAATCAACCATTATACTTATCAATAGGTACGTAATCATTGTAATTAAATGATTTTCGCTTTATACGTACGTAAGGACTTATTATTATTATTGTTTCTTTTAGTATAATTAAAATTTTAACTTATCTAATTTTATCTCATTATTTTCTCAATCTAAATTTGGTATAGATATTGCGTATTTCTTAGCGGAATTCAACTCTGCGTTAACTTTTACTAGTGCAGCCAGCAGCAGACAACCAGCAGTTAATTAAATTGAGGTTCTCATGTCGCAACGGCGTACTGTTTTATTGTAAATGCGACAGTTGTAGGAAAATCCATTCGGGGATATGAATTTGTATCATTTTCTCGCTCTATGAACAAGACAAAGCGCGGCGTTGAGTTCCGTAAACATCAACAGCCAATGTTTTGAACATCGGGCCGTCGTCGTTAATAATTTTCTGAATATATTTTCAAATAGAGCGCGAGATTTTTTGCGAGATGCTTTCAAAGATGCAGGTATTCTTACAGTTGCTTCCCAATTTATATACTATAATATTCATCAGTAAAAAAAATTCTAACAAGTAAAGCTTATTGCACTGTTCAAGAATATTTAGAGGATAAGCATGTATGGAATTAATGTCTATTGAATGTAATGCAGAATAGGTGCCAGCTAATGTAATAGATTGTACCATTGATTTTGAAAAGAGCAACTGTTGAGTTTCTTGCCAGCTCTTCTCAGCAGAACTGCCTTCCGAACCGGCGGTAGCTTTTTGTTCATATGTTCATTCGATGATTCAAAAGTTCTTATAATAAGTTTATTTGAATAAAGAATATTTTGAATTTGAATATAATTTATTAAATATTAATTCGGGCGAAGAGTGTCATTTAAAATATATAAATTATTTTAATTATGAATTCAAAACCAGTTTTCGGGTGTTTCTTTTCGTACTTCAGCTTCACATATACCAAAGTAGGCAAAAAGATTCTAGTATCACGATACTCTATCCTCAACTTTCCCAGATTGTTCTAGCACAAAACAGATGGCGTTGATTAAAGTGATGTCATATTTAAATTCTGTTTTATTTTATTAAAAAACAACTTTAACGTGTCAAACAGAAAAAACAAATGATAAATATGTTTGTTAAACTTTAAAAAATTCAAATAAATGACACACTATTTAAAACATAATAAATTAAAAACTAGTTTATTCTAAATATAAAATATATAATAAAGATTAATTGCTACAATAATTATTAATTGTAATAATTATTATTACAGTAATCAATATTAAATTATATTAAAAAAAATCGTTGTTCAGCTTCTTTAGCGCTAGTAGCTTCGATATCTGCCCGCGAAGAAAATGTGAATGATTTTTTGAAAGTATAATTTATTTAATGATGCCATCTATGGACATTTAACAAAAACTAAGTGGCCTAAACAACATTACATAATTTTATCATTTCTTACTAGATGGCGCGAATAATATGTCTCTTAAACTTTAGTAATACTAAAATGTAATATTTTTTGGATAAATGAATAGTATAGATAAGACTTTTACTCTTGAAATAATTTCACTTGAAATTTTTTTTATAGATATATTATTATTTATTATAACTAATAAAGTATTTACACTGCCATCTAGCATTACCAGTAGAGATGGTTTTGCGGTGGTTAGTTAGAACTAAATAGAAACATAAAAGGCATTAAGAAGCGAGGCATTTATAAGGAAGATGGCGTTAGTTTGCTGCGGACGCAGGACGACTGTGAGACATAAACGAGGGTTATGTGTCTTCTGGTAGTCGCTGAAGACGTGACAATTATAAAACATCACCATAGCGACACACTGAATTTATATTTACTTTGTAATAATATACTACTTAAAGTAATAAATTAAAAACATTATTGCAGATACTATGTCGTACAATTACTTTATCTCTGAGACGTTGCTTGCATAATATCGTCAGGCGTTTTAATTATTCTGATGTTTAAAAGATATACAATATAAAAATATTATTTAACAAAGTTCAACAGTAACTCCTGTAATAACTCTCCGTATGTCAATATATTTAAAAAGGTTATTTCTTCTCCTTTCTCTAGTTCTACTTAGGGTACCATATTCTTGCGAAGTTCGGTGCCCATTAAGGCAACTTTGACTTTTGTTTCGCTGTTCTGAATTAAAATTCAAATTTCAATTCGAAGATACCTTAAAAACCTTTATTACGTCTCCTACAATATAACAAAAAAGTGAAAGTACGTAACAGTTGTACAAAATAAGCGATATAAAGTATGTTGTACATCAAATTGTTTTCTTGTTAAGCTTCTTTGGACCGCACACAATGTAGGAGAATTCAAAGCATTATATCTTTCTTAACCAAAAATTAGATATAGTTATTATATCTGTCTCATGTATTTCATCCATAAGATGTTACAGAGATATATAAGCTTAGACAACATTTTTTAGGCCGCTATGACGCAGTGGGATAGCGTCTGACTGTAATTTGATGATTGTGGGTTCAATAAAACTCGAGAAAATGAACTATTTTATTTTATTTCTTTACTTGGCAACAAGGCAAAGCTCGAGGTAAAATTTTCTTAATAACACAATAACTCGTACCATCTCGAAAATTGGGCGGTGCGTGGGAAATGGAGTCACTCAACACCTACCTCGTCTCTCATCTCTGTGTACCCTATTATATATGAAATACATTTGATTTAGAGGCTAGTTGTGAGTTCGATTTAGACTCGGAAGAATAAAATATTTAATATTTTTACTTCTTCGCTCTGGTGTGAGGGGCGTCCTTGAACGCTGCACACTTACCACGCATATGCCTCTAGAAATAGTCAGAAAATGGGAAATAGAAGTCTTAGCACTAGGGTCTCTCTAGGGCCTACCTTTACAGAGTGAAGTTAAAAAATCCATTTCATTTCTTACAAATAATAGCATACATCCATTGTTAGAACGCATCTGTTATAGTTGAAATATTAATTTACGATGCACCACGCACCACGATCAACAATCGTCCATCTTGTTCCTCACAATGGTTCCCTTCCATCAAAATCTAATTGCATTTACCTCAAACCGATCTCATTTCAATAGGAAGTTAGGTGGCGGGCATTAATCACGCTCGCTTGGTGGCCCTTTGTGTGGAGTTATAGCTGGGATGGGTGTGGGTTTTGGGGTTTGGGGACACACAAGCTAAGTTTTTGAATTTAGAAAGTTCTTGTAGTACATTTTAATTAATTATAAGGGTTAATATTATGATGTTCACTTTATTTTAAAAAAGTATATATATATATTTATTTTTCCAAATTTTGTGGGCAAAACATACTTTGTATCTCGGTCACATAATTGCAAAATACAACAGGATCATGAATTATTATTAGGTACAATCGGAAGTTAACACGCTTTCCCGCAAAGTAAAGTAGGCAAGAGAAGCTTAGTGTTAAGATACTCCGTTCCACTAATTAACGAGACATTGCATGGGGGACTCAATCGTGCTTTGCCTTAGAGCATGGAATAAATTTAAAATATTTATAACATTAAGAAAGTAATTACAAAATTTACACATGCTCAGAACTTTTATTTTCCCAATACGAGACCAATCCCAAAAATATCAAAACTATAGTGTCCCTAGCACAGACGTCCCCCATACAATGAGTTATAGCAACAAATTTAATGTAACCCATACAAAGCCCCATTGATTTGCCAACTAAGTAATGGCAGCGTGACACGCAGTTGACTCTGTACTAAATTATTATGATTATGATGATAGTGTATACTGTACATGCTTCCAACATTTGTCATAATTATTATTACTGGTTTTGTATCGAACGAGATGATGATTGATTGTGGATTCAATTCTACTAGATATTTGTTTAATTTATTTTCTTTTTGCCCACACTGATAAGACAAGGCGCGACGAAAATTAAAAATCGAACCCAAAACCGTCGAATTAACAATCAAAGTCTGTGCCGCTGCGACCATACATAGAGGATGTTGTCCTATATGTATACATGCATATATAACTATTTATGAATATATATATGAATTAATAAACCCAGAAATACAAAAAACATGAGAATTAAAATCTATAATACAGCTACCAATTCAATCCATTTGCCACAACAAAAATTCAAAATTATAATTTATGATCGCTACAACCCTTCACACTCAGTTGTGAACTTGCTTCATCATTACCCCATTATGGAGTAATACTGAATGAAGTACGACCCCGCGGGGCGACCACACGGGGTCTAAATACTTGTGGCATAGAGTAGTAGAATTGTAGAATAGAAGTTTAATTTATATAAACATTTATGAATATGCTGTAAAACTATTTATTATCATCACATCACACCTGACACGAGCGTGAGCTTGATTTCTACTTGGAAAATTTTATTTTTACTCTATTAGAGTAACCACTACTCTTGATTTTCAACAATCAACACACGATGCCTCGAAAATTGGACAGAAAGTGAGAGACGGAGTGTCTTAGCATTGGTTTCCCACAAGTACAGTAAGTAAGAGTGTGTGCCTAGGACAAAAGATATTATTATATAAAACCGCTATTATTATCAAAAAATATATGCATCAAGCAAAAACAACACGTCATGTCTGCATTCTATATCCACACTTAAGTACAGGGGTTTTAAACCACCACAGGGGGTCACTAATCCTACCAAGTCATGAAATTGATACAAAATTTCATTCGGTTTCGATCAAAAGAAGTATTAAATGTTAACTTTATTGTTATTTAGATTATTCCTATCGTGATTTTTAGATTTTCTTCAACCTGAATACGCAATTTGAAAGCTACCCGAGGGGCAAAGGATAATTAAATATCAATTTTTTTGAATTTGGCTAAGCTTGTGAAGCGTATTACGTTGACCTCCTGTAGCTACCTATTATTGAGGCTTAGATCTTAAAAAATAATCTGTATAATGACGAAAGTATCGTCAAATTGGTTCAGCAGGAGAGCAGATGTTACAAGATTACTTATATCCGAGTCAGACAATATTTTTTAACAGATATAGTCGATATAGTACAGTGGAGAATTATTTATTTTTCACATGCGATGTACAATATTTTTAATCCAATATTTTAATATTTTGTGAGCTTTCTCCAACTTTAAGTAAAAAAAAAATATTAGAAGAATAAAAATATTAATTGAAGCGGGAGCCGAACCCGTGCTCATTAAAAACCATCCATCGCCCTACCACATATCCTAACTATCCAAGAGACGTAGTACGAGACGAGACGAGACGTAGTCTATGCCTCTAGTCAGCCAGTTAGTCAAACAGTCAGTTCGATAACGTACGTAGATCAATTCCACCAACCAGCACGCGTCTCTCCTAATTAAAAACATTAAAGAAATTAAGGAATAATTAAAGAAGTCAAAACCAATAGGAAATTAAACAACAATAAGAGTGTAGGTACAAGTAGCAAATTTTCTTAGAGAACAACAAATTAAAAAGCCACGTTCGACATAAAGTAGCCCGAAGGCAACGCATCCCGGTTTATGGGGTAATAAAGTACAATTCTCTCTAGCCACCTATCGCTATCGCAACAAATTGCACGTGATATATCTCTCACCATTATTGGGGGAGCCATGGTTCTAGATTTTTATGGATATTATTTCCATTTGAGGCCGTCGCGGTATAAGAGCACAAGCGTGGGAGTGTAAATGTGGTGGTTATGTGTTCGATTCCCGCTCAGGGGGATGAAATAATTGATATTTTCTTTTATTTGCTCTGGTAATTTGGCAAAACGTGGCCTTCACTTAAAAAAAAAAAATATTTTTATAGATATAAGTTCGATTTCCACCTATTGATTTTTTTTTCATTTCTTCGTGTAACAGATTGTCTTAACACTTAATTCCCTCTGCTTAATAGAAAATACTAAATAAGAACCTATTATGATATTTATATCGTTCGATTATTCGTTTATACAACAACCATTCAATGTAAACATACAAACGCAATCCATCACCCAAACACAACAACCCAAATTTGTCACCACCCAAAATGATCCCCAAAACCCCACAAACGATGGACACCACCGCTATTACTATACGCCCGTCGACCAGCTAGATTTTATCGCTCCTTCCAACCATTAAACCGACCATAATGAAGTTTCCCCGCGATAATGCACTAGAGCATTACGCAATGATTTACAAGCTATAATAAAAGGAATTTAAGGGATGACCCGAGTAAAAATACTCTCTTGTCATAAAAAAGAGGGATGCCGCTTTAGCCTAATGTTTGGGGGTCTGTAACACGTTGCCGTGACAGATATTGCGTGTGACACTTTTTGTAGAGTTCCGTATCCCTATGCTTTGATGTTGCCAATTATTTGATATTTTGCTGTTTTTTTTTAGAGGAAATATTTTGTTAACCAGAGCGAAAGATTGAAAAAAATTTAAATAACATAATTTTCCTCAGTAGATATCAAACTTTTACCATCGCGTATATGCTGCATGCGCTGTCCCTACACATGCAATAATATAAATGTCTTAAAATCATTGTAAACAAAACAAAGAAAAGAATCATCTCTCTGTGTTTCTCCACAAACGTACAAAAGAGAGTATCAGAACTCTATACAACATCACAGTAAATTCAGATTAAATTGCAAGTTCACAAAAACAATATACAAAACAAAACACACCGCAGTGTTTTTGATATCTCCATCAAATATAATTTATATGAGATTTTATTATTCATATTTCGACTTATATTGTGGGCTGTGACGGGAGTTTTTATGGCATATTTGGTACTTTTATGTATGCAGATGTTCCCATAAAGTATGTAAGTGCTAGCAATTTTTGTTTGTGCCATTGCCATGGGACGGTTCTTTAAAAGACTTATTGAGGGTTCGCATTTTATTGCTCGGTTAGAGGTGAAGTGGCTCTACCTAGTTATATATAATCCTGTATAGAAAATAATCTGATTGATGATTCGATTCGATTCCAATTGGAAGGAATGAATATCTATTTCTTTGCTGTGGTAAGAAGAAAAAGATGGACATTATGTTACTCTTCTTAATAGCCAATGGATCGGATCTGTTCCCATAGTTTCTGCGAAATTTTGTAGAAAGTATGGGTACACACTATCTTAGTACTGAACCTATGCCTACCTTATAAATATTAAAAATTCATTTAACAGATCATTTTGCTTGACACCATCACCACTAATCTTGAACCCAATCCCATGCGTTATATATTAAACTCCATTAGCGCAGCGTTATCAGAATAAATAACTATATATTTCTGTAAGAGGTAAGCACACACACACGAGGTTGTTACTAACATTTTCGATCATAATAACAAATTGAAACCGTCGGATTGCGGCGAAGTATGAACAATTAAGGCGGGCGATCGTAAATTGGCGCGTATCTGATTCGGAACATGAAAGAGGCGTTGTGGCCGACACGCGTGCTTGTGATACACTGGGCTTTTTTAAGACCACAATAGAATACGAAATCTTTCAGTATTTCTCAGATATTTTTAGAAGGGTATTGGACGTATCTCCAAGAAATTAAACGACTGAATGACTTCATCATAAGAAAAGAAAGATCATCCATTCGATAGATTAACTAAATTAAATCAGCTGGGAGCGACTAATTGCATAAGTGCAGAAAAATTACGACCACCAAAACTGTGGACTAATTGTGATGACAATAAAAAAGACATAAACGTGACGACAGAGAATAACGGGATAAGAATTGAGGTACATAAATTTATTGACAAGTCGCTTCAGCTTCACATCTTGTGCCCTTTTAGTAAAAGAGGTAGAGAACCTAGTCTCAAAATATTTCCTACCTCGGTTTCAATTTAAACTAGACCTAGTGTGTTACACGGCGGAGTTCAATCAGCCAAGTCTTGCCGGAACAGATAAATGAATGTTATTTATTCCCTCTAGTGGAGATCAAACACAGACAATATATTTCTTAAGAATTGCATATAATACGAATTATAATTAAAAACATTTTCGGAATTTTTACTAAAGTAATATGAGTGATTGAAATAGTTTACCTTACACTATTCTACACTTACCATATCCACGAAGAAAAAGATCCGCCGCTCAACACGCAAAGCCTTCCCACTTTCCCACTAACTATGGATAGTTAGTTGGAAAGTGGGAAGCACTCGGGATATAGAGTAAAACTGAAAAAAAAACAATCTCAGCTTAATGTAGCCACAGCGTAAACCAGCACAAATATATTGTACACAGGCAGGAAGTTTTGCACGACGTCCGGCGCGCGGCGGTCCGACTCACCCCTTTAAGTGCCAGCTTGACGTCCCAAAGAATATATTAGCGAGGGCCTTATGTGAACTAAATTAAACTTGGCGTGCTCCATTGATTTTATAGTAATGGATGTTTTTGTGGATTATCTTATAGTTAATATAGTTTTTATCTTAGTAAAGTAATTTGATGGAAAATGTGAAACGGAGTGTCTTATTATTTCCTTTTCTGGTTGTTACGAAAAATACCATTTTTGAAATCATTTAATTAAAATATTTTAGTAACATTTATATGCTAAACTATTCTCATATATTAATTAAAGATTACCAATACTTCAAAGTTACATATTTATTATTAAACCATCCCATTCATCTTCGGTGCGGAAGCAATACACATAACTCAACCCTATAAGGTAATCGGTTATCCACAGACGACTATAGGCGATAGTTCATAATTTATCTAGTCTACACATAGATTAAAGATGAAAGATAGGTAGGGAGAATTGATAGCTTTTTACTAATTATAGTCTGAAAAGAAAGTGAGTAGACAAAGCACGGCGTAGAGTTTCACCACTCAACACGCAACGTCTCGTCGTCTTTAAAATATTATATGTTATATATCAAAGTTACTATAAAATTGTACTTATTAGTTATAACGTCTAAACAGAAAAGCAGAGGGGGCGGGGGTAGGTTGGCCTTCGAAAACACAAACACGTAAAATCATGTGGACATGTGGACCGGAGAGCATAGAGGTATGCAGAGATCGTAGCATTTGGTCTCTGTGGCGTTATGGCACAAGCGTGTGACTGTTAGCCGCGACGGTTGTGGATTCGACTTCCACTCAGGGTAATGAGTTAATATATATTTCGATTTCTACACTCTCTGTTTAAAAGGCGTAACGCGGCGTTGATTTCCGTCGGAAAAAGGCGAAACCGATTGTTTTAACAATAGTTTCCTTCTGCTTCTGCTCTTGCTGCTGCCTGCTATATACAGCTTGACGCTAAAAATACTTATAACATCTTAATTTACAATACAACTTATTCAGTATACTTATAGTAGGTACAAATATGTGTAATGCCACTAGATAAACCGGCTAATATAGTAAATCATGGCGTGCTGTTTTATAACAGCGTGTTGGAACAATGCTGGTCGGTACCTGTGCCTGTGCCTGTGCCTGATGCCGATATGGGGAAATATGCAAAATTCAATAAAGCCCGACCCCTGTAGGGCTGTGGTTTCAGATGTATTTGTAGTGATAGCTATTTATTTAGTATTTCTATATTATATATTCATGTAGGGTAGTTTATTTTATATCCACATAAAAGTATGATCCCACGAAGCGCGGCACAGCGGTCAATCACTAAACACGCAATGATTGTTTGTGCGGGATAAGACGGTGGGAAGGGAACGGAGTGTCTTAACACTAGGTTCCCCCTGCCTACCGTGCTATAATATTCAGCATGGAGTTAAAAATATTTACTATAATTACAGACTCTATATCTTGATTAGAAGTATATCCATATTTATATATATTGCGTTCGAGCAGTGAAACTCAACACTACGTTTAGCCTCCTTAGATTGAGGAAATAAAAATAAATTCCATATAGTAGGAATCGAACTCACAACCGTTGTGATTACAGTCAGATACTGTGTGTTACATTGCCCTAATGCATACTTACTAATAATTTTCTTACACCTTCGGCTACTAATTGCGTATAAGATAACATTTTATCTCTATACAAATAAACATCTCTGTTTAGAAACATTAAATCGTTAGTTGCAGTCTTAGTGGTTTAAGATGTATACTCAATTACTTACATAAACTTGCCTAAGGCGATAATAGTGCGCGTATCGCTTGGGACGTCCTCGAATAATGAATGTACTGACAGAATACCCATATATATATATAGAGGCCAGTCGCGGGACAGGGGCACAAACTGGTTGTGAGTTCGATCCCCAATCGGGGAAATTAAATATTTATTTAAATTTATATTTCCATTTCGCACTAGTGGCGAATCAAAGCGCAGCGTTGAGTTCCGTCACTCAAAACTCTACGTCTCGGAAAATACGGCGGAAAGTAAACGAAGAACCTTAACACTAGTTTCTCCTACCTGCCTATCCTGCTATATACCGGATAACGCGTGAAGCTAAAAAAAAACAAAATAAAACCCGAAATAACAATGCTGGCAACCCTCGCTCAGTAGCGATGTATGATAGCGCGGGTCACGGCGCGAGTGATTTACTGTGAAACAGATTATCTTAACGTTAGTATGTAGGTACCATACGTTGCGTTCGAACAAAATATGTGCAAGAATAGGCGCTTATTAGAAGGTATAAGATAGATTTCCTGGCGATTATAGACACTTGTTTTGTTTATGCTTTTAGAGCTCGGCGTTGAGTTCCGCTACGCAGTATACGATGTCTTGATAATTGGGGCAGGTAGAAATAGAGGCTGGCCTGGTGCAACGGTTCGATATTTTCAATAAATTATTAACAGCGACTGAAAATGCAACTAAGGGGGCCTCAACCAAATTCAAAAAGTTAATAACCATTAATTATAGACCAATTTTTCCTACGTGATAAAGACGTATTACCAATAATAAGTAATTCGTATTGGTCGAGATGCGCATAAGATATCTCTCCACCGCCCATCTTAACAAGATAGTTGCTTTAAAATACATTTGTGTAAAGAGGAGGGCCACTGTATCGTAAATCAAAAGAAGATTATATATTTTAAACTTTATTTGTAAAGATTATTATGTAAAATGTAATATAGTTGATGCTATCGTAGCACAGTAGGACGGCCAAATGGTTGTCAATTCGATTCCCACTCGAAGGAATGAATTATTTTCAGTTCCTCGTTATAGTAATTTTGAACAGTTAGAGCTACTTCTATTGTGATTTTTATTTCTCTTCATTCTGCATTCCCGCATATAGTATAGGTAGGCATAAGGAATCTAGTGCTAAGGCACTTCATTCCCTTGTTTTCGCCGCTCAAGGCAGTGGCGGAACTCAACTACGCGCTTTATATTGTTGCTGGAGCGAAAAAACACCTCATCCTTCTGAACTGAAATTTATAGCCAGTCAATAAGCTCATTTTATCTATGCCACACACAAATACTATCGGATTTCTGTTAAGATGTTTTAAATGATACCTCTAGTTTCTATTACCATTACTATATCCTCCGTGGCACTATCTTAACTGTTATAGTCAAGGCAGGCAGGATAGATAGTAATCTGTATGTTCATAAACGTTACTGACGATTGCCCTCGGCCGTGATATTTGTTTTAGCTTCACGCTGTATCCTATACATAGGAGGGAACCTGGGAGACTAGTGTTTACCATTCCATTTCTATTAAGATACTTGCAATCACCACTCTCCGTCGAATCGTTAGGAGTCATTGTGTCTAGTTAAATAGAGTAGTGTAAATCAAAGCGGCGCCGTATCTTGTTACTGGGGAGAGGAAAAGAAAATCTTAAATATTTCATTACCAGAGTGGGAATCGAACCCAAAACCGCCACGTTTACAGTGCTGCACCACGACGGCCTCATCTTGAATTAAGTACAATCTTGAATTAAAAACAATTCATCTTGAAATAAAAATCAAAATGCCTTCTATATTAAGCTACAATTACTCTGTACTGCACAAAATAAAATTATTACCATAAATCACAAGAAAAAATACTCTAGAAAGAGAGCAAACAATGGCAAGGCTGCAAGAAAAAGTACAATCAATTCTGATAACGTATTTTTCATCACAATTAAGCTATAAAATAAAATTCATAATTTTCCATCTAATATGGGCGTGACAGAACGCAAGTTGATGGAAACAAAATAAATTAACGATCAACGCCCACTCCCCTGGCTGCATTGTCCAAGGGCCTCATTACTGAGGAGGCGTCAACTACTTGACTATTGCGATTCATCTTAAGAGTTCTTAGACAATAATTCTTGGATAAAGTTATTATTTGGAGGATAGAAATTTCATTTTTCATTTCGAGATATTGAATATTTTGTTTGTTTATTTGTTCATTTGCATATAATATATAATATTAAGCAGCTAATTAAAAGAGTTATGGGATAGAAAAAAGTATAAAACTATTACAATTTTAATGTATTGGTTTTTTGCTATACTTGATATTAACCTTTGAGCTTAAAGGCTTTATCTAAAAGTTCTGCAGATTTAATACAATTATAGCTCTTACTGTATGAATTAAATTTCAACCATAACCTAAAACAGTTAACTCAAAAGAAAGTCCACTTTATGATTACCACATTTACTTACATCTGCCATCACAAATAAATTGAAAAGATTTCAGCTTCGATAATTCCCAATGCCAAGTATTCAACTTGAGCACGGGTTTGCCAACATTTTAATAAGGCGCCCTGTGGAGTTAGCGGGGCGTGCCGTTACGCCCATCCGGCCCGAAGGACCATACTCGAATTGTCAACTACCCTCAATTTACTTTGAGATCGCTTTTGAAAAACACCTCAGTTAGTCTCAAATGACTGCAAATCAACTTAGCATGATGTGAAGTGATTTTGAATATTATGAATAATAATGAATTTGTTTGCTTTTTTTATAATAGGTATTTTACTATTGTTTGTATTGAAAAATATTAATTATATGGC
The DNA here is from genome assembly GCA_013403645.1 of Heliconius nattereri. Taxonomy (NCBI): domain Eukaryota; kingdom Metazoa; phylum Arthropoda; class Insecta; order Lepidoptera; family Nymphalidae; genus Heliconius; species Heliconius nattereri. Next base: position 13,712,768 of record JAAIXI010000234.1, on the reverse strand, counting down.
ATATTGTTTGAAGTAAGTGTCGTGAGACGTAAATTATACGTCAATTATATTTCTTCATGTTGGAAAATATTTATAATACAAGTTATATGCATAACTGAGTACTTACTTGACGAGAAGTAAATAAATCGAAATATAAACTAAAATAATTATATATAAGGTTCATACTCATATGAGTGTTATGTTACAACAGCAATAATAAATAAAAGAAAATAGAACGATTTTTCATTCTTAATTTGACTATGCCTACCCTCTTATGATAAGTGGATAGTCTACACATCAAAATTTAAAAAAATGTAAAGAAAATAATTCAAATTCCTTTATTTGTCCTCTTCTGTGGATTGTTCAGATTCGTAGTTCATACTTTCAAAAATATGTAATTTATGTAATTTGTGTTAATATACGTTTTCGTCGTAGAATATACTTGAGTTAAGTTTTTATTGATTATTTTCAAAATGTGCTTCAGCCTTTTTACTATAATTTCTAATAAACAAGCCGTTACACGTATATTACCCTTTTCTGTGATCCAAAAAATCTGCATTAAAAGATGTCTACTAAAGTTACCATAAATGTAATATCTTTTAATTTGGTAATATTAGACAGCTATAATTTCTTACACCCTTTACGCAAGACGGATGTGTATTTTTATCTTCCAATAAAAAGAATCGTGTATTTTATTCATTTTGTAAAAGATCAATGAATCTTTCCTATTTTTAGTGTATTTTGGTAAGTATGTGCTACTTATAATTGTAATTATTTAGGCACAATGGCTTTAAAGGAGTATTTTTGAAATCTCACTCGCCATTTCTCTATCCTTGAAAACTAAAGACCATTGCTGATTTTCGATTGGAAAATCATTTCTGTAGACATATTTTCTGTTACTCTAGGTGTCCACAGGAAAGATGTATGTCCACATTAAATACTAATAATAATAAAAAAATATATGTTGTAATGTCAAAATCCCTTTTTGTTTATTAGTTTATGCTTGCGCTTGTAAAACTCAACTAACAGCTTTATTGCTATTTTATAATGACCAAAATAAAATCAATATATCGTATCTTGAAAAATTAAATGTAGGCTAATGTTTCAGATTATACTAAACATATAGCATTTTACAAGTGGTATAAGTTATTAGCTTAAATAACGAAATCTTAAGTTTTAAGAGGCGAGTATTTGTTACAGCATCATTATCGTTACGTTAACATTGTTTATAAATTAATTCATTGTTTAAATAAAGATTTTGAGTTTAGTTCCGTTGAGGTACGTAGAAAATAACTGAAACTATTATGAACAAGCAAATAATGATAAGAAAACATGGATTAATATGCTTGCTACTCAGTAATTGTAAGAAATTAATTTTTTCTTCTATTTATTACTTTACATTTTTAAGACTGAAGGAATCTGCCATTTACTGGATTTTTTTAATTTTTCGTGACAATATTGATGTCATATCGTAATCAAGGACGTTATTAACCAATATTATTATTATTCAAAGAAGGAAACCAAACAAATACATGTAGCACTAATACTTTATACTTTCTATTGAACTGAGTCCCTTCTGTGGTCATCAAAAAAAATATGCATCGAATATCTTTCTGAAAAACGAATTATGATCTGGTCTCATATTTTTCCTGTATTAGGTTAATCTATACGAATTAAATGAGAGTGATTTTGAACAAATATTTAACTTTTTTTTTTCGTACACATTCAGGTCGCGATTTGTGTATGACCCATAACATAATAGTCGAGAGGTCAAAACTTTATACGAAACAAAGGCTGTGTCTGGTCGAGAGAAAATGCAATTCGATTAGGCTCAGCTGCCAGGATCGTCGTTTAGATTACTTTGAACATAATTGTTACATATTGATATTATAATTATTATAAAATTAACAATAATATATTTAAATACCGACCTTGGAAAATTTTTCATTGCACTTACTTGTCCCAAAATCAAGAACCCCAGGATAACATCTCAAGACGCTGGTCGTCCTAACAATCACTGAACTAAAGAGGTCATTCATCTCTCATAAGTGTTGCTGTGGTAGTGTCTAACTGTAAGCGGGACAATTGTACTCGTATATTCGATTGTCACATATATTTAATTTTTTTCACTCTAGTAGAAAGGTAAAGGGATTGAGTTCCGCCACTTAACATGCAATATCTCTAAAACTGTGTGAAAAGAGAGTGGAGAAATGAAGCTATATAAAACAATAAATCTAACAAACGGCAAGTTTTATAACACTGAAACCGCTGCAACTATTACATATAATACAATACGGCATACATATGAAAATAAATGGTTATAATAAAATACGGCAGCTTCCATTGCAATTTGCTCCAACTAATATTTTACATATGAATATAATAGTACTACTACTTAAATGATAGTACAAACTGAATAAAGTAGACGCTCTAAATAATAAAAAGTTGGCTCGAAGCCGAAATGAGGCAAGAATGTTCCCAGCCATAATGGTAACAGTTACTACCATAGTTTTTAACTGCAAAAGTTTAAGTGAAAAAGCTTATTAAATAAATTTTGTGTTTTTCTGTAACATAAAAATGTCATCTTAGTTTTAAATTATATAAGTACTTTTAGAGATAAGAATTATTTACTAAAAGTCAATTATTAGTTAATGTACCTATTGTTGCTCAGAGAAATTAATTTCCTCCCTCTGGTAACAAAATAAAGCGCAGCGTTGAATCAACTGGCTGACCTTCAAAATAACTGGGTGGAAAATGAAAATTGATTTAATTTTAGATTTTCTCCTACTTACCCAGTTACCGTAGATCTAAAAAAATCTACTTATATAGTAAGTTACAAAATTATTCTAACTGATATTCCCACAAACCTTAGTAGGAGTAATTCCAGCTAGAACATTGTCACTACGAAGTCACTGCCAAAATAAATGTTGCTTAATACGAAGAAACTTTTGAAATATGCTCGGCTTAAATGTGCTGTTGAAAGCGTAATAATTCTACCCCCTTTATACACCAAGTTCTGGAACTTACGCTAGTTGTTCGTGTATCTTTTTTATTGTGGCAATATTTTATATGTTTCTGTGTTTAAGTATAAAACTTGAAAACCTTTTATGTTTTATAGTACACTAGTCGCCGCCCGCAGCTTTGTTTGCGTGATCTTTATAAAATAACAGAATCCGGTATATCTTGTTCCCGTGGAAATTTTTAGAAATCCGGTCTTACTTCTTAGTGGTCTTCTATAAAAATGAGTGAGGATCCCATTCAACCCATTATCAAGAAAATTAAAGAGTAAAGAAGTCAAAATTTAGCATGAGTCCAGGCAAGATTACTATAAGACTTCAAATACTGTTACTAATCATCACAGAAATAAAATTCATTCATGATGCAATTCGAGGATATTAAATATAACCCTAAACTAAAGGACTGATAAAACCCATTCAATTCTTTCACCAACTCGTTAAAAATAAGCTTTCTTAGAAGATAAAGCTATACAATTCGAATACAATATCCTAAGGATCGTTAGATGGCAATTTCCATACTGAGTTCAATAGAGATGATAGCGCCAGTCGTATAGTTACTGTTAGTATCGGAAAGGTGTTCACAGCTTATGGTATGGGTTCAATGTTCTTTATAAATAGAAGTTTATGTAAAAGTATCTATATAGAGGAATTACCTTAAGCGATATTTATTTATTTCTAGATTTCATATTCAAAATTTTACTCAAATTTTGTAAGAATATGTAGATAATGGAATATTTTTGGGCAATATTACGTCTACCCTATTACCCCTATTTAGAGTCATAACGCGGTGGTAGAACTTAAACTTGAAAAATTCATTAACTTACATTTATTAAAATAAAATTTTAACTTGATTTGTACGTGATAGATATATGAAAAAATATATATTATTTATTTCTTGTGTTAGTTATTTCCAATTGACAACGCGGGTGAAGCCGCAGTTAAAAGCTAGTAAATACTTATAATATAAGCCAAAAAATACTTGTATAATTTAAACCCCCTATCAACAACCTAATAACGGAAGTTAATAGAAAATTTATATCCACCCCTACTAATCTAAAGCATCCTATGAACATTATCGGTTGAGAGATAATAATATTAGACTTACGAAGGCGTACTTGATTTACGTCTTCCTCTTCATATAAATAATGTGCTTTTGATTAAACTTGTTTGCTTACAAGTGCTGAACTGGACTCGAAAGCTTTAGTTTATCGAATTTGTCATGAAAAATACTACATTCTATTTCTTATAAGGAAACGTGACTTTTAAGGGTTCGATTTCCACTCGAGGGAATGGTTTACTTCAATTTACTCGCTCTGGTAACGAGACAAAATGCAGTGTTGAATTCTGTTTCGGTTACCACTCGCCACTCAACACTCGGTTACCTTTTTCCTACCCTGCTATTCAAGAAAAATAATGAAGCTGCTTTTAAAACCAACTTATGCATCATAAAAAGTATTGCTATTTTTCTTATGTTATTTATGCTATATACTCGTATACCTACTGCAATTTAAAACATAGCTAACTCAATATAATATGGTCTAGATACCGGCGATTTAACATCAGCACGGCGCGCCGTTGAGATGCAAATTAATGTTATTTGTCTTAAGGAAAGCAAGAAAAATGGCGCCTATTTGTGTAATAAAGGTAATAAAGGTATGTAGATAGAGGAAACTTATTTTTCCACAGAACTTTCGAGACATACGATTTACGTGTTAAGTGGTGGAGCTAAACGCCGTGCTTTGTCTACCAAAACGGGGAAATAAAAATATTTTATATAATACTAGCGGCTCGCCCGCGTCTTCGCCTGCGTGAACTACGTTATTATTAATTTCTGTCTCCATGAGTACCTACGTCCTATAAGTGACGTCCATGCAAAATTTGAGACTCGTAGCATTTGTAGAAACGAAGTTTCATACAAAATTTCAACCCCAAAAACAACCCCTGAGAAGTCGAATATTGCAAATTCCCGTCTTAACGAGCACTTACGTCCTATAAATAACTCCTATGCAAAATTTCAGATTCCTAGCGCATGTAGTTTCAGAGATTTCGTGATGAGTGAGTGACCTTTCGATTTTATATATATAGATAATCATACTCACGAGTGTGGATCGAACTGAAAATTATGGCGTTTACGGTCAAACGCTGTTAAGTTGTCACCACACAAAAATTACTTTTTTTATTTATTTTTTATTTAACTCATAATAGCAATTCATTCATATTAAGTGAGGCTTACATTAATTTACCAATATATATTAAAATCTCAATCATATTATCACTAAGTATAGATATAAAATCGAAAGGTCACTCACTCACTTATCACCAAATCTCAGAAACTACAAGTGCTAGGAATCTCAAATTTTGCATAGGCGTTATTTATAGGACGTAGTTGTTAACTAAGACGAGATTTTGCTAAATTTGATACCTAAGCATGTAGTTTTGGGTAGTGCCGTGCCATTTTAGTTTTAGCACTACCGGCGTCCTGGGCGAAGTTTTTTCGGCGCCCCCTAACTAAAATTCAATTACATACAAAAAATGGAATGGGTACAGTAAAAACAAATATATATTTAAAAAAACTAATAAAATTTCACTTTTCTAGCCTTTCTATTAGGCACTATTTTATTAGGCTTTCAAATTCTATGTTTTCTGCAATTTCATTTTTGATTGACAAAGTAGTTAAATTTGTTAATCTAGATTGCGAGATTGTGGATTTTTGTATTAGCTTCAGCTTGAAAACCTACTTGTTTATTGAAAAAAACACAAGGCAAGCGAGCGTTCGGGTTACCTGATGGTAAGGGATCACCGCCGCCTACGACCTCGTGTAACACCAGAGGAGCGGGCTACAGGTGCGTTGCCGGCCTTTAAAATGGAGAAAAAGACGCGCTTTTTGAAGGTACCCATGTCGTATTAACCTGAAAATACTACCGTAGGTAGGCCACTCCACAGTTGCGTTCCGCGTGGAAGAGAGTTCCTGCCAAACCGCACAGAAGCAGAGTGGCACGTGGAGAGATAATGTGGATGATACGGCAGCAGGTAACAGGTTAAACAGTTCTCCAGAACACATGCGGTAGAGAACGCACTGGCCAATGTTGCGAGCCATTCACACATCATTGGGTCTCCAACGATCCGAACGGCTCTACGTAGTATGCGGTACGTATGTATCAAATAGGACAAGCTGATACTGGGATGCATCAGCCCAGAGATGAGAACAGTACCTCCACATGAGGCTGAACCTGGGCTCGGCTAACCGAAAGTATCAGAACTTTGGGTCTTAGCGTTACCTCTTATTAGGGGAGTGTTTTGGAAGACTGGTGACACCACAAATCGGGTTTAATTTTAATGGGGTTTAGTGGTTAACGTGCAAACTCGTGTCTTTTTGGAGTTGGATTGAAATAAATCAATCCAACTCCAAAAAGTTGATATGGGTTGATAACAACCCATTAGAAAACATGTCATTAATCAATCGGTCACCCTTCAGATAAACCAAGAGCTGGCTTTTTATAAAGCTCTCCATCACTTTTGAGAACAGGGAGGTCATAGCAATGGGCCTAGAGTGGATCAGAAACTTTGAGATCGGGTGGACAAGAGCGCTTTTTTAAGAGTCTAGGACTACGCCGACTCAGTAAGAGTGGCGAAAAAAACACGTTAGCACCGCTGTCATCTCAGGAGCATTTGAACGGAGCACTAAAGGAGAGATGCCTTCTGGCCCGCTCGACTTGTGATTATCCAAAGAGGACAGAGATCGCCTAATAGCTTTTTGGTTGAAGTTAACTTTAGGCATTGAGCTCTGGCACCGCGGAAAGGTTGGCGGCGTTATTCTTCTGTCACCCATTTTTTTTTCATGGGGGTAATATTCATAGACTACCTCCGCCTGTGAAAGTTGGAGGGGCGTGCTGGACTCTTACCGGCTAAAACCACGCCGATGTCACGACGCACGGCAGCGCGGGGCCGCGGTAGTCCAAATTCATCCCAGCCCGACACTAGTGCTGGCCAGGTCCGTCTGGGCCTTGTCTCCTGTGTGGGGTAGTGAGACCTCTTGCATCAACTCAGAGGCGCGCGCGCCTGCAATACGGGTCTGCCAAATAGGGAGGCGGGGATTTCCCCAAGTCCCTCGCCCCTGGACCCATTCATGGGGGCCGGAAAAGAACGTTGCATCCAGTGCGCCCTCTGCGGCCGGGGAAGGGAGCTAACATCTCCCTCTCCCGTTCCGCAGTATTCTTCTGCGACATCACGTCCTCGCAGAAGGATGCCACCGCGTGCCACGACTCCGCGCTACCAACCATTCTTCGCACTACGGCAGGCAGCGACAGATTGCCTCCTTCATTTGTGAGGACACAGCGTTGCTCCTCCCAAGCTACACACTCGGCGAGCGTGTGTTGCGCCACCCCGCAATGGGCACAGTGGTGATTCCGAGCGCCCGGCTCCCTGTCTATGCGGCGCAGGTACTTGCCGAAGCAGAATTATTTGGTCACCCAAAACCAAGTTCGAGGCAAATAGACCAAGATGTCATTTAATGTGCGTAATGGCGGAAGCGAAAGTTTGCTAAAGTTATAGAGTGCTCACTTTGAGGGCGCCCTAAGGTGATGAATTCCGGACGTGCAGCTCTTAAGGTTCTCGCCAATTTTGGCGATATACTCGAAACTTGCTCTGGTAAGTTGCCGTTTAAAGTACCTTGAGGCTCGACTATACTACCTATTTGAGCAATTCTCATTCGGATCCTTAGTAACTAGTGCCTCTGCCCAGATTTGATATGCCTCACGGTTGCTAAAGGCAGAAAGTTTGCAATACGTATCAAACCAAGGCTGTGATTTGTCACCGATCGGGACTATAGTGCTAAGAATATAAAGTTCCATGCCCTGCAGAACCTGGTAACCGTTACACGTAAAGTCAATAATATACGCAATGCTATCCATACATTTGATAACAGTTCTTGTAAGTTGCGATCTTTAATAAAATTCAAAACAGACGAAAGATAAACAGGGCGTGGTGCAGAAGCACAAAAATGGTATAGTAAATGCGACTGGTTGTAGGTTTTATGTCTACTCGAGGAAATGAAATATTGATTTCAATTTATATTTCCTTTCTTCGCTCTGGTGTCGTGACGTTGAGTTCCACCACTTCATACGCAATACCTCCAGAAATGTTCATATTAGAAATCACTAAGTGCGCTGCAAACATGAAATATTAGAACATAAAGTAATTCAGTATATTGAATAAATAATTGTGTAGTTCTAGCGGGCGAAGCTGCTGGCGGTTGCTAGTTAATGTATAAAATACAAACAAAATTGAATAAGACTCGAACGTTCCCGATATATTGCTATAAAATAGCCACAGGCGTTTCCATTCATTGCCATTGAGTTAACAAGTCATGATTTACTGTGCAATTAATATTAATAATATTGTTTCAGAGTTAATAGAAAACGAGTTCGGGAGCACAAGCCCAGCCCATGCCCGTAAACGTAACGGTTGTGGGTTCGATTCCCACTCGGGGAAATTAAATATGTAATATCTTTATTTCTCGCTCAGTTAATGAGTGTCACTCAGTGAACTCAGTGTTGAATGGCGTAACTCAGTGCGAGTTACGCCACTCAACACGCAAGGCATCAAGAATTGGCAGAAAGTGGGGAACAGAAGTGTTTTAATGGGAATGAACTTAAGATACTTCAGGGAGAGACAGCCCGGTAGCCTAGTGTTAAGACACTAGGTTACCGGGCTGTCTCTCCCTACCCTGCCACTGAAACTAAAAAATAATATTGTTTAAGTGTTAACGATGCTATGAATTGTATGTTTTGAGAGATAATCAAATACATCATTTATTCAAAATGATGTATTTGATTATCTCTCAAAATTAAAACATGTTAAATTATTTTTTTGTGGGCTTTGGTCTAGCGAAATAATGTGTTGTGTTAAATTTCGCAAATTCCTAAAAAGCTATTTTAAAAATTTGAAAAAGGAGTGACTTAATCTGTAAGTTCAGTTCATTTATCTAATATATTGAAGAATCAGTACATTTTTAAATTTAAATATTTTATATATATTTTAACACCGGCCAAAAAAAGGAGTAAATGATTAAGAAACAAAAAGAAAGAGACAAATGTTTCACTTTACTCGATAATAATGTCGTTTATTATTGTACACTAAATTATGGCAAAGATATCTATATCTTAAGTATCGCACTAAATATCTTTTCTAGAATCTGTTTTAAAAACATCAATAAATTCACTCCCCGTGGGCTCGATTACCTTTTATTATATTTCCTCCATTTCTAGAATTTCGCTTTTATTTACCACCTTTTAAGGCATATTTTTCCCTATTTCCCCACTGCACTACAGGTTGGCGTCACTATTGTTTCTCGATTTGCCCTGAACATTACTTTTTATAGTCTAAAAGTCGTTACGATGTGTTTTCTTTGTCATTTCCCTTTATGTATTATATGAATTGTACTTATGGTATGTTTACGCCTACGTTTCATACTCAACTTAAAGTATACTATATAATTGAATATTATTTCTTGAAAATGGATCGAATCTGTAACCTCCACGTTATATTTCAATTGTGCTACTATAGTCTCCAAAATATTTTTTTTCATATACACATATGAAAAAAAATGAAGAAGAAGAATGAAGAAGAAGAAGATAAGTGATATCTATATAAATACTTAACTTACTTTGAACATAAATAAAGATAAATATATATATTATAAATAATAAATAAAGTGAGAGCATTATCTCGCATTTCAGAGGGATTCTATTGTCAAGACTATGTTCATCATTTTCCGCCTAAATTAAAGACATTACAGATTGAGTGACGGTATTCAACGCCGCGTTTTGTCATATCAAAGCGAGGAATTAAAAATAATGTCTACATAATCAATCCCTGAAAGGAAATCGAACTCACAACCGCGCGTACCGCCAGACAATGACCCACTACGCCACGGTGCCCTCTTAAGTCTTAATATACTTATATATACTTATTTTTAGTATCACGTTGTACCCCGCACATAGCAGGCAATAAGAATCCACAGTTCAGCCACTCCGTTCCCCATTTTTCGCCGAATTCTGGAGGAGGTTTAGAATGGCGAAACTTAGCACCGCGCTTTGCCTCGAAGAAATGAAAAATTAAATATTTAATTTCTTCGAGTGAACATCAAACCCACAGCCTGCTGCGTTAACAATCACAACATATAGGTATACTTTATATAAATTTCCATACAATTCAATGAATAATCCGCAATTAATTTTTATTTATCGACGATGCGTCTAAATTGGACACGATGCGCCTCAATTGGTATGGGAACGGCTATTTTTATTTACGGGCCTGGATTGTTTTGCGTAATTACTTTGAATTATAGCGCCGTTTCGTTTTTATATGACAGCTGAATTATTGGATGTTTCTAATGTTATTGCTTATTGTTATTTATATTTATATGTTTTTTTTTATGTGAAAACGTAGTGATCGTACTCTCTTTACTTCCCGTCTGTTTTAGAGACACTGTGTGTTGCACGCCAACTCCCTTCTTTTTCTTGTTTGTAGGATCGAACTCATCGTAACATAATGTATACCCAGACACTGTTTCATCATGTCGTATTAATATTTATTTGTATTACCGATCATTGAATATTAAATTTCCAAATAGCTACTGTGCCACGGGATGGAATTATCAACAGTTTTGAGTAATAACAGTAGAGGTCCATAAAGTCTGAGCCGGTCATTATTTATTTATCGATTAATGTCCCAATACAGTGTTTTAGAGCACGACTGCACCTCGGGTTATCATGAATTTGTATAGAGTTGCAACTAGTAATTTTACAGCTACATGTTTATAGCAGCAACTAGTTTTATATTTAGGGTTGAATTTAAGATACGAGTATTATATTTATGGTGGCATCGTGGTGCAGTGGTACGTCGTTCAACTTTGAACGATAACTGTGGGTTCGACCCCACTTGCGACTAATTCGCGACATTGCATGTTGAATGGCGCAGCTTAACGTCGCAATTTTTCTTACGAGAGCAGAGTAATGAAAATAGTTAATTGTTCTAGATCGGCTATAGGGGATTGAATACACAGTGTGTTTTTTTATATGAAGTTAATTAATATTAAAGCAAAATTTAACAAAATATTTACCTTTTTTTCCATATTCATATTCTTACTTCATCGTAGATGTCGAAAAAAGATGTAGTGTTTTCCATTATCCCCAACATACTTACAAACTTAGCTATCTTTTACTTGTTCAAATAGAAATCCAAACAACGTTTACACAAATAAAAGAGAAAGTGATTAATATTAATAAAGGGTAATTTCTTCTTAAGTAAAGCGAAGTGATAAAAACAAAATTACCCAAGTAATATATTATAGTATACCTTTACTGAGACTATTAAATTTCAAGCGATATATTACCCGTAATTGCCGCTTGTACTACACTGATCTTACTTTATGAGCCACTCGTACTCAATTATGATGAATATTAAGAAAAATTACACGATTTTCTCTGGAAAATAAGTATAAACTGTTTTTTTTTGGCTTCCCGCTGTAATTCCGCACGTATCAGGATAAGCAGAAGGAGCGTAGGAACCTAGTACGGAGGCACTTCCTTTTACCACTTTCTGCCGAGTTCTCAAGACAGTGTTCTCATGTTGTACGGTGGAAATCAAAACAACTCAAAATAAAATATTAAATATTTTATTCCCTCGAGCGCGAATCAAACCCAATATACTTTGAAGTTTCACGCTTACGTTAATTCGTTTCCAGTCTTACGCTTGTGCCCCTGCGACAAGGCAATGAAAATTGAAATTTTGCATGTAGGATCCTTGCGAAGTTGGAGTGGTAAAGGAGGAGAATAATTATTAAAATTCCTATATGAAAACGAGAGAAAAAATTGAAATAAACCTCATGCCGTTGATATTTTATCAAAAATCTAGAAATCTTTGAAATGAGAGAAAGAGTAATGACAGAAGTATGCCAATTGTAAACTAGCAATACGCTTACATAAACAAGCTTCAATACAATTGTAGAGAAAGTTCTAATAAATCAAAATACAATGGGAAATTGTGCAATGGAGGCCGCTTTATTTGACTTAACTATTCTTTTAAATATACAAAAATATGCAACCGAATCATATATTATTATTTCATTTACTTTTTATTTGTAAATCGTATCATTTTTGTTTTATATGTATTTATTTATCTAGGTTATCTTTACCCTAAAAAAGATTACATTAGCTCTCTCTAAGCCTAAAGAAAATATGTATGNTTTTGTTAATTTAAAAAAGATACGTAAAACGAAACTATCGTTACTGCAGGGAGGGCCCTGCAACCCACTGTTGACGATAAGTTGACATTACCCGGATTGGTTATTGGCATGCAGGTTAGAGATTGGATAGACATGTCGAAAAATCCAAGATTGACATTAACTGGAGATAAGAGATACATTATTAACATCGGCCGTTAATCTGCTGAGTGTTGACGTGAAGTATACACGCAACTGAAATCTATTGATTAGCAAAATGATCTCATTTACTACAACTATGTCACGTTGACACTTGTCAAAGTGACATAGTTAGCCTGTAACTGCACTGCATTGAGTCCGCAATTCTCTTATGATACAATGTACTTTAGCAATAGGAACCCAGAACACATCCGAGAATGATCTATATCACAACTTATAAGGGAACCATATTGATCATTTTATAATATCGTTTCAGCGTATTTCAAAGATATCATTGTAACAAATAATTAAATTTGAATTTATAAATACTTAAATTTAAAAAAAAGTCTCACTGAGTGCCTTGCGGTGGTTGTTCTCAGGTCTAAGGCATTAACTTTAGTGAAATTAAGGATGTCACAATTCTTCTTAATATCTTCTTCCCATCGGGTCAATGGTTTTCCTCTAGGTTCTATTCATATATACAGTTTTATACGTCAATCTTTCATCTCTACTAATCCTAGCCACGTGTACTGTCTATTCCCAATTCTAGTTTTTATTTATTATTATTATAATTATCACTTTACAAATATAATCTAGAAATTATGCGACGTATTAATAATAGACTTAGGCCTGACATAAATTTGTCAAGTCATCTATTTAGTGTTTTTAAAACACACCTTCGTAGAAAACTTTAGTAAATAAAATACACAATTAATAATCATGATATATAACCGGATTAACTTCAAAATATATCTTAATAGCTTAATTTTTATCTAAATATAAATGATTTAAGTGTTCACGACAGTTTTATCTAATTATTAAAGGATGAATATAAATTAATAGTTCTTATAACGTTTATGACGTCTCGTACAGTATCTTGATATAGATACGCGATGCTAATACCGTCTACTGTGTATAGATTGTGAATTAGCATTTTGTCATCAAAGTAACCTTGTTTACTCTTGAACTCGGAGTTACTCATCCATTACACTGCGGCGAAGCCCAAAAGGAGGGTCATGTTTTTAGCGTGTATGTATGTATGTTCTTTTGTTCCTTTGTAACTGTTAAACTAGTGAAATTATTTAGATAAATGTTACGTCATTGGATTTATTTTGATGGCGCGAATGTTACTCGATACATTAACTTAGTTTACGTAGTCGAGTTTGTTTTATTTATAATTAAATTGCTTTTAGATTGTGCTAAACAATCAGTTCTCCATTTTGTCTTGAATTCGAGACGTTGTGATGAATGGTGGAACTCAATGCCTTATAAGACTAGCCATTAATTATAATTATATAAATAGACAACCATTATCAAGAATATAATTCGAATCAATAAGTATCATTAACATTTTTAAAATATCTTATCTTAAAAAAAAACAAAAGTCATTTATTATATGGACAAACTCGTTTGCTCCATTTTAGCCCCGCTAGAGAACGCAGAGAGAAAGGAGCTCCAAAAGCTACTATAACTGCATATCACTTCCGCCTCGTTCACTATTATCGGCGATACTCTCCGGAAGGTCCGTGAAAATAATAAATTTCATTTCCTCAAGTAAGAACCGAATCCAGAAACCGGCGACCCTGTCTGTGCTCGTGCACCACAACTGGCCTCCTTCTACAACATCTAAAAAGTGCAAATATGTCATTGTTGCACCAAAAGTGCGATATCCTATCATACGTCTTCATCATCAGACTGTCCTCGTCCACTGCAGTACAAAGGTCTCTCCAATGGCACGCCACTAAGCTCGATCTTCAGCTCTTCGCATCCAGCCGTTGCCCGCCACTTTGCGAATATCGTCCTATCATACAATAAATCATAATTAATATCAGATTGTAAATAGAGTTTAATCGTATTGGCCTATATCTTAACTAATAAACTCCGCATTGGTTTTTCTACAAATAACTTACTTCAAGGATACATTGACGATAATGTGTTTCAATGAAAGATTTATTATGTCTAATGATAAGAGTTTTTGTGAATTATAGAGTATATAATTAATATAAAAATAATAAGGATCAAAATGGCGCACTGGGGCGTTGGACTGCAAGCCCGATTGTTGTGAGTTCGATCGGAGAACTGAATTATTTTCAGTTATGGCTTATGGAACCAGATTTGTTGCTCTTTCGGGACCGCGTTGAATTCCGTCACTCAACACGTAAAATTTCGAAAATTCGTTGGGAAGAAGATAATGAACTTGGTTAAATCTAAAGTAAGGTGAGGTATAAGTTATTATATTTCTATACTTATAATCTTTGGTGGGCGACTCCGACTGCCACATGTTCGATTTTTAAGTACTTTTATAGTAAGTCACGGTTAATCGGATTAGTATTCAAGCCTATATAATATATTTAGATATAAGATATTACACCTAATAAATTGATTATTTTTACTGATCCGTAGTAAATAAAATACTATACTTCTACTATATTTCTAGCAAAATAAAATAAAGATATGGTTATAATAGTTGACTGATTATAAATGCGACGTTTATGACTTCGACCTAGTGTTATGACTCTCCGTTCCTTACTTTAACCTAATTTTCGACACATTTCCTGTTAAGTGGTGGAACTAAACGTTTTTTACAGAAGCGAAGACATAAAAATAATCATTCTTCTGAAAGAGGCTGGAATCTACAACTGTCGCGTTTACTGTCAGAAGCAGTCCCATTGCACTACGACGACTCAAATCTATTTAAGCCAAGTAAGACGTTTATACTAAACAAAAACGAACAAAGTTAATAATTCAATAAATCTACGTAGCTTATTTACGACCAACATAGGCGTGGCAATTTGACATATTTATAGATAGACTTATGATAGCCCGCGGCGTTACTTGATCGTGAATACAGAATTAAATGTTCATGCCGTTATACTTCAAGTCAATTAAGTTGTATGTTTTGAGAAAATATATAGTGTTTTTCCGCAACTTCGCTTGCGTGAAGTGTTTACGGTGTTTTAACAGTAAAACATAAAATAATGTTATTTTAAGGAAAAATGCAGTTCGAATTTATTGTGAAGAAAATAGTAATATGATAAAAAAAATCTTTAATACTTTTTTAATACAATAAAGTAAAAAAAAACATCTTTAATAAAGGAACGTTAGTCAAGAAAAATAGGGAAACACCCTAGAATCCTACAAAAGCTTTTTTTATCAGTTTTTAATAATATCAAGAATATAAATAATCAGCACTGTGTTCCGGACAGCACAGCACAGCAGGGTAAGCAGAGGGAACCTAGTAATAATATTAGAAATTACAAAAAAAAGTATAAACTTTCTCATTCTCATCATAAGTATAGATCAAAACTAGTTAGTTCAATAGTGTGGCCAGTCTCATTGCGCTAGTACTACTAGATGCAGCAATAAATCTGACAATCTAACCTGACAGTATGGCAGCCAGTATTAACATAATAAAATAGTAATGGACGGCACGTAATAACCGCCGCGCAGCGTTGAGGAAATCGTTATTAGATCCTCTGGAGAATATGGCAAGGTATAGAGTAGACATTGGTTAATAAAAGTATGTGATGTATTACTCTGTTTGTTACTTTTGTGGAATGAAATGGTTGTGGAATACTCTCGCTCTGGCAACAATACAAAGCGCGGCGTTGAGATTCACCACTTTAAATGCATTGTGAACTTGTTAGTTGTTATTTTTTGTCAGCTTCACGCATATAGGTAAATGCTTCATGCAAGTTAGGCAGAGAAAATCTAGTATGTAAAAATACTTCATTCTCCGTTTATATACTTCTCATAAAGTGGTTAGTTCAGGTATCCGAGCGTCTTATATGATTAACGTAATAATTTGTAACTAAGTTTCCTCTGTCCATACTACTAAATGTGATAGATGGGTAAAATTTAAAATGTATTCTACCTTCTTTATTTCTCACTGTTCTCTTCTACAACACTTAGCATACGCCTAGAGATCTTATGGAAATATGAAATCACTCCATTCTCTCCCCTAAATTCTCATATCACAGTCGCCTCCACAGTTTCTGTAGCCAACTCTCGCACGGTGGCCACTAAACAGAGATTTATAACGAATATTCATTTCAACGGCCGCTGTCAGATCGCGCGATTACACACGATTTATGTCAATGTGCGTTGTTGGCGACAAGTGAATGTGAATATGTTGGATTACATTTGCAAAGTGGAAGCGTGATGATTGTAGGTTCCTACATGTTCTCCAGGTCCAGTCCAGCTCCAGTCCTCATGCTTTTTACGTGACCTTCCTCCAGTATCCTCGATACTGTTATCGATAGGTCTCTATCTCGCTTTGCTTTGCGCTTTCTTCGCTCTCTTATCGTTTCGATGGAGGACAGAGGTATAAATACTTATTATATTGCATTTATTTCTTCGTTGTAGTCAAAACGCGGCGTTTAGTTTTGCTTAATTTACAATATTTTTAATAATTATTAAATTTAGACACTATCGTAATTTTGTCTACAAAATGTATTACATGAACTAAACATTAATTTTTTTTGTGAACATTTATTATAGAAAAACATAATTTCACTCTTTCACCGGAATTTCGCCTCGTATACAGTAATTTATAGCGGACGCTGTGAATATATGAGAATATTAAATCAAATTTATTGTACAGCAATTTACTTTAAGATTATAAATGTTTCATATGTGTTTTTTAATTATAATCGAACATTATAATTTAAACGAATGAATATATATGTACATCTGGCCCATTTCAGTAAAAATATATAAAAGGAACAAAAAAAACTTAAAATTTATTTAGTTAGCATGTTGAGCGTCACGCTGTATTCCGTAGAGAGAGGGTAAGACAGTAAGACAGCCTAGTGTTAAGACACTCCGTTCTCTAATTTCCGTGGTATTTTGAAGTTACTGCGTGTTGAGTGGCAGAATTCATTGCCTCAAGAACAAAGCGAAGAATGGAAATATTAAATATTTCATTTTATCGAGTGGGAATGGAACCCAAGACCTGTCGCATCACACTTTGAGTGAACTCAACGCAACAAGTCTCGCCAAAAACTCGCCTCGGGCTATCCCGCTAGCGGGATACAACTTGGAGCTATAAAAAAATCTGACATAATAATGACAACTGACCACCCAACAAAATACAATACAAAATACACAAACTCCTTTATAAATGACGATCAATTGTTATAACTCCATTCGTCGGTAGAGCTAATATAAGGGAGATAAATTAAACAACATGATATCAGGACCACACACTAAGTTGACAGTTGATCGCTGTGTTTGAAGAAAATTATTGTTATAGGAAAAAAAGTATAATTTAAAGTTTTTTAAAGTGTAATATATTTAAGGTATAATTTAAATTATAAACAAATTTTCTGAATCTATGCATTAATTTTGGATGAAATGTACAAGAAATATAAATTTGTATTTTATTATTTTTATGATAGTTTGTCATAATTGCAGCACTTGTGTCCCAAGACTGTCTGATGGTCAGGCCACTCAACACGCAATCTGAAATCTCAAAAACCTAGATAGAAAATGGGGAACGGGTTTGATTCCTATTTGAGTGGATACCCGAGGAAATCGAACCTCAAGTCAGACGGCCACGAACAGCTATTTCTTTAATTATCTAATATTATTTTAATAGTTGTCTACCTTTTCCACTTTTTATATTAAGATACAAGGTACTTAAAAGATAATTATATAGTAATTTCTTTGTGATTTTAATCACATGTTGTTACATGTTACACGTGCAAATAGCAGCGTGTGGAGTATGTACGAGTATGTAATTTTCTTGTCTATCCGAAGTTGAGGTAATGCCACCGGAAGTGTCATCTTCACGGGCTACTCAGTATTTAGCTATTATGTTCTCATTATAGTGTGAATAGCTAAAAGGCTTTTAAAAATATAAAAAATATGCGTCAAGTCGACTGCGTGTAACTGTAAATGCGACGAGGTTTTGAGTTCCATAACTACTCAAAAATATAAGAAAATGGCGCTACCACCATCACTCAATTTCTATTTGACCAAATAAATCTTCAGAAAACGAATCTTTATCTTAACTTCAACATGTTGTGTAATAGTGAAACATGGTCCTAGCTATACATTTTGCAGCATCTCGAGAGGAATATAACAGAACAATTCATGTATCTAATCCTTCTGTACGCTGTTAGATAGGCTAAGGCTTCTTACACATGTAGAGAAAATGTGAGTAAAAAAATAAATATTGAAATTAAATTTGATTTGAAAAAGCCTTATGTTCTGATTGTTTATCCTTTAGTTTCTTAATAATATCGTATAATATGAACAAAATCTGTACTATATAACGCGACAGTTCTCGGTTCCATCGCCTCTGGGGGGAATGTAATATATTTTCATTTACTTGCCCATAACAAGGAAGGCGATTTGTCTACCATAGTAAATAACGGCATTGAGTTTTGCCTCTCGACACCCAACGTCTAGTCTCTAGTCGTCACGTCTAGTCAAATATAACACATAAAAATTAAAATAAAAACTTGTTTTTTAGATTTTTAAATTTTATTATTTGTCTGAGCATGTGTAAACATCCTTAAAGCTATTCTCCACGGAACATATTTCACAGCGGACCGTAATACGAACAATCAACGTTCGACGTCTTACATAAATAACTTCGTGTAAACTAGCGAAAGTTGTACAGTCAGTCTGTACGAGAACATTAAAGTCATTTATTAAATTGACGTAATAGAGTATAATGGTTAAGTCATAGGTTCAATTCCACAAGCACAATTCACTTGGCCGTGTCACGTTGTATGGAAAACACTCGAAAAAAATCAACAGGTAGAATGTCAATGCCTCCAACATTCGGCGGAAATTTGGAAACGGAAGTGTCTTAATGTGAACGAAGGACCTTAACACTAGATTTCCAGGTTTCCTCTGCGTATCCTGCTATGTGCGGGATACAGCGTGAAGCTATACAAAAAAAATGTCTATTCTATCAATAAAAGCCCCTAAACCAAACCTAGACTCAACATACTTAATTTCAAACTTCAATATATAATATTAAGAAACTTTTTTGCCACTCAAATCATTTGTTAGAAGGTGAAGCACAAATTACTGCGGACTAAATAATGAAGGGGTAACGACTTTTTAATGAGACGCTCTAAGCGTGGTAGCCGGTACGCATAATAGCGAGGATATTGTGGTTTCCATTTAAATATGTAATTGACAAATAATTTTGTATTGGCACCATTAGTAAGTTCCGTAACATAACATGCGGAGTTAAGTTACGCTAAGCTATATACAGTTTTCTATTAGATCGAGCAGAGAATTGTATCACTGGGGTTCCTTCGCATATTATAATATACACATACATACAAAGAGATTTGAGCTTTTCAAATTGGAAATCGAACCCATGACCTTTATTTATAATTGGGCACTTCCTGACTTGTTGTTGAAATATGACATCCAAAACAGATATTAAACTTTATTTTTTTTATTTAGAGCAACAATTAAAATTTACAACCCATATGCAATAAGAACTTGAAATAAACAAATAATTATAAAGAATTTCCTTGAAAAACTGATGATTCAGAAATTAATCTAATGCAATATAAGTTATACGGCGGCAATAAATATAAGCGAGTCAATATATTTATTACATTTTTATATATAAAACACATTGCCCGGATATCCAATCTACATTTTATTGCGGATATTATATATGTGACATCATCGCTGCACTAAAGACTCGGTATTTCCTACGGTGACAGAAGTCACATAGAGCAAGCACTTTGGAAGGGGTGTTACTGAAAAACAAGTATTTTGATAGGTATAAATATAAATAGATAGGATTTTGATTAATTATGTAGGTCGAGCGCCATAAGCTTAACTCTACATTTGTAAGAGTGGTTACTAAAAGAAGAGACAGAAGAGAAATCCAAATATAAAAACTATATATTTTATTCTCCTGCCAGGTTATTTTGTCTTGAGATCTTCACCGTCAAGTGATAAGTTAATGGAGCTTAGATGAGTTAATAAAGCTTATATAGTAGGCTATACTTACTTACTTTACTTAATGTTTTTTTAAATGCTAATGATTACTTATTATTTTTTGACTCATACAAGACTTTGAACTTTGACTTTAACTTTGAAGAATTGAATATTTAAAACATTTTTAAGAGTGACTTGCAATACATAAATTCAAAAAAATAGATCATATCTTTGACACATTTTATCGAAAGTTTGCATGAAAAATGAAAAAAGAGGATATCTCATTGAAACTCTGCATTCGTAATCCAGATGCCGATATCTATAAAAACATTTTAAGAAATGTAAACCTATATGATCTCTTCTGCACATTTTCAATTGGCAATTTTCGTCTTTATTAATTTATAAGACAACAAACATTATTTACACGTTCATCCCTATTACCAATTCGAATCTTCTACAACCTGTTCTGTATTCCAGTACCACACAATAACACTGTCTCTCTCTAATGGGTGTTGATTATAAGGGAGAGCTGTCATCGTAATGATGCTAAATTACATAGACATGCCTTTGTTACGAATAATGACGCGTTTATAATACTTTTAGAGCGGCAGCTGACGAAATTACATTCAGCCTATAGAATTATTGTTGCTTTTAATTATACCTCATCTTCATATTATGATAGGGGTTGATAAATAAATTGTTTCACATGTTAGGACATTATTGATAGCTATAATGGCTGTCAGAGATATAGTAGTGGGTACGATCCTCATTCAGCGTAATAATTACACTTAAAATGTCAATATTATATTTATTTTTTCCCACTGTAAAAACATCGTTTGGACGAACAGTGGATAACGGAGTGTTTGACATTTAATTCCCTCTTCATATCCTGACCCAATAGCGATAAAAGATGTAGGTATTACAATGTATCCATGATAATAATATAGACAGAAATTTAATTTATACTAGCCATTTTTTATTTTAGGTGGCAAGCAGAATGGCCTGTCGTTGTCACTGCGATCTGTCCTTTCTGTTCATTTTAGAAATGTGGGTTCGATTTTCACTCGAAGAAATTAAATATTTATTCGCTTTAATGTAGAGACAAAGCGCGGCGTTAGAGAATGTTTCCGGAATTCAGCGGAAAGTGGGGAGCGGAGTGTCTTCACACTAGATTCTCTCTGCCTACACTGTTGTGTGCTAGATACAGCGTGAACCTGATAAAAAAATATTATTATCAGCTTCCTGCTAAAAATATTAATATGTATATATTATTAAGTCTTGGTTATTTTTGTAAGGCGATGCGGGAAAAGTGGCAGGTAAAATCTAGAATATTCTATACGAGTATGTATAACATGAAACAAAACTCATTGAATTGAACTCAATCCATCAATTGTTATCATTCGATTACTTTCTGAACGGTCACTAAAATACCTTGGAATTTTAAGCTAATTTAATGTTAATCATGCATTTTAATATAGTAAATTAAAAAAAATATGCGTTGTAATTTTTGCTTATCCTTACGCATTCCAGCTATTTTCTTGAATAAGACCATTAAACTATTTTGGCAAAGCGGCACCAAATTTGATTGTAAACTCGACATTTGTGACCGCCAAAGCGCCTTGCTATACCTGTCCTCAAAGACAGGTACAACTTTAGATTTAGACCCTGATCCCCATGGACGCAATTACTGCGTCGTGATGCAGGGCAAGAAAGCCAATAGACTAACTACCGATGGCTTTAAAGACCATACAAGCTGGAATAGATCACCT
This sequence comes from Heliconius nattereri, assembly GCA_013403645.1. NCBI lineage: Eukaryota > Metazoa > Arthropoda > Insecta > Lepidoptera > Nymphalidae > Heliconius > Heliconius nattereri. The sequence continues at coordinate 13,690,662 of JAAIXI010000234.1, read as the reverse complement.
AGGAAGGCAGACTCTGGCAAAAAATACCATAGTCACCGCAGTAATAGATACGTGAAAAACAAAGTGTCATGTCATTATTTTTAATTATTATCTCTCCTAAAAAAAATTAAGCAGTTCTTTGACCGTACCCTTAGACCACTCATGGTCTCCGCTTGAGCCTATAATTTGTTTTATCACTTAATACGCTTAATACATCACTCATCCGTAAACTAATAACATAATCGTATAATCGATTATTACACAAAGTATAAGGAAAATGTTGCTATTAATTATAAAAGGATTAAATAGTTGCTGTGATCTGCGTATTTAGCAACGTACCACTCGGACTATAAACGTGATGGTCGTGAGGGTGGTTCCCACTCGGAGGAAATCATTTTTCTATAGAGATAAATTTTGTCTGCTTATTCGATATATACTTTATATCGCTTTATTCTGCATTTAAGTATAAGCTTTTGACGATTAGCATATATATTGTGAGGATATTTTGCAGGAGGAGAGGCACAGGGAACCCAGTGTTAGGATATTCCTTTCCCATTAAAACACTCTTTTACTTACTTGTTCTCTTCTTCTTTCTTCTGGAGGCATTGCATGTTGAGGTAGCTTATATATAGCCTATAACTTGCAATCTGTATATGATTATTATTATTATTGACATTGTAGTCGGTGAATATAAGAAGGCTTCTTCCACTAGGGTTTATTATTATTTTTATTACACCTATAAAAACATAAGAGTATTTTACCCTGTGCTATTCATATATGTCCCCCGAGTGGAAATCAAACCCACGACCGTCGCGCTTACAATCAGACACTGTGCCGCTGCGCCTGTTGATGCATTACAGCAATTAATACTTATTTTAAGAATTTACTTAGTGATAGAAAAAAGAAAAGTCATGTTTTACGTTGATTACGTAGAAACATGACTTTACATTTTTAACATAAAAATATATATAAGGAAATACTTGAACAATATTTTTACCTAACAACGTGGATTTTATCCATCAAAATTAATTAAGCTGTATTAATCAACATGTAGGAATATTATCGCCCTTATATCAAACAAAGTTGTCATGATTTAAATCAAATTTATCGTTTTGTGAATGATTTCTTGACAGCTATTGATAGTGATATTATAATGGATTCGATAATTAGAGCACTGTAGGTTTCAATACTTTTATGCTTTTGTCACTTTATCGTTGGTTGAGGGTTTCGTTTTTACAAATTTGTTGTTCTTTGTAAATTATATATTTTTTAAGATTATTTATTTTATAAGATTTATATTTTTATGATTTTTTTGTTTCCTTCGACAATAATTAATAATTTAACCGACTACTTAAAAAACATTATAAGATCTTGATCGCATTGATAAAAAAACATGTACCTAGAGTTAAGACATTTCATTTCATGCGCCAAAAGTACTCGTATATCGGGTCACCTGTAAGTGATTTCTTAATTTGGACAAATAAATAGGAAACTAATAAAAATGACATGATCTAAAGAAAAATATATACATTAAAATAATATTAGAAACACAGTTACGAGTCTATAAGTGTTTGAGCGTGAAAAATTCAAAATCAAAATCATTGATTTGACTCTCACTTTACTAGTTCCTCCTCCTACCCACAATCACCAAAAACCTCAACTCCTATATTATAGATAGACATTTTTACGTCATATGTACATTTTTTATTTTATAATATTTTTGAGAGGTTATAATAAATAGGTATATATGTATGGCGAACTAAACGAAGTGGGTAGGTAATCAATTTTAGCATCTATCTAACTTTTCGACAGATAATATCAAAATATTTTTTTAATTTGTAACCTAATTATAATAATATGATTAATAATATACATTTAATTAAATACTTATCTGTATGGATCAGAGATTGACCCTGATAGCTTCATCGCAATAATCTTAGTGATTGATTCAATTCATGAGTATTTGTTAGGTGTTCGTCATCTGCAAAGTTAATGGGACTTTACTGTTCGTGAATAGATGCTAGATGTACGTAGTCTTGCGATATCAATGATGACTTATCAATGTATGGTATTAAGTTCGCTACAAATTACGCAATATCTTCAATTCAGGCTTTAATTGGAGCTTAGGATGATATTATACTTCAGCAAGTTTAACTCAAAGGCTTTTTGAAATATTGCATATTTTTTTGGGAGATTAAGACTCACATGTCGAAAACCTAACCTTAAAGGAGACCTAAGTCGCGAGTGAATACAGAACTCGGCACCTATATGGGGATATCCCATTCTTTTGTCGGTGAAAGTAGATAACGATGCATTACTTAACAATTAACTTGACTCTCATTTCACATTTATTTTTTATGGGATTCATAATAACTTTTTTAAGATTTTTTAAGATTTATAATAACTTTGAATCCCATAAAAATATAATAATGATAGGAACGAGAAATAAAGATAAGCTTGTAATGCCAAGTTATCGCCTCCAAAATGTTAATAAATCTTTTGTGAGTCTGTGTATATGTATGTGTATATAATAAAATTCCGCAATATATTCTAAGATTGCCACTACAAAGAAAGTAGCGCTGAAAACAATACAAGCAAGTGAAAGATTCACTTGCTTGTATTAAATATATTTACAGAACAAAAATGTATGGAATCTATATAAATAAAAAATATAAAACCACCCGAAACAGGGATCGAATATCCAACCAACAACGCATGTGATATACTAGCTTCATAAATAATGACATAAAACAGATCAAAATATCAACTTAGGACTCACTTACAAGCGAATATAAACATTTAAACTATTGTATTATTTGACAGATTAAAATGAAATTATCTAACAACAGCTACCGGCCATTATAAATGATAATGATAAGCGAAATGACAAGTTACTTTAAAATATCATGGACTCGTGACGGCGACAGTGATAAATTGAACGCGGGCCCTTTCCTTGGTGTGCAGTGGTAATTTATTGTTACTCTAGAAGCAGTAGTAGCTGTGTCTTTTTTTAATATCCTACATATAGTAGAAAAGGCCGTCGCGGCCCGGTGACACAAAGGTGTGACTGTGAACTCGATAATTGTGGATTCGATTCCCCTCAGGGAAATTAAATATTTAATGTTTTCATTTTTTCGCTCTGGTAACGAGGCAACGCAGCGTAGAGTACCGCCACTTAATATGCAATGCCTCAGATTTTGCGGAAAGTGGGAAAAAGAAGTGTCTTAACACTGTAGAAACAGCGTGAAGCTGAAAAAAAAGGATTTAATATTTTTTTGTCATTTAACATTCATATTCTTTTATTGAACAACGTTTAATACTTTTATTTATTTTAATAAAGTATTTATATTTATCCATAACAATTAAGCTTTTTAAACACATTTTAAATAGAGTTTTTAAATAACCTTCCATATTACAAATTCAATGAAGATGTTACCAGCATAAAGCAAAAAGAACACGAAGGGTCTTTTTATAACGAAATGTAACTTCTCATCCGACAAGTATATGAATAAATCATAGCCTGTGATAAAGTGGCTATGTTTATCGGTACAGTAATTTATCAAAAGCAACCAGCGTTTCTTGGCCTTTGTTACCGTTAATGTTGAAGTAAAACAAGTGTCAAAACAAGTGGCCGGTTGCTATGGCGGCTATAAATCCTCACTTCTCAGCTGTTTTGCTAAAAATTGGTATGAGGCAGTTTAATAACTTCCTTTTTGATATATAGTACGTGTTTTTAGAATAACGTAGAGTTAACGGAATAAACAGAGAGTGGTGTTTTAGCGGTGTATCTCTCCGCCGGGCCCATCGCAGCCCGGTGGCATTAGGATGTGGCTGTAAACTTGAAGTTTATCGATTCGATTCTCACACGGGAAATGGTTCCATTTATATATTTATATAGTGTGGGTAAAGCGACTCAACTGGGTATGTCTCTAGAATGTCACTCCTGTATGAAGAATATAAGAGCTTTAAACAAAATATTTTCTAACTGAAATATTAGGTACATGTTTGGTGGTACATGTGATATTCATCACCACAATTCATTATATTCACTTCAATGGAAATCGAACCTATACTGAACGTCATAAATGGTTAAACATAATAAATAAAATGTACTGTAATTACTTTAAAACTTAATATGCTCACCGAAATAGAATTTTTTAAAACTACAAATCATATCTCCAAAGAAATACTTATTAGAAAGATCAACAATCCGAATCGAGTTCTTGAGATTACCGCAAATTTGAATCACTAGTTCTTGAGATTGCCACGTACAAACAAGCAAACTCTCCACCCATACAATATCAGTAAATATTTGGTAGTGATCTAACACTCGGCCGAGAGCACAAGGCAAGGTGTTTGTTCAAATAATGGCGCATTGACCATTAGAGCGACGTAACGCGAATCGTCAATCATCCGCACGCATTAATCTTCTGCAGACAAGTTGATAGATCATCGCTGTTGGGACTTGCGCCTCGAACATTTTTGTTATTAGATATGGTATCTTTGAAATATCTTGACTTTAAGCATGGTAGGCAGAGGTGAATTAAATAAGAAATGTCAGTTTCATTCTGTATCCCGCACATAGTAAGGTAGGCAGAGAAAACCTGTGACACTGATGTTACAACACGCCCAACAGAGAACTTGGAAATCTAATATAACTTCCGATACCCCACTTCCCACCAAATACTTGAGTTATTGCATGCTCAGTGGCGACTTAAACGCTTTACGTAAATAATCGAAATGCTTAGGTTTCGACAAAAATGAAACGAAATAATGTCAGTAGTAAGTATTATGTATTAAGAATATATAAAAGACATAAAAAATATGTGCGAAAAATTATTATAAGTAATTGCATTACTATATTGATTTTACTTAGTTCTAAAACAAAACATATAGAAAAACAAATCCACTGTACATTGATATATTTAACAATAGCTGAAGTTGTTAACATCAAGCTCAAAAGGTTAAGGTTATAAATAAACAATCGTGTTTATTTTATAATATTTAAATAAATACACATATTTATTTAAGTCGTGGCGTTGAGTTACGTCACCTTACACCTTTAAACATAATCTTTAAATTATCTTTCTGTGCATTTAATAGACATTGCGAGTTACATGGAAGAACTTTACGCTACGTTTTATATAACCAGACCGAGAGATGAAAATAAATTTAAAAACGTTCACTCGAGCAGAATCGAACCCACATCCACTGATCACTGTCGGATATTTACCGACTATCTAAAATGCCAATGACGTCAAATTATAATCGTAATTTTACCTAAAATACCTTGATAATTAATCTTTTGGTATTATCATTGGGAACAAAAAGTAATATAAATTATTTTATAATTATTCCTGTTTTTAATATTTATCGAACATGCTTGATTTTGCTTAATTAGTAATATATTATGTTTTGCTTTACATATCAATATATTGGAAAACGCATTTTTTATATAATCTTATTATTTTAAAGGTTGTCTGTGACTCACTTGGGGGTATGATTACATTTATTTTATTTTCGTTTCTCCGCTCTGGTAGACGAAGTGCGACATTCAGTTTCGTCACTCTTCTCGAAATTTCGGCGGATTTCGGAGGAGTCGAAACAAAAAACATGTATTAGAACTATTTAAAAATAGATTGAACATCGACTTATCACTAGCTGGGAGGCTGGGGAAATCTAGTTTCAACTTACTATTTTTCATTTAACTAACGAGATGTTGCATACTAATTGGAAATCAACCAATTTTTGACTAGTAGAGCGAGAAAATGAAAATAATTAAAATATAATGATTCCATTGAGTAAGGATCGATGAGCATATGAGGCGAAGTGAAGTGATACACCACATAATATACATAACACTTTACCTTAGTATATTTAAAAAAATCGTCAAGTTATAAAAAGATACATTAAAAGAAACAAAAACAATCACCTCCATAAGCTCCTACCTCCTGTCGGACGTAGGAGCTCGCGGCTCGCAGGTAATAAATCGTGTTATACAAGTAGGTTGGGCGTTTTATCAAAGTCAATCGGTATCGCGCCGCCGGTGTTGAGTAATTATCTGGACGGCTTTTGTTTGCTGTACGTACCCTACCTAACTAATATGTGTACAGTTTAGTTGCTTATATGTACATATATGTATATAACACATATTATATATAAATTAGAGTAACTATAAACAATATGGTGAATGGAGATGTAATGTGGATGTGGTTTCATGACAATTCGAGAAAATATATAATATTTTCATTTGCCGTTCTGGTAGCCAGGCAAAGGGTCCATTGAGTTTCGCCACTCATAAGGCAATGTTTCCAGAATTCGACGGGGAACGGAAGTGTCATAATCGAAATGGAGTGTCTTAACACTAGTTTTACTGGCTCCCTTTGCCTACTCTGGCATGTGCAGGATAAAACGTGAAGCTAAAAAAATAACTATTCATCTATACTATTGCTTAGTAGACTTTTGTATAATTAATATTTTTTTAATAAGCTCAATTCAAATAATGATTAAAATCACTTAGCTGAGAAAATCACAAAATAATAAAATATTATTAAATTTACTACTTGTTTCAGTATAATATAGCTATTTATATATTTCATATAAAAATTGCATACATTATATTCTATATTTTCTCATCGGGGTCAATATACACGCTGTCATGTTTGACTAACATTATGTAAACGCAGTTAATTATATTTACCCGACTCTACAAATTATAAGGTAACACGAAATATGCATATTTGAACACTTGACCGAGATTTACTTTTTATTTACAAATCGCATTGAAACGGTAGTTAAGCTGGATACATAAATATATTTTTCTTTTCTCAAATTTGTTACTTGGATCCTTATTTTGTAGGCGTATATGATTTATGTGGAGTTGATTTAGAGAAAGATAATTTAAGTTTCTAATATTTGCTAACAGTACTTGTGTCGTCGATCAGACGAGTTTTTTACTAGACTGAGAAAAATCTGTATTCTTTAATCACAATCATTTTTATTGGTTTCACTGGAACAAGTATATAAACAACTAACTACACTACACGAGTATCATCATTAAAAAAATATTATATGAGTAAAATTCGCCGAATTCTTGAGGCGTTGCATCTTGAGTGGCGGCACTCAACACCACACTGCATCGCTACTAGAGCGAGGAAATAAAGATATTAAATATTACATTCCCCCGCTGGGAAATCGAACCCACAATCGTGGCGTTAACAGTAGTACGTATTCTAATATTCTGGCAAACTGAAAGTCCAAAACTGACATCAGCAATATTAAAAAAATATATAATTAATAACACAAACAAAGTGTATATAGACCCTTTACCAACCACACCCGTCACCGTGTAGAGTTGCAAAGTCGTAAATCAAAAGTCACAGAACACAGACAAAAGTACAAGTGACACGTGCGATGGTCTGTTTGCACGCTTTGTTTTCAATGTATAGCTTTTGACAGGCTGCGTTCAACTCAGCTACACCCTTCAAGTCTTACACGACTGTAAATCACGGATCATAGAGCAAGAGTGGGTTTTGAGTGGGTTTATTATTGTTTCTGGTAGAGATTCAGATATTTATGGTGATATTACTATGATTTATTCTAACATTAATGGCTTAATGTTTAATGAAAATAAAAAGTATTTATCAATTTGAACCAGTAATTCCGGATATTAGCGAGATTAGTATAGATGATATTTTATATAAATATATAAGATATCAATCTCTTAACTTAATACGACGTATGACGATTGTCGTTAATACACGTTTAACAATTGTGGATTTTACCACGGACTCCAGAGTTTCGTTCGACAAAACATCTACTATCCTTCCAAATGAAAATCGAATTCACTACCACCACCTCTAAATCCAGATACATTCGACTCTATCACTATAGTGTCATACCACCTCTACTATTCTAATAAACAAATGCACTGTGAATAAATGTAATACGACATGACACGCGTCTCCGTGTCGCGAATGTTTGTACTTTATGAATACTAATCGTTGGCGGTCGCGTGAATTAGCGCTTATACTAAATAAATATTAAGTACGCTCTAGTTTCTACTGACTGACGTTTAATTTGCATAACATGTCAAATATGATTTTAATTATAGGTGGACTTTAGTGTAAATAATAGATTGTCATATATGGAAAGGTGTCTGTCGGTCTGTTTAATGGATAATTATGTACTTTGATATTTTTTTACGTCTAAATTTGATCGCTGCAACGTAAGTATATATACTTATCATGCTTTACTCTTATTGATATGTTGTCCATTAATTATGCAAGGTGCTTCAAATAACATACGAGCCCATAAATATCGCGTGCATCAAAGCAGAAAAGAGATCTGATTAAAAAATACATCTATAAAACTACTTTAACAACAAATAAAGTTTTTTATTCCATCTCTTTTAAATAAAAAACATAATCTATCGTGTTCTAAAACATTTCAAAACAATAGAACATCAAGCAGCACACAAAATGATTATTATAGATCAAACAGCTTTCCACCCACGCCTCGTCTGCTGACTCTACGTTAATAGAAGGCGACGAAAGGTTGTCGCTCCACGAGCTGTCACGGCGACGTTGACAGCGTGTCACTGGCCTGGTAATTAGCTAATTGTTGCCAATAGCGGTCTTAACGATTCCATTGGATTTACAACTCTATGACACAATATGTAGAGTCGACTCTACTTTACAGATGAAAAATGCAATTTGCCAACCATAATTGCAGCCTCATTATCTCGTATTATTCTCTGTATTTACACAAATTTATGACTTATGGTTGAATGTATAAGATTTTATGTCGATTTAGCTTGGTTTAGACAATTTTTAATGACAATTTTGTGTGACACAATGACCGAGGGCTCTACATTTATATGTCAAACAGTGTCATCGGATTGATATTGGTTGATGTGTTAATCTGACACGCGTTGTCAATCAGTCATTCACACATCAGTTTGTTAATGGATCTCTTTATAACACTTAACATACAAAAAAATATATTCTCAAACGTATTTAGTTGAGGTTATAAATTGTTGGTCATTCTGTAATAAATTAACATACGCAATATAAAACATCAGGTTTATTAGACGATAAATCTTTTTTCTTAATAAAAATTAAATCACCTTCACGTTGTACCCTACACGTAGCAGGGTATGCAGAGGGAACTTAATGTTGAACTCAGTGGCAGAACTCAGTGCTGAGTTTTTGCCCCGACACCGATGAAATGAAAACATAAATGTAAATAAATATTTCATTTCCTCGAGTGGGGATCGAACCCACAACCAATCGATTTTACATTTTTTACAGTCACACTTTGTGCCCCTGCGTTACGACTGGCCTCATTTTTAAATGAATAACATTGTCCGGAATTGAACGCCATACTTTGGCAGATTAGAATGTTTTGTCTGGATCTGTATTATGTGGGAATACGTGTGAAGCTGCTGAGAAAACAAAAAAAACTAAGAGAGACATTATACAAAATATAGTAATTAATCATACTTACCGGAACGTACGTGAATGAGTTTGCTATATAAATTTATCTTGGAATATACATAAATTAACTAAATTGAAAACATTAGTCATTTCACGAAATGCCAAGTGAATTAATTTTTAAATTATCTTCCTTCACAATTCATGATATTGCTGGTTATTTTTAAATGCGCATTTTAATTAGTTTGTGTCTAATTTCTGCAAAATTATAAGGATCATGTTTAATCGAAGTAGTTTTGCGGCTGCCACACTGATTACGTATTTGTCGTTAAAAAAAAATATATTTAATTTTGCAGTGTTTTTTTTAAAGAAAGCGGGAAAAAAAATTTAAATGTAATGAATCATTCTTCCGAGTGGGACTCGAATCCGCAACTATTGCAGTCACACTGATCACTGCGCCACGGCGCGGAACTTATATAGTTTCTTATAATATATATTTACTGCTCCATACAGAGTAACGAAATGATAGTGCAAAATTCCATGTTCAACTTGTATTCAGAACGTGAACACCGCAAGTCCTCTAATTGACACGTTTGTCAGAAGTCTAGAGATGTTCTTTAATTTGTAAGTTAAAAAATGCGTTACATAGAACTTTTTCTTATTATATTACGCTATCTGATATAAATATATTATATTTGTGATATTTTTATTATACACTCGTCACCACGCTCAAATTTGTATGCGTGGACTTCAGGACTTGTTCTCGCAGGAATTTTGAGAAATCATTTCTTAGTGCTCCTGCGTTGCGTTCGATGCGTTATCAATCAGACGAAACAGTTTTATATAAATTATATTTATACAAATTAAGATAAAAGTACAAAAATATTGTTCTTAAAAGTTTAGATAATTATTGTACGTAGGAAAATAATAAAAAAAATGTAATAACAGTTTGAATATAACAGATCCGATAAGCAAAACGTAACATGCAAAAGGTAGTATAGTAAGATAATGATTACAATGGCTTGTATATCGCACATGCAGAGTAACCAGAGGGAACCTAGTAATAAGGCACTCCATTCTGCATAGATATTAATTAGAAAATACTTATAATTTTACACATTTGTCGATATTTCATCTAACACTCCCATCACTAGTCATCACCGGGTGACAGCGGAAGCCGAGACGGAAGCGGCGGCTGTCAGGACGACTGTGATTATGCTTTAACTTACTGTCAGGCGTTCCTTCCGAGTAAATTAATTGTGTTATAATATAGTTTTTATATATATTATATCTTTTTTATCGACATTTGTAGAATTATAAGAATGTTAGTCATATATTAGTTGCAATAAATTATACATTTTAATATATTTTTTTTAGGTTTTCACTGTATCATTTGTTTATATAGCGTGGTAGGCAGAAGGCGCCACGTCGAGCTCAACTTAATGTATTGCATTAAATATGTTTTTATACAGCAGGTAGGTAGAGAGAACCTGGGAATCTAATGCTTAGAATAGCATTAAGCCAATTCCGTTCCCCACAAGTCGCCGAATTCTGTATGCATATATGTTTATTAATTTTATGTAAGTTTATTAATTGGCGGCACTCAACGCTACGCTTGTCTTATTACTACAACGAGGAAATAAGGACTTAGAAAATATCCGTGTAGTAAAATATCCGTATAGTGTCTCCTTTTAAAGAGACACTCGGATATTTTACTATGTAATTAATATCTAAATAGGCCAGATAAAAATCGGCTATTTTTGCAGATAAATAAATAAAATCAGATTCAGATCAGTCTAATATGTTTTTGTTTTTGGAAACCCAAATTCAGTAGCGCTTAACAGATTTTATCGTTTTCAATAGACAGATAAACATCAATAATTCGTTTAAATGATAATTTTTCATGTCAGTCTAATTAAAATATGTGAACCAAATCGTTGATCTATATCAACGATATCATGAAAATAGCTCGTGATTGATGAAATTTATAAGAAAATATCTATACTTATTTTCTTTTTTTTAGTTTCAGCCCTTATTCTGCTTAATTTTATCAGTTAAGCAGAGAGAGAGAGAGAGACAGAGTGAAGGGTGGACCTCAACACCGCGTTTGTCTTAACAGAATAGTTTATTGCCCTAAATAGCGATTGAATCCGCAACCATTGCCTTTATCCAAAAAAATTTTCGGGTACAGATTATCATAACAAAAATAAATTATTCCATATAATCAATATGATTAATTGATTTAACTAATAAAATAAAAATCTATCACTGGTTTCATTAAAATATAATTTACTTAACAAGACAAGTGTAGAATTTAATATCGTCATCGCTCCGGTTACGCCGTTTTATAGAAAGTATCATTAAGATAATATATCATTTTTATATAACAGATTATTTTTAAAATAAAAATGAAAAAAAAAACATTAAAATTAATCTAAATATCACAGGCTAAACAATCTATGAAAAACATCTATTTCGTAATAACTGATCGTCTTTGACGATATACAATAGTTCTGAGAAGTAACTAATATTTCATTATAAAATTATCGAATCGAAAAAAGTCCATCGTAATGATAAGTAATTTTATGTTTGTAATTCAAATCTGATTGAATTTGAGGCCTGTTTTGGCGCAGCAGACACAATCACAAGACCCACAAGTTGTGGGTTCGATTTGCGCTCGAGGGAATGAAATATTTAATATTTTCGGAGAGTATTTCATTATTAGCGTGACAATTGTGAATTTAATACTCACTCGGGGTACCAAATGTAATCTCCCCTGCAATGCGAGAGTCATGATACCTACTGAAAAAAACAGGAATATTGACTACAGACCATTGGTACATCACATTGTTGTATTTTTTCCAGTTTAGATTAGATACTGCCAATACCCACAATACAATTATTTTCATTAAAATGTGATATAACAAAACCAGTCCATTACTAACAAGTTAAATAAGTCCAACATGAAAATAAATCATCAATTTCATACAAAGTCAGGGGCAAAAGAAAGCAAAAGCCGAGCATACGGCACTGAAATGATAAATGTGGGCGCAGGTCGTTAATCATAGAGCCCATCAGTCGTGAGAGATTGAGTGTTTCCTCAAATTATTAATTGACTTGAGCAAATATAATGTTAGGCACTCTTTCAAACAGAATAGTTCATATATTTATGTATCTTTACATAAATATATGTTTAACGGTTGTAGATTCGATTCCCACTGAGAGAAATGACTGAGAGAAATGAGACTTGTAAGATCAATCGTGGCGTTGAGTTTTGTCACTAATGAGGTAATTAGTGTCTCGAAAGTTGTGCAGTGTCTGTGGATCAGTATATCTTGAAATTAATTTTCTTCTGGCTACTTCACTATTTGAAAGATACACAATGAAGGTCCTGGCTGCAAATTTTAATATATTAATCCCATTAGATGAACTAACAATTCAATATATAAAATAATAATACATTTATTCCAGTATCACACGAAACACTCTTTTCTCTACGTACAGTACAGTACAATATTACATGCTGAGTGGTGGAGCTCAACGCTGCATTTCAAGGATATAAAAAAAAGAATATTTTCCTGAATCCGAGACGCTTTGCCTTGCTTTGTTTTCATTTTCTATAATATCTACGCCTTTAGAAAATTACAAGAAGACAACTAGATATTTCTACACAACACACAGAGCCACAGCCATCAATCGACACAAACCTATAAAACCTAATTTCTTAGCGTTATATAACATTTTAGCCAATATTAAAACCGTCAATCAAATTAATTTCTCGTGTCGTAGTCGTTGACGTATCGCGTCGGCGTCGTCCCGTCAGAGATGATGAATGGTGCAGTCGTTAATCACTGCGGTGGGGTCATCATTCATCGTCAGGGTTATTAGGGTTCTACTACAGAGTACGTGTTGAAGTAGGCCATGGGTTAGTTTTAAATTGTATGAAAGAAATTATTGTTAGCTTATTGAGAAAGCACTCCGTTTTACACTCTGCTTGTTCAAGAGAGATTGAATATACAGTTGGCGGAACTCAACGCTGGGTTTTGTCGGATCAAGGGATTAATATTCACTTTTACTAACCGAAGCAAATTAGGCATCAAATAATAGCTATACAAAATATCAGTAATTTTACTTATTTTATTTTTAAAAAGTCGCAAATAGATATTGACTCAAAAACAATAGTAAAATTTCTTGAATATTTCTCTACCACTGTATTTTGTACGCTATGTCGAGGGTGAGAACACGAGGGGAAGGCCGCGCGGAGTGAATTGTGTTCGCTGAAATAGCTCATTTTAATTCTTGTGTTAATATAACAAATTGCTCTCAGGTGACGCCGGTAGTCTGACAGAGCTTTCAATTTTAACATAATCGTAATGGAATACAGTAAAATATATTTTTTATCTCTATTCTGTATCCTGCATATAACAGGGAACCTAGTTAATAACATTTTAGAAAACTTACCTTTCAAAATATTTCTGTTCTTGATTTTAATAATAGGCAAGTATATAAGTAAAATTAAGTTATAATCCTCATTTGATTCACTATAGAAATAGAAGTGTAAAAAACTCAATTCGACTTAAAATTTGCAGAATTTCATTCAAATTATTAATAACTTCTTTTACTTTAGAAGTAAAGTAAATTCGTATAGTATATTCAAAATTTCTCTTGTCACATTTTTAAATTCTAAAATTAAATTCAAAAGAAAATAATCCATTAAAAAAATTAAAAAAATGATATCCGAATCTTTGATAATCTATTATATTTCAAAAATTATGTAAATTATACACCACGCCACTTGATTGCAATTTTATGAGTAAGAACCCTCTTTAAGAGATTTCTTAGAACGATTTACCTTCTTTGCGGAGTAACATAATCATTAATAATGAGTTGTTAGAAATATATAATAATATATATTTAATAATTTTCAATAAAACACACTAGTGCTCGAGATTATGGGTATAAATTTTATATATAAGATTTCCGAAAAAGAATTCAACGCATTTTATTTTATGACAATGCAGAGTGTTTTAACACTAAGTTTCGTATGTCTATATATGAAATTAACAAAAAAATAATAGTAGAGCCGTGATGAGACGGCCACAATAATGAAAACTAACTACGCCTACTATTATTTATAGAGAATCTATTCTATCCACGTTTTGAAATAGGCCACGAGGGTCATGTTAGATCAATAAAAATTGTAAGTAGCAATTCATGTTATCAATGTATAAAGTCATAAATCATTACTCAAGTCAATATTAGTCGAATATCATTTAGTTGATAGCCGGAGCAAACATTGGTGCGGCGATATTTGACCAGCTATCGGCTGATTAGGTGCATGTACGCTGTATGTCGCACATAGCAAGAGGAGGCAGAGTGAACGTAGTGTTGAGACACTCCACTCCCCACTAAGCGCCAAATTTTCGAGACATTCCGCGTGACAGAACTCAATGCTGCACTTTAACTTATTACCAGAGCGAAGGACATGAAAATATTAAACATACTCGTGGGTATCGAACCTGTGCCCCTGCTCCACTACGACCTCTTTTGATTAATATTTTTATTTTTAACCGACTTCTGTAAGAAAAGGAGGTTATCAATTCGTCTGATTTTTTTTTTAAGTTTGTTACCTCATAACTTTTGACNGAAAACTAACTACGCCTACTATTATTTATAGAGAATCTATTCTATCCACGTTTTGAAATAGGCCACGAGGGTCATGTTAGATCAATAAAAATTGTAAGTAGCAATTGATGTTATCAATGTATAAAGTCATAAATCATTACTCAAGTCAATATTAGTCGAATATCATTTAGTTGATAGCCGGAGCAAACATTGGTGCGGCGATATTTGACCAGCTATCGGCTGATTAGGTGCTTGTACGCTGTATGTCGCACATAGCAAGAGGAGGCAGGGTGAACGTAGTGTTGAGACACTCCACTCCCCACTAAGCGCCAAATTTTCGAGACATTCCGCGTGACAGAACTGAATGCTGCACTTTAACTTATTACCAGAGAGAAGGACATGAAAATATTAAACATACTCGTGGGTATCGAACCTGTGCCCCTGCTCCACTACGACCTCTTTTGACTTATATTTTTATTTTTAAGAAAAGGAGGTTATCAATTCGTCTGATTTTTTTTTAAGTTTGTTACCTCATAACTTTTGACTGGGTGAACCAATTTTGATAAAAAAAATATTTGAAAGGTGAAGCTTCCCATTTTTTTTGGTCCATGTCTGATAATGGTATATATGGGAAAATCACATAAGTCTTAAGTATGCATTAGGCATGTGCGCGACAAATAGACGAATAACTCAATGTCGCGCCAACCGATTTTAATTATTGGGTTCATCCAGTGAAAATTTCATCCAGTGAAAATTGCGAAAGTTTGTTTATTTTGGTAAAAAATTGATTATACTGTAATAGTTACAAGTAAAAACTTTTTAAATTGATGTCAGATATGAAATTACTGATCGTTGCATTTCTTTTCAACCAACCTCAAAAAAGAGGATGTTTTCATTTTCAACCAACTTCAAAAAAGACAAATTCCCAATTCGCCCGAATACTTTTTATGTATGTGCTTGTCAATATACCAAAATGTTACTTTGCACAAAAATAATAATAATAATAATATAATAATAAATCTTTATTTCGGACATCCATAATCCATATAAAATTTTGTTAGTATACATTTGCTTAATTAAATGAATAATGCCTAATTAAATGAATTTTTACATAGGACAACCACAACCACTCGTTGACAACCACTACCACCACCATCACCACTCGTTTAAGAAGCATCGTTTTAAGATCTACCCGTCACTTAAAATCGTAAAATAAATTTATTTTTAACAAAAATAAAAACCGACTAAAAAGTGAAAAATAATTTGACAAAGATTTTATAATTTTGAAATCGGTGTCAAGCTAATGCTACAACAACCTTACTACAATATCTAATTACTAAGCCTGTTTGTTTTACTTATATTACTTTACTTCACTTGTATTAAAATTAAACACAAAAAAAAGTTAATGATAGTAAAATAAACCAATAATAAGTTAATTTAATGTTATTAAGTTACACAATTTAAATCTAATTCAAGAGCGAAGTCGAAGTCGAGTGCTAGTCACAAACTAGTTACCCATATTATTTAGCACTTCAACAGAAATGAATACCTTATCCCGTTCCCCCCACAGTGGCAAGTGTGTAGTCGCTCAAATATCAAATAATTCAAATATTTGGGCAGACCCCATCCATCACTTACCGATGATTGATAGAGTTGCTTCCTTACATGTTCAAAATTGTAATATCTTAACTTAAATATACTACAATGAAAAATATACCTTAGAGTTTATTCGTAGAGTCTATTCTCTATTGCACTTAACAATGATGGATAGCTTTTGATAGTATCAATGTTATTTACGACTCTACTTTTATAGACTTAGATTATAATTTTCTTTGAAACACAATTTAGAAGTTATAACTTGGCCCTAATAACCATCGCGTCTGTTTGTACAATTGTAAAGGGACGTTTACTCGTTTGATTTTATTATTTGTGTTTTACTTTAACTATAATTTATTGATGTCGATGTCAGAATCTAGATGTATTGATCAATCATTGAATGGTGCTACTGGAAACAAAACTAGTACAACTTAATACTGCCTTTTAAAAATATTAAATATTTAAAAGTTATAAAATTTTGTGTCATGCTGTATCCCGCTCATAGCAGGCTAGGCAGAGGGAACCTAGGAATCTAGTGTTAAAACACTCCGTTTCCCACTTTCCATCGAATTCTTGAAGCAAGGCGTGTTGCGTGGCGAAACTCAACGCTGTGGTTGTGCCAACCAGAGCTAGGAAATTAATATAATAAATATTTTATTATCTCAAGTGAGAATCGAGCCCACAACTGTCGCGTGTATTGTCGCAAGCTTGTGGCACGCCTGCACCACTGGTTCTCGAAAAATTTACTTGATCATCTTTTGGGTTTTAGTATGTTGGGTGAGCATCTGAATTGAGACGCGATAATTGTGGATGCAATCCTCAATCAGGAAAATGGCTGTATTTGATTTTATTTCTTCGCTCTGGTAGGCAAAGCGCGGCGTTAAGTTTCGTCACTTAACACGCAATATCTGTAAATTGGGAAACTTTCGAATTAAATATAATTATATATTTTTTTAATACTCTATCAAACTATTTGTTACAGATGAACTTTTTGGCACACAGACGTAAATACCTATATACATATTTTATAATTTCACAAAACATATTTTTTAATGATAAAAAATATATATAGAGGAATAAAATGACACTAAAGATTTAATTTTTATTTTAATAAAATTTTATTCTACGATTCACTTAAATCATTATTAGCAAAAATAAATAGTTTATCAAAATAAATCAGAAGCGTGACCAAAACAAGATTGTCGATTTAGCAGAATTTGTTATCTGATCGTATATAAGATAGAAGAGGCCAAAGTGCCGTGCCTAGATAGCACGTTTGAGGTCAAAAGTTATAATACCTAATGGCTATTGAATATAACTATTTTTTTTATTTTATAAATATGCAGATTTGGTGACTTAGTAAGTAGTACAGAATCTGCCTGCAAAAGATGATTGTAGGTTCGATTCTCAATCGGAGGAATTTCTTTGCTTCGGTGAAGCTAGAAAAAAATGTATATATTTCAGTTTACACTAAATTCTATATAATATATTTTTTTGTGATTGAATGATACACGTTTAAATATTAAAATTGTTTAATATTATAATTCTTTATGTACAAAAAAATGTTTATGTTTAATAAAATATATTCAGTAGAGTGTGACTACAGTTGTAGTTTCATAGAAGTTAAATAAATTCATAATATAATTATAATAAACTTTTGACAATTTTTTTTCTTAGCAAGATTACACACCTTATTCATAACTAACCGATTAATAAAATTTAGATTGACGAGGATATATATGTGGATATTTAGTACAAAAACCAACACGCTTATTAAGTTTTTTTCCTCTCGTCATGATTCACTGTGATATCTTCAGATTACGCTCGATAAATCATGTTAATTGCTAGGTAAAATACCTTTTAGCTGTCCAGTGCTGTTTGTTTGACAGTTTTATATTCTTGTTCTACATGTGATAAATAAACTTTTCATAAATTTAAAATAATGTTACTTTATACGATATAACATACTAAATATGTAAATTAAAATAATACAATTTACATTTGGATGTATTAAAGTATAGTGCTACAATTTAACAAATAGAGGCTCTCGTGGGCCAGTGGCACATGCGTGTGACTGTAGACGGGGTGGTTGAGGATTTGACTTCTATTCTGGGAAAAAATAAATAAAATAAACAAAATGAAAAGTTTTAGCTTAAAAATGTCATTAAATATGTTCTAGGAATAAACAAATTTTTATATGATAATATAATCATAGTATTATAAGTTTTCTCCACTAATCCTAAACTGTGATAACTGAACTGATTCTGATAAGCTCTCTCTCGCTCTATATCAAACTCTCTTTCTTCTTTCAAACTTCTTACTTCCATTTCAATTACAGCGAGATAATGGAAATAATTGATTCCCACAAGTGGGAATCAAAGCTACAGCCATCGTTCTGTTTGCACCGTTACAGTCAAATGCTGTGCCACTTGCACACTTGCGCACTTGCCTCGAATACAAAATGAATTATTTCAACCTATAATAACAGTCCTCAGACATGCCAAGTCATGGATTATAACTTAATATTAAAATAATTATAGCTATAGATTTGCATAATCAACCAATTCACTGACATGTTGTGCTTTACGTATCCTAAAATTGGTATATGAGGGTGCACAAAATTCATAAATAAACGAGCAGAGAACAATATATCATAGAAAAGCTGCTTTATAATGCACCAACAAAGCGACGTGTTGTCGCCTTCAATCGTGACAGACAAACAGACATGAGCGCTTCCTGAGCTTTCAAAGAGCGGAATTGTGTAAACATTACTCTTGTAACGTCAATTGCATGAGAAAAGAAACTTATTTCAACCCTTTTGACTTAAAAATAGAGCTCAAAATCGCACATTGAATAGTTAAAAGGTTTTCGTGCTACACTTCCGTTAAATTAAATGAATTTGAACTCTATTTCCCGGATACATAGAGTCTACATTTGTATGATTTCTTATATGTAGAGTTCTTCAAACATTTTGTAGTATTCAAGTAATGGATTGGCCGATTGCTGGAGAGTGCGGGTGGTCACTTTACCTTTGAAGGTGTAAAATGCACAAAAGTCTTTTTTAAAGTATGAGGGGTCACTTTTGGAATACTGTGTAGACCTCCCAGGTTCTTTGAATTATTAGGTGAGGTGGCGTAATATTATTGTAACGGTTGAAAACGTTAAATTATAATGTTATTTGATTCATATGTATATCTTAAATATACATATACTAAGTAAATACATAAATGATTGATAAAATTGTAGAGCCAAGATATTATGTGTACATGTAACGGATCGGAACGAATCTAGCAGCGTAGGCAGAAGGATTCTAGTCTTTAATATACTCCCCACTTTCCGTCCTATTTTCGACTATTATGTCTTGAGTTGCGTAACTTAACGCTATGCTTGGGTCGTAGCTTAGTATAAATAAATAACTTAAATAGTTACTAGAATCCTACATAACTTTAATTATTTGAAATCTTATAATCTTGAAGATAAAGTAGATAATGAAACTTTTACACAATTTACGAGCAAAAGAAAGCATTCACAAAAACTATCTAAATTGAATAGAAACAACACATTATCGTTCCATCAAATCCAACACAATCACTTCAATGGCCATTCAATTTCGTAACCCATAACAAATTCGCAATATCACCCGTCCGACTGGAACCGTGAAATGTGTGTTTGTCATTAGAGTCTTCACGGCTTTTATCCCATTTATTTCCCTTTTAAATCACAACCATTGTTAATTTACCACGGCTGTCTATTCACGACACCGATTATCTCGCTACAGAGTATCTAAATACGTATCCCAACAATGGAAAAAAATCAGCAAGCAGACTAAGCTGCTTGGTTTGCTTCTACTCTATGTCGTTCTACAGGGGTGTGCACCCCTATAGAGAGTCATCGCAGTGAACTTGATGAATCGCTCGTATTGTAAGACTCCCCACAGCTGTCATCTGTCAAGGGTATCTGACACTTGGACCGGTTTTTTTGACAAACTTCTTTGTATTCTCGGTGTAGAACGAAATGAGAGATATCGATCGCATAATATTGTAGGGGATGAATTGAAGTCATAAATAAATAAGCTGTGTCGTAGTGACATTATATTCGATGCGGTAGTTCGTGGGGAATTGTCGATTTGATATTAATATATATTGGTTTTGCGTGATGTAGAGCTTTTTTAGTTCGTGGTTGAAGTGTTTGAGAAATCAAATTGTATTGTCGTTTACGATTTTTTTATATTTAAATATTCAACGTCAAATGTTTTGAAATTTCATTTAGTTATGTCGTTTTTTTTTAAATTTTAAATATTTTAAAGATTATTTTTATGGTGCATTAATGAGTATAATTTAGTATGATGTTATTGAAGGTTTCATTCATAATTATTTTCTAAGCTTAATTTTCTTTAGAATACTGTTATTCTCTTCATAGAGTAAACTGCTGTCAGTTTACTCTATGACTAGGGGAACTTTTTACATGATAAACTAAACATATAGAAACATATTAGTATTCTATAAATATGATCAAGCAACACCGCGGGTCGTGAAAGGGGGCTATAATTTTCAATTATCGCACGGTACGACGGTGAGAGTAATGAAACAAACTGTGTATCATAATTTCCAGCCTCGCCGCTAAATGGTGCTCGTTTTACATTTTTTTATTTATCACCCTACTTTCAAACGCAAAATTTGACAATTTCAATTATTTTTTTTTGTCAATCAAGGTTAATAATTGTCGTTAAGTACTTATGACGAAGACGAAGTGTGCAGAGTTGGTAGAGTCAGGCGCATCGTTCTCTCTGTCTACCCAATTAGATACAGCGTATATAGCTATATGTTCTTTTTATTTATTATATGTTATTTATATTTACGACAACTTAGTGATTTCCATCAACGTAATTTAAGAAATAAAAATAAGCTTGCTGTGCCCTTCTCTAGGCTCCATAAAGTGTCTCACCCATTCGTAGGTATCTCAAAGTATACACTTTTATAACAAACTTCCAAACGACGTGGTTAATTTATCACTGAACAAATTTAAAAAAGTGGTTAAGCACAGGCTCTGCCAAAAAGCATATTACTCTGTTAAAGATTATGTTCGCCATAAAGACGTTTGGAAATGATTTGCTCTATTTGTAAGTTGAAATTGTTTATTGTAATTTGTAACAAATATTGGCAGTTAAGAAGAGTGGCAATGAGTTTCTTTGCCTGGATCTTCTCATGAGCTCAACTATTTGAACGGGTTTTTGTCAAGTCAAAAATGCACATTTTTTTTGATTATTTTGTTATGTTAAGTATTTTTATGGAATAAAGATATTTTGACATTGACTTTGACTTTGACTTTGATTTTAAAAAAATTTTTAAGATAATTATTACATATTATTTGTATGCCAACCTACTTCACTGGAGTAGAATATTGGAAACGTCCTCCTGTGTTTCTCTTTAAGTGCTATCCAGCATATGGTACATAAAAAGATATAATCTAGTATTCTCCTATTTCTAGCAATTTCGATCTATCAAAATAAAGTATACCGTACTGACGCGAAAATAAAAAATATTTGATCTGTATTGTCTAACTGTGCGACAATAATAGGTATGTGAACTGTCCAAAAATTATGAATACAAAACGTAATGTAGAGTCAATTAACTCACGTAAAACCATTAAAACCATCATTCGTGACATAAAGAAGAAATTACTTTTTACAGGTGTAGTATGTTACACCAAATTGAAATATACAGAGCCATATTCATTATAGTCGTGTGTAACTCAAACTTATGGTGCCTTTTAGGAGTTTAAGAGCTCTCCGAAACGAGTAATGTAGGTACGTAACGTGAAAAACACGGTGGCATAAAGTGTAACTGCCTATTACAACGTGGAAGTGCCTTTGTTATGGAGTTTGTACGTAAATAAGGCTGTGTTTGTGTATTTTTTGGGAAAATAGATAGGATATCGTGATGGTAAGCGTGTAAGCGTGGTGGTTGGTTGTTCGATGCCTACTTTGGGGAATGATTGTTTTTTATTTCGTTTTTATTTTCCCGCTCTGATAGATGAAGCGCGGAGTTATCTATCTATCTATTCTACCACCCTATACGCAATGTCTTAAAACAATGGCGGAGTGTAGGAAATGAAATGTTTTAAGGATAGGTTCCCTCTGCCAACCCTGCTATTTGACATATATAGCGAGTCCCAAAAAAAGTATTTTTTTTATAATCCTCATGTGAATAACTTAAATTCAGTCTGTAGTTACAATGCTTTCATCTTTACTCAAAAGAATATCAAAAAAGTTCTATCTTCTTCTAATCTTTTAGAGGTAAAATACAACTTGCTGATAAAAAATAAGAAACAAAAAGCAGCAGTGGGAACTAAGAATTAAAACACTCGGTTTCCCATTTTCTGATTAAATTTTAAAATATTGGAAGTGGAATGCTCAACACCGCGTTTTGTCTTATTACTACAGCTAGAAAATTACATAATTCATTTTCCCCGAATGGAAATCGAACAGACAGTCACCGTGTATTAGTCAGATGTCGATCACACTGACATAGAGTATAAGGGCAAATAGTTAAGTATAAAATCACGCTAATGATTTATCATCTCTATTCCCCGACCCGACACAATAGAGAAGTGACTTGGCGAATGCCTTCAAAATCTACGCAAACAATAACTTGAAACCGATTTACGAGAATTTATGGACACCAAAGATCCGCGCTCTGCGTGAAAGTTTCCTTTACAAAATGTCCTGTAGAGATCAAAATATCGACTCTACCTACCTGTAAATAGCTACTTTGTAGGCAGCAAAGTTATGTAGGGACGCAAAAACATGATGAACGACCAGACAGACCGTCTATTATACTCTAATGTTCCAATATATTATATCTCAAAAGCGGTTCCTCGTGATAAATTGTGCAGACATAGGATTTTTTTTAAGAGACGATTTTTGAACAGATGACGATTTTTTTGCAAGCGTGTGTGTGTTAATTTATAATTTTTATTGTAAACGTTTGTCGTATTTAATTTTGATCAGCGCGAAATCTGTTGAGATTTTTTGTATGACTAATCGATATTTATGTTCAGGTCGAATGGCTCTTTTGTTGCTTTTTATAATACAACCGTGACATTGAATATTATTGAGTTTTCGGCTATAATTGCTTTATTTAATATCTAATGCTGGCACTTATTTGCTTTTTAGTAATAGCCATATATTTTGTTTTTTGTCAATATATGTTTTCTATACAATTTATCTTCTTTAAAAAAAAACGCTTTAATATTATCACATACAGTAGATTTATCCATATTTTTATGAATTTTTAATTATGCAGTAGAACGTCGTCTGAATATAGATATACATTGGTAATGGGTTCACTGTACACTGAAGGAAATGATTTTTTCATTTTTCAGATATGGTAAGACAAAGTACAGCTTTAGGCTACCGTTTCAACCAATTTATTAAAATCAGACAGAAAGTGGGAGACAGATTTTTTGTCCACCTTCCTCTAAACAAAGCGTGAAACTAAAAACTTTTTGTCACAATTCAATCATTTTTTTAAGTTTTATGAAGCTTCATGAAGCTACTAATCTGAAACATTACGTTGCAGAATATAAAAAGCTTAGCATTTATCTGTGTCTCGTAGGCTATAGAATTGAAATATGGCCTATATATTATTCACTGACATCGTTGTATCTATCACGTGGAGTAATATATCACGCTGAATCGATTTGAATGCTGCGCTGTTACCTAATACTTGCAATAAATTAGATTATCAAAACTAAAGTAAATTACTACAATCTTTATGGAGCAGTGGAACCGCGTTTCTGCAAACGTAACGATTAAGGATTTGATTCTTATTCGGGAAAAATTATTATTCATATTTCTAGTTCCAGTTGTCAATTTGCAATGTCCCGAATTGGAGGAATGCGAAGCATAATCAACACGTTATACTTGCTAAGACGCCATATATTATATGGGATACAGAGTGCATCTGGAAAAAAATGCTTTCATAAGCTCAAGAAACTAAAACCATTCAATGTTACACAACAATCATGGACACAAATAAAAAATAATGCCAATTTTGATGGTTTAAACGAGATTAAAAAATAAGAAGAATGTTCGTGTATCTCGCATGTAGAGCTGAAATATGTGTGTAATATTCAGGAATATTGCTCTATAGATCATGCGGGGGAGTGATTCACAGATATACGTTGCCTCGATAACTTGAAACGAAGTTTTGTTCAATTTGTTCAAACTCTAAATATTTCATTTTCTTGTATTGTCCTACAAAATATACGTAATTATAATAACATTGAGTTAATTTGTACGCGGTAGTAGTAGGAGATATAGCAGCGAAATATTTCTATAGTTTATTCTCGATTTTAGCTTGTCTAAAGTTGTAATTTAGTAAATTCATTTCTAGAACGTACTTCTAAGGCGGCACTAGTAAAATAATTTCGAACTCAGTTAGCTAAGACAGTGAAAGTGAGCATTGATATATAATTTACATCATCAATCAAAAATCATTTCCGCTCATTCTAATGTGAATAATGGTGTTGAGTGGCGGAACTCAACGCTACACTTTGTCTACTAAAACGGGAGATTAAACCAAAAACAATCATGTTTCTTATCAGTGCCTGATTGTACATAATTGTAAAACTACAATAAAACTCACTAATAATAAAAAAATCTATATTGACTTTTTGAATTTTATCTATATATAATTTATATATAATTAATATAAATATAATAATGAATATATTTATCATTATATTTATTATATATTAATTATCTTAAAAACATTAACATTAATAATCAATACACGACCAATTCTAATAAAATAAGTATCTCCACATGATTTAACTTTATTAAGTGATTTAAATCACAAAGATTTAAACAGCACTGTTGATTTATGCGACACACTCGATTGAATCCACTAAAATGTGTCTTTGAGGTAAATTATGTGGATTCAAACCGGTGCGGTGGCTGATAGCTATCTTGTCTTTAACGTTTTGCATATGTTCGATGTAAGTACTTTGGATTTATAGGATTTAACATAAAGCTGTCAATGCAAATGTATCATGATTTAATGATACTCAGATTTTGTTAATATTTATGTAATACATGCTAAGGTCGTGAATATAAATTGTTTTTAAAAGTAACACGTGCAATACTTTTTAATATGTATGTACATTGTACATACATGGCGCAGGGACGCAAGTACGAGATTGTAAACATAACAAGTTGTAGGTTCGATTTCCACTTGGGGAATGTTTTTTTTTAATTTCTATGCTCTGGTAACGGGGCAATGCGTTAAATTCGACTACTCAATACACAATGCCAGAATTCGGCGGGAAGTGGAGTTTCTAGGTTTCAGGTTCCTAGGTTCACCCTGGCTATCTTGCTATGTGCGAGAAGCTAAAAGTACATACTGTATACATTAGAGGAAGGCAGGTATATAATATCATTAAGTTGTTTCCTTTATAGGACTTTTAAAGTAGGTATCTTTTACAGCTTTTAACTTCAATTATCTTTTTAGCCTCAATTTGTAAGTTCTGAAATCAAAATTCTGACTTACATAGTAAGTATTAGTCAATATTTAAGTGATCTCTAAGTAAAAAGAGCTTTTTATCATTTTTACCAATTTACAATATAATTATTACACATAAAATAACACCTTAAAACCTGAATACTAGGCTGTACATACGGCGTAAAGGTGAAAAAAAAACAAAAAGAACATGATCATAGAGCAAAAAGGTAAAATACAATTTACGTGAAAAATGCTCAGGACAGTGACAGATGAGCGTAACAAGAGCTAGGAAAAATTAGAAGTGTCATCGTTGTTAAATAAACTCCGGGTCCGCGGAAAAAATACGTTTTGTGCGACGGGGCCGTAATATTTTAAAGTTCCCCTCCTCACTGTAACGGAATGGCTGTCGGCAGTCGTTTCTAAAATGGATGGTCTAAGTCGAAAACTTTTTGATGTAGCTTCACGCTATATCAGTCATAGTCAGCAAAATTTGTCATTTTTAGGCAATCGCTTCGTAAAATTAAGAGAAAATTCACATGTAAAATATAATAATACAAATGTGCTGTGTTTTC
The DNA here is from genome assembly GCA_013403645.1 of Heliconius nattereri. Taxonomy (NCBI): domain Eukaryota; kingdom Metazoa; phylum Arthropoda; class Insecta; order Lepidoptera; family Nymphalidae; genus Heliconius; species Heliconius nattereri. Next base: position 13,663,953 of record JAAIXI010000234.1, on the reverse strand, counting down.
TTTGTCATTGTTTATAGTTTATAATAAAAAAAATACATTTTTAATACTTTGTAAGGACAATTGTTCTGTAGTTTATTGGTCCAGAATTTAAAGAAAAGTGGAGAACGGAAGCGTCTTTATAAGATCAGAGTATCTTAAGGCTAGATTCCGTCAGCCTACCCAGCTATGGGCGGGATACAACGAAAACCTAAAAAAACCTATCCTGTTTATACCGGATTAAGCATGAAGTCAAAAAAACTTCGCTTGAACTTGAGCAAAACTTGAATAATAAATACTGGTATTAGCTTCTCGCTACATTCTCTAACTTAAACATTCAATCTGCAATAAATTCCTGAGAAGTTCTCCACTTGGAGGGCAGACAAAATAATTTATGTGCCTAGTTTACGAAGCACTTTCGCGAACAAATGGCGGTAGTGAGGTGACTGACATCTTTGTTTTGGACTAACGCAAGATTGATTGCTGTAACACTGTTCATGTGATGGGTACGTCACTATTTATTTCTCTACTGAGAAGAAATATAATTATAGAAAATTAAAATAAGTAAGAGCTAAAAAATATCCTAATACAGCTATAATTTAATCTATTTATAATTTCTTTTTCGTAAAAATTTCATTTATGGAAATTAACATACTCTGTCCTCATTTTGTAAACACTAAACTTTAGTTATTAGTACATATTTATATAAAGCTATAATAGTATATGTAAATTAATAGTTTGTTTGCTCGCACTAATCTCGGGAACTAACTAACTTTACTATAGGCTACGTTACATCACACAAATCGTACCGTTGTACCTGCAATCAGAGTTGCCTCGGACCCTGACAATATGTCATTTGTCACACACAATTTTGAATTATTTCCATTTATGATTTAACCAAGCGGGCGAAGCCGCAGGTAAGCGATAGTACAAATATAAAATGGAAAGTCGTGGTTATAAAGCAACTACAGATTGTAAGGCGAGGCGACGACGACGGCTCATTAGCCCGATGCTATCGAACAAATGCCTGTGGCTGCTGCTATATACGAGTTAATGATTCGTTGGAATTGAAAGTATGTTTCAAAGTGTTAGTAGGTAAGACAAGGCGTTTAAAGTTTTGAAAGATTTAATTTTTAAAATGTTATTTTACACGTAGGAAAGAAAAATTTTTTTTTTGTAGACAACGTATAAAAGTTTGAACGTAGCAGGATTTTAAGTCCTGCTACATTAGTGGACTTTAGTGCTACTTCTTAAATATAAATTATATTAAATTGTATATTTTATAAAAATGCCTTATTTTCATTTATATTTTTACCGAAAAATATATTTTTTTAATACTAAATGTAATATTATTTGGCATGGTGGCCTGATCAAGACTAAATTTTTGATAGATTTCTCATTCAACTGGCAACGTCTCTGATTGCATATCAATTTTTTGGAGTGAAGTATCGTCTGCTTCAATATCATAAACAACTTAAATTAAACAATTTTTTATACTCGTTAAAAAAGTATACAAAATATTATGTCTAACCAAACCATTTTTTAAGCTTCATATGTCCCGCACATAGCAGTATAGCTAGAGAGAATTTGGGAACCTAGAGTTAAGACACTTCGTCCCCATTGAGACACTCGAATTTCCTTCCGACACCCCACCTTCAAACAATTAAACCACCGTAATAATTAATTACACCCAAGGATCAAGCTTGCGGTCTTGCACCATCAGGTAGCGCTTAGTCCTTTCCGTCACATTTAAAATTTCCCTAGTAGCCCGAGCGTGCCAACAAGGGACCTTTGATTCATTAGCCATCATCAAATATTCAGGAACACCGCATCCACCCCTAGGCAATTATTAACGTCGTGTCTCGACACGGCCACGGTCGAGTTACGACCAACTAGATTTATTGTTATTACAGCACATTTCCTTCGGGTAACGTTTTAATTACACAGATCGACGATAAAACATCCTGAGGGCGCACTTTTCTTCATTACAAGACAGATCGCCAGCATCTACGCTAGATTTATATCTTGGGTTTTAATGGTCTTCCGATAGTTACCATTGTTCTCAAAAAATTGTGGTCATATTTCAAGTGTTTGGTCGTAAATTTCTGATGACATCCTACTTATAGGCTTCACTTCTATATTCCGCACAGTATTCCATATATAGCAGGATGGGCAGAGGGAATATGGAATGAGAACCTAGTGTATTCGTTCCCATTAAGACAAGTCGTGGCACAGAAGCACAGGTGTGCGACTATAAACGCGACAACTTCTGAGTTCGATTCCCATTCGAGAAAATGAAATATTTAGTATTTGTATTTTCTCGCTATGTTATCGAGGCAAAAGCGTGGCATTTACTTCCGCTACTTAACACCTAATGCCTCCAGAATTCAACAGAAACTTGGAAACGCAATGATTTTATAAACTAGCTTATATAATACAGTAAGTCAAGTATTTATTGTGAGGATTTAACGAAGACAAGTCTAAGACGCCACCCAAGAAGCATTCAGCTAAAATCGACAAACATAACTCAATAATTTATTATTATACTCAAAACCATAAGTTGTCAGATCGTTTATCAAGAGGCGAGTTTTATTGCGTTATTCCGGTACAAAATTGACGGTGAGATCGTAAATCACACGGCAAATAAGCCAAAAGCACCGGACTCGGTAAAAGGAAGTCCTCAATCGGAAAACACACCTTATTTCCGCCGTATCCCTGAATACTTTCCGGATTCGTTCGGACTTTTGATAGCTATTCTATATTGAGAAAACGAAGTATAACTTACAATTACTTATCATTTTTCTATCAAGCCTAGCATCAAGCAAAAATGGACCTTACTAGATTCTAATTCACCACATTCACATGAACAGTTCTGAACTGTTTGTTTCCATTCATAGATGTTCAGAATACATCATCAATTATGAGCATTAACATATCCATTTACATTTCAATGAAAGAGCTTTTTGTGTTCAATCGTAAACAGTTAGCGAGAATAGGAATATTGAAGAGTGAATACAATAAGATCGATATTAGCTTGAGTAATGTGTGAACTTACGTCGGCTGGTGTGACGTGAGGTCGTCCGTAGCCCATTTGTCACGAACGCCATTTGTACTTGTCGAATCACAGCCATTAGATGCGAGTGTGTGACCGCGTGGGGCCGCTCCTTGTCCATACTTAGCCATTCTGTACCCGAAACTGGTCACAGAGTATCAGTAACGCATATTCGAAGACACGAAAAAGTAACAGCTGATCCATATTCCGTAAGACAAAAATATAGGCTGTGACGTGAACTTCTAGCGAGTCCCTCATAGCGTACGTACATCGAGGGACCATTGCTCTTGTCAATATCGAGCAGTATGAGAGGAGTTGTCCTGTCGATTTATCTTACTTTGCGGCTATTGTTACAGCCGATCGAGGTTACAGCTGATTTATAAGCAGCCCGGCTAATTACAAAGGAGAACAGACCATTCATTTCCTTTGATGCAACCCAATGTCTCTGTGCGCTTACACCGTGTATTATGAATCACGTTTAAGTCCTCGCCCGAAGTTACATTTTGAAACGCAATAAATATATTCGCATAAAAGTAAAGTTTATCTCTGTTTCCTTTGAAGTACGGTCCAAGAAAACAAACAGAGCAATAAAGAATGCCTTTATCGGAGCTCCGAGTCGACACGCGAGCTAATTTACAACACAGCCGTGGGTTTTATCTTCATTAACCCATCGATTCACAATTAAGACGCGGAATAAATCTCCGGTAATGGGTTCCCGTCCGCGCCGCGCCGGTAGATACAACTTCAAACACTTGGTACCTATATAAACATAAAGCTGCACAGAGGCTCGAGGTATTCCTGTCCGCGGCAAGCTTTACAGATCTATCAGCGGTCAGTCGCCAGCGACAACAGATCTAACGGTCAAGCAAATGTGGCCTTTAAAAGCTGTTAATGATGTGCCTCAGTAGTTTTAACTGATCATTTAAAGTGGCTATATTTTTATGTATTGGATATGAAACTATTGTGGCACAGCGGTAATGCGTTTTACTGTGATCGTGACGGTTGTGAGTTCGATTCACAAACGGCGGATTTAACTATATATAGTAACAATATCGAATGCTGGATGGTTCATGGACAGAGTACCATCTTCCCTCCCCACCCGGTGTCGCTGTAAAGGCCAATAGGGCTAACAGCATTAACCTCAAAACCGAAAGAAAAAAAATGTTGGACGGTGCATAGAGAACAGAGTGTCTTGACACTAGGTTCTCTCTGCCTACCTTGCTATATACTGCTTACATACTCGTTTAGTAATATTGTATTTCGAGGCCAGCCGTAGCGCAAGGGCACAAAGTATGACTGTAAACGCGACAGGTTGTGGGTTAACTGCCACTTTAGGAAATGAAATATTTATTCAAATTTATATTTTCATTTCTTCACTCTGGAATCGAGGCAGGGGGCGGCGTTGAGTTCCGCCACTCAACACGTAATGCCTACAGAAATTGGGATTCCCATATAGCAGGATAGGCCTCTGCCTATAGTTCCTCTGGACTTACCACTTTCCCTCAAATTTTTGCGACATTGAATGTTGAGTGACATAATGAAATTAAAATATCATAGAGCACAATAGCATTTAAACTGTCACGACATAAGACATTATAGACACCAGCTTCTTATTTCCAATTCCGATTATCTGGCCGCGGTATCCGAAGCATTACTTGATGTATAGACGCCGACTGCGCGGGATTGTCGGCCATCGCTTGATTTACAGCTACCATTTCTTCTTGGCACTACGTCGATGGATACCCGTCCCCCATCTGGCGTGTGACGAATAGCAGCTATCTGAAACGTAGGAGCTAATGAATTGTCCTAAATAATTGGGATGCTATTTTCGTCTTCTTTTTCTTTTGTTTTATTCATGCATTTGGAATGGTAAAAAGGATTTCTGGGGAGTTAGTAAGAGGTAAGGGGGTTAGGGGGAGAACTTGATTGGTCCCGCTAACGCTTGCTAGTTTAAAGTTTTGTTAAACGCATTCTCTTAACGCATTGTACGGAATCAGTAGAAAGGAACTGATATGTTAGTTAAATAAATCATCTCTCTACTTTCTAACCATTTTAAGGTACGCCGCAGTATGTACTTTAAAATACGTACAAAAAAAATTATCAGACAGTGTTGAACCCACAAACATCACTGTTTAACAGTCATTTTCCAAGCACGCTGCCACGGCGTCAATATTTTATATTGCTATCATTTGTTTCACAATCGCTGCATTTGTTACAGCGTTGATTTGTGTTATGTCTTAACCTTAGCGTTTGTGTATCCGTCTTCCAAGATTAACGAGGCGACGGTTTTAAATCTACCTCAGCCTTCATTTGATTTTGTCCTGATACCGAGGTGTCAGGACAGGTTCTGGAGTCAATTGGACCACCACGGTTATGTAACAGTTAAAAGTTATTAGGTGTTATTAGATAACTGTTGTTTATAATCTGTTTAAACTAGTTAAGTTATAAATTATTGTAACTTATTACCTATTTAGTTTAGTGTTTATGAGTTTTTTTATAATGGTAGTGGAGTAATTGTCACTTTGACTGAAATATAAGAAAATATGTTTATTATGTTTTTTAAAGTATCTGTTTCAAATTTATGTCGTAATTTCTTGGTGAATGATACGTATGGGTGTTTTTTTTCTTAAATAAACTACAAGGCCGAGGCCGGCGTGGCCCAAAGGTTTATGTGACCATTAACGATACGTCACTAGGTACTATTTCCACTCGGGGAAATGCTATATTTTATATCTTCTTTTTCCTCGCTCTGATAACGAGGCAAAACGCAGCGTTGAGTTCCGCCATTCAATACACAATGCCTCGAGGAATCGGAAAAAAATAGAGAACGGCAGTGTTTTAATAGGAACGGAGTATTTCAACAATATTTACCTCTGCTCTTTGTATATGGGATGGTTATGAGTTCGATTCCTAGTCGGGCCTATGATTCATTTCCATTTTCCTGTGTCACATGTCAAGAAAATCGGAAAATAAAAGAATGTCTCAATACATGCTTTCTTTTCCCTAGCTGATATTTCATGCGGGAAACTAAAAATAAAAAAGTTTTTTTTAAAGAAATTAAAATGTTAAAATAAAAAAGCAATATAATATGACACAAAACAATCTACCTTTTTTATACGCACATTAAAATCCTCACGTTTGAAAATACATAACCAAGATGTTATATCAGTGACCATTCAAATTTTATTAGTATTATTGGACTTTTTAAATGAATCCAGATAAAAATGACCGAATGTGCCATCGATACGTATTTGTTTACAGAATCAAAGCCACCGTGTCCTTCCAAAGGAGCCGGCAGAGATAAGATTGACTTTGATGCATGCCGTTCCCCTGACAGACGTATGCAGTCATCGTTCTAAAGGAACGGACACATTTTTGTTCAAATTAGTAAAATATATTTTTAAAATTAATTTTTTTCACTTGTTTAAATAGTTTTGTTTGTTGATGAATATATTTTAAACTATAAAGCTAAATATTTAACAGATTTTGATAGGATTTGTAGATATTCATATTTAATTACCCCTTTTTAGCTGCACGCCCCTAGCTACCTTGATATATGTGGAACTGTTAAGAAACGACGTGCTTCCTAATTTTCGTTTAATTGTCAGAACTTACTCTCCACGTATATTTCAATGGCTCTATAGTTTCTTTTAACTGCTTATTCTAGAGATACAATAGTCTGTTTTTGCGCCATCAGAAATTATTTGTTAAAATTATAGCTCCTCCTTTAAATATACATTTTTTGGTTTATTTAATTAAAATTATTTTTAAATAATTTTAAAAAACATAGTTATATAAACCCACCTTTAGAAAGGCCCGTCTACCGTCTGTCGGTGCGTCAGTATTCAGAATCAAACTAGTTTGGTATCTTAAAATGGTAGTAGCATTTTATGTTTAAACCGAGATGATCCGATAAAGACAGTGATGGACGAGTGGACGCTTATTATACTGATATTAATATTTAAAATATCAACGACTGCCTCGTATAATGGTCGGCGCATCATTTATATTCTTATGGTACTTCGATTGATTTCAATTTGTAATAAATTATAGTAGTAAGTATTATAAAGAATAGAATAATATAAACAGTTTGTGTGGTTTAATGCACTAATGTCAAGAACTACTGGTTCGAATACTATTACTCGGCTATATTACATTCCAATCGGTTCCCATGTTCCCAATGAGGGTTATATTGGGAACCGATTTAAACTATGAACTGTACTTGCGGTCAAAGTTACCTCGGATACATGGAATGTATCATGTGCTGATTTGTGCTCGAATCTTAAATATGTTGCCAAATAGACGGTTTCTTTTTTCACCACAAAATAAATATAAAAGGCAAAAGCTGGCTTTTTACTCCAAATTCCATCTTTTATTTTTCAAATTAACAATATTTCACTACAAAATCATTAATTTACTCTTCAAATAATACTTATACACTTCAAATTCTTGATGAANTACCTTTTTTTGGTTTATTTAATTAAAATTATTTTTAAATAATTTTAAAAAATATAGTTATATAAACCCACCTTTAGAAAGGCCCGTCTACCGTCTGTCGGTGCGTCAGTATTCAGAATCAAACTAGTTTGGTATCTTAAAATGGTAGTAGCATTTTATGTTTAAACCGAGATGATCCGATAAAGACAGTGATGGACGAGTGGACGCTTATTATACTGATATTAATATTTAAAATATCAACGACTGCCTCGTATAATGGTCGGCGCATCATTTATATTCTTATGGTACTTCAATTGATTTCAATTTGTAATAAATTATAGTAGTAAGTATTATAAAGAATAGAATAATATAAACAGTTTGTGTGGTTTAACGCACTAATGTCAAGAACTACTGGTTCGAATACTATTACTGGGCTATATTACATTCCAATCGGTTCCCATGTTCCCAATGAGGGTTATATTGGGAACCGATTTAAACTATGAACTGTACCTGCGGTCAAAGTTACCTCGGATACATGGAATGTATAATGTGCTGATTTGTGCTCGAATCCTAAATATGTTGCCAAATAGACGGTTTCTTTTTTCACTACAAAATAAATATAAAAGGCAAAAGCTGGCTTTTTACTCCAAATTCCATCTTTTATTTTTCAAATTAACAATATTTCACTTCAAAATCATTAATTTACTCTTCAAATAATACTTATACACTTCAAATTCTTGATGAAATATTATTTACAAACACAACATATAATGATTGTATGAAATCCTGAAACCAAACTGGTCCAAACAATGCGCGGGATCTGTCACGTCGTTTTTATTAGTTCTTTGTAACGTGCAAGTAGTATTTCGTTAGGTAATAAGTACAGTTAAAGATTGGAAGATAATTGAACTTGAGACGTAGCTGTAAAATATATATATATAATATATATAATAAAAGAAGAAAAAATATGTTTAGCTCCATGTTTATTCCCACAATTAGTAGCAATTGTCAAAACTGTCTGTCTGCGACATGTTTACCGGAATGAATTCCTTTGAGACCCCATATTGTTAAATAATGTATTAATCATACAAAACCCAACAAAGTCACAAAGAAAAAAAGTATTACAAAAAAAACAAGCTACAACTATATCGATATTTGATACAGTCCACCTCTACCTCTACCACTTCCAACGAGCTTCGATACAATGAAGATCTTGAGCTATCTATATTAAAAATCCACGCTTCATTTGTCCCATCCAAGATACGAGGCGGCTTATTAAGTAAGAGATTACGATGAGACTGCACGCGACGAACTTTTGAAATGGAATCACAAAATTGTTAAGTTATATAGATAATCTACAGTCGGAGGCGAGATGTTATTTAAATTATTTTCATTTTCTCACTCTAAATACAGCGTTGAGTTCCGACATTCAAAAATATCTTGAATTGGGTAGAAATGTGGGGAACTAGATATCGGAACACAGAACTTAGTGTTTAACACTAAGTTTCTTCTGTTTCCTTGCTAAGTAGATAAAAGCATCAAGGTGTTATTTTTTATTTTGTTATGTTAGTTTTAATGGTACGTAGTGCAGGTAGTAAATGACGGTAACCGCGGTGGTTGACTATATTTATTTCGTTCCTAAGTTAGATAAAAATAGCGAAATAATGGATTCCGTCATCTAATACGAATCACATTGAAATGAGTAGAAAGCTCATGCTACATATTTTAAGATAATAAGTAAAAGTAAATATAAATCATGTGAAACTCTATATCATAGCTCAGACGTTACCGTCTTAATTGTCACTTTCTATCCTGAAACTTGTACAAAATATATAACTTTATGAAGAACCATAATAATAATAATGATAATAATGACATAATCCCAACACAAAAACACAAATCAACACACAAAAATAATACCATATTAACACACAAACATTGTTCAACGATCACATCGCATTTATGAACATACTCGTAACTCCAATTTATATGTCACGTTGCGTCGCCGCCATGAATCACGCCGCGCAGTCGACGTGTACTTGTCACAATAATGACCGATCCCGCTTCCGTTTAACATTTCACCATAAAGTTTGAAAGGCTTAAGCATAAAGGCTGTAATTACGTAAGCGGACGTATTGACAATTCTGAAAGGTAATCATAAGCTAAAATTTATCACGGAGTGAATCATTCATGCGTTAAGACAGCTGACAGTGCGGCACATACATTATATTGATCGACAGCCCGACGTTACTTGTCACGGGGATAATGTTGTTGCCACACTGTTTTTTGTTGAACAAACTGAATCTGACCCTAAAATGTTCGCGTAGAGTTCATATTACCTTTCTCGTGTTCGAGGTGCAAAAGGCCTTTTGGAATTTCTGCGCTATAAGTCTAACGAAAAGAACAAAGTCCCAGTTGTTGCGTTTCAATCTAAATACAACCTTATTATAAATAGTGTTAATTCAAATTGCAATGAAACAGGTTCTCTTTGAAGAATTATAGGAATCATGGAGTGCGACAGGGCAGCTGTTTGGTATATATTCTGTAAATTCAACTCTATCTCTTAGAAATAGAGTATGAAATTTATAAAATTCATTAATTAGATATGACTTTAATGATGTTAGTAGTTTCTGAGCGCGGTAGCGAGACGTGTCGCGGCGTGTCATCGGAACGCAATGAAGATTTATGAACAAACCTGTACTCTGTATGCGGACACTCGGCCATGTGTTGTGTGTAGCCATTAACACAGAGTAAGGGTCCATTGGACCCTACGGCGTATATTGTTACACTGTTATAATAAGCAGGTTTATGAACATAAGAAAATATAAGAAGAATAAATATGTAAAATATTTTGAATGTAATATTTGCTATTTTTAATACTGCGGAGTGTAGATCACATACTTTGAGAAATTCATTATTAGAAGCACGAAATCAATTAATAACTATAGTTTTTTTAACACATAGGGAAAATAAAAAATATATGCAAGCGAATGAAGGGTTAAACTTGATCATTTAAATCATTTGTATATTTGTACTTCAGGTTGATAAATTACGTTGCTTCAATGAGCGTAGTGGATTTAATTTGGTAAGGAATAGAAATGGCTAGTGAAAGGGGTTTGTCTAATAAAATAAGTTACGTCACGTTTTAAAACTAAACACGTCCGTTATATGATTTGAAATGAAATATACATTTTAAATGAGCCCAGTCATGGCGCAGGGACATAAGAGTGTAAGTATAAACGTGATAGGTAGTGAGTTTGATTTAAGGAAATTAATTATCTAGGTAATATTTCCATTTCCTCCCTCTAGTAATGTGAGGCAAAAAGTTTGGTGCTAAATTCCACCGGCCAACAGGGGATGCTTTCAGAATTAATCGGGAATGTGGGGAACGGAATTATCTTAAATGTTTTAAGACTAGGTGGCCAGATCCCTGTCGAGATACGGCGTAAAGCTAAAAAAAAGCTAGTTTTCAACTTTCTATGTACTTAGATCGTCGATACAATATGACAAAATAAACAAATAGGTAATAGCTTCATACTTACTATAAGCGAAAAGATCAAAGTAATTTTTCACTCATCTCTACAGCCTATACAAACTAAGCTATATTCAATTCCTTTGAAGCACAAATGTTAAACATGAGACCCTCCTTTATAACACCATAAAAGAAGATATATGTAAAATCGAGACAGGCTTGTGTAAAGCAATCCCTAGTGCGGGGTTGTCGGTGTCTCATTACGTATTAACGCCTCAGGAATTGAAAACCGGCTCAAAGCTCAGAGCTCAAGGCAACCACAATAAAGGCCCAGTGTGGATCTTTTATGTCAACATTTGAATCTGGGGTTTATATTGGACTAGCATTTTAAACGGTTTTTTTGTCTGTATGCATCTGTTGTGCATTGTGCAGTTGGTTGGTTGGAATAATGTAATTTAGTGTTTTCCTTATTTTTCAATATAATTAAGATATGTTATACGTTGAGTGACAAATATCGATTATATTTTTCTTGCAGTTTTCTGTCCTGTATAAAATAGAGTAGGCACAAACCATGAGTGGTGTGGTGTCAAGCTATTTCTCTACTTTCCGTCTGTGAAATTTGTAACCCTGCGTGTTATATGGTGGAACTCAACGCAGCACAAATATCACAAAGTGGCGTGGTTACAGGTCACGGGCTCTAGCATAACAAAATGTATTATAATATTTAAATATTTAAATAATTTGTTCTTATGATTTACATATTAGTGTCATCCAATAACGTTATTTGAATAAAAACTATTATAATATACTACATGAGAATTTACAAAATATGTTTAACAATGTGCTTACTAAACAAATGTATATAAAATGTAAATGTTTGTACATAAATAAAATTTTAATTATGAATATTATTATAATGTTGTAGACAAAAACACTTAACTAACAATGACAAAAATATAAATAAAAAAAATAAATGTTTTTAATATGACACAAGTTATATTAATAATCATAATTATTCTTAAATATAAAAAAACAAGTTGTGTTTCACTAACAACTCTTTCATACAATACAGAAATAAATCATAAGTGCGAGAATAATACACATCAAAATCAACACAGTAGTACAAACCCTGAGTAATCCCACCAGCCTTCATTACAGCAGCCGACGTTCAAAGGAAAATTGATTTACGACTGCATTACACCATTATTTTATGACGCGAGAACGTTCACAAATAAAATACTAACAAACATTCAAGCGGCATCCACGACTATTATATCTATGCAATAATAACATTTCAACTCAAAATATATGTTGTAACCTTATTGTTATCGCAAAAAGGTTGAAATTCGCGTGGTAGAGTCGAATGTAGAGACTCTATAATGTGGTGTCAGACCGTCATAAAGCGAATAAAATATGGCACAAAGAATAAAATGCTCGTATAAGCGCTATAATGTCTGTCAACATAAAATATTGTATCCTGTAAGGGAGCAGTTGGAATTGTGCTTCTATTGCAGTATTCATCTTTGTCGTGTCATGTGGAATTGCAGAATTCGACGGTTTTGTGTTGTTTGTTGATTTTGATTGGTTTTATAGGGAATTATATAAATCACTACTTAAATGTACTAAATTTATACAACTAAGTACTACTATTAATACTACTAATTACGGAATTTTAACATATTCTTACTAACCATGTCGAATATTGCAGTATTATTGGTCGTTCATGTCAACACCAATTGATTATTGAAGCCTGATATTTTATGTTTTGTGTTAATTAAATTGCGTCAATAAGAAATTTATGGCAAATAAACGTCTTCAGTAGAAATTTCGTCATTTCGTTAGTAAACAACTAACTACCTAATTGTTTGAAATCTTTCGATATTAAATCCTAGTGGTTGTTTACGTTTTCAAATTGTATCCGCATCTGCAATTAGAAGTGGATCTAGACGTGGCTCTTTATTTCGTTATCGGAATGAGAGACTCGGGAATCGAACCAACAGTCATCGCGTCTAATGTCAAACGCTGCGTTGCTGCGCCACAATGGTCTCAAAAAGTGCAGAATAATACATAAAATTGATAAATTAAGTGTAATTTTCTTGGTAAAACTCTTATTATAAAGAAATTTATTTATAGACTCATTAAATAATTAAATAAATTATACAACGACAATTCAATCGACATTTACATAATGACACTGAGTATTTGTGGTATAATTAAGGAACGTTATATGAGTTTATTATTTTCAAGACATTGTATGGAGAAAGAAACAATGTTATATTAAAATTTTAATTGGCCGATAGCAAATGTCGCGCTAATAACTTTAACAATGATATATCATAGAATAAAATATTGAATTAGAAATGGCTTAAGTTTAGCTGTAAATTTTGTGAATTGCTAAGGTACTGGGTTCCAAGCTTGTTTAAAGACGTTTGAATTTTTGAATTTTGAATTTCATATTCGACTAGCGCGCCTCACGGTCATGGTTGAGAAATGTTCCTATATATATATATTTACCTAATATGAGAACCTACTGTAACCACTTAGCACAATCCAGGAAGTAATTTTTAAATATATACACAAATTTCCATCCAAATCTATCCAATTTATTTAAAATTTATTTACTTGTACAACTATTTAAGTAGTACCAACAAATAAATTTGAAATTTTAGAATTAGTTTTTTTTACAAATTTTATGATAGCCATCAAATATGAATTTACTCCTTTATGGATATTATATAAAAACTGTGATTATATTTATACGTCGACCAATAATTTAATTAATTAATATTGTATTCTTAAAAAAGTGTTATTTACAAGTTTACTTATTTATATTGAAGTTATAGAAAAACTGATTAATATAGCAAAATAGATAGAGAGACAACCTTAATAGCAAGGCAGTCTATTTGCCACTCTGCTTCTAAATTTAAGACATTGCTTATTAGATGGAGGAAACCCCAAGACGATTACTGATTTAAATATCATTTTCGGGAAAAATTAAAAGATTTTTTTTCAACAAGAAGAAATAAAACCTACAAGCATCGCGCTTACACATGCTGTCTGTCCGCGTCACGTTGCTAAAACATTTAAATATTTTCTATAATTTACTTATTTTGTACATTGTTTATACATACAAGTATCATTCTACAGTGTGAGAAAACTGTAGCTCAATAATGGCTTTTGTTTGCAAATTGTAAACGCTTAATTATAGTTTATTATAACATTTTGTGAGACAATTCCTCTGTCGTATACAATTAAAGTTTTAATTATAATTAAAATTAACAATATGTTGGTATTATACAGTTTAATATACTTTATTGGTAATTATGACAGTAATATCTGTATTCTTTGCGAAAGGACGTCGGTTTTCGTACTCTCATGTAAATATATAATTGGTCCTTAAAGTCATACATTTCTGTGTATATATATTGTTAATATTCTTTAAAGCTATGCAATATTAACATAGTGAGTTGATCTTGCGTTTTTCTTAATAAGAGTAGGAAAATGAAAATACTTATTCTATACATTTGAGTGCAGATCGAACCAACAACTAGCGCGTTTTGCCAGTTAGTCACTGCCTCAAGCAGAGGAGCTGTGGATGAACTTTTAAGCTCAAAATGTTTTTTTTCTGATCTGAATGAAAATATTAACAAATAAGTAAGCTTTAACTATAAAACTTCTAAATAAAGCAATATGAGTCAGTCAGTCACTGACTGCTGACGTCAGTGGTAGACGGGTAGACTATGGATTACAGACTATCCATAGTCCGTAATCTGTAGTCTATCCGTATTACGAATAAAGGAGACTAAAGATAAAAGACTAAGAATTAAAGGTTAAGGAGTAACAATTACCTGTTGCGAGTTACGGATTACGTATTATAGTTTACGGAACATGGATTAAGGATCACGGGTTACGGACCGCGGAGTACAGATTATCAGATTACAGACTGTCGATTGCTGGCCATCAGTCGTTCGTCGTCGGTTATCGATTGTCGAAAGTCGATAATAACCAATAATCCATATTTTCTCAACGGTATTTTTATGTGGTTTTAGCTGTGCTGGACAATATAAGTTTGGATCAACTCACTCAAATGGATTCTCCGTTTTCCCCACAAATTGAAGACATTGAGTGCTTAAAATAGATATAATATATACATTTATGTATGTCAAGGATATAAAAATGTACTATACATGCAAATTGATTGATATTATCAAAGCAGTTACAATACCAGTGTGAATTGTATTAAACGCTCCATAATTACGTTTGCCTTAAGATACATGTACATATGAATGTATTTATGTGCGTACAAGTGTACGTATGTGGTTATTAAATTTTTACAGTATTTTGTCGTTTGACGTTATTTCTGCTCCCACATCTAGTAGGGTAGACAGGTGCTTAGTGTTAAGACTCTCTGCTCCCCACTTTCCGCCAATTTCTAGAGGCAAGTGTTCTAGTTGCGGAATTTTATTTTGCGATTTGCCTTTACACCAAAGAGAATAAATTAAAATTAAATATATCATTCCTACGAGTAGGAATCCAATCCACAATCTGTCACACACTTGTGCCCCTGAGCCATGACTGGCCTCTCAAGTCTCTTAATTTAATATAGAAATTACCTGTATATAATTCAGTGTCATCGTAACACCAAATAATGATTGTGAATTCAGATCCCACTGGAGCAAATACGTAAAATTAAAATTAATTAAAAGTCATTTAGTTATAAAATTACGTAAAAATTACATATTATAAAACGTTAACGTATTGTTTAACGAAACAAATTTAAAGATATGTAAAAAATGTGGTTCGTATAGTGTTTAAACTTGCACCAGACGTAGCCTTGTAATTAGTCTCACCGTCTATTTATAGCAATTTTCACATATTATCACTATCACTATTGCTATAGTGGTAATGATGAAAAGTGTATGACAATAATTGAGGGTTATAAATTCAATTTTTAAATGAAAAATATATTTGTTATAATTTTCGTGATTTTCTTTTAATGAGTGGTGTTTTATTATGCTATCCTATTTACAATATATCATAGAAAAAAAATACTGAAGATATGTTATGAGTGTAATAGTTAAATATATTGTATAGATATATAAATACTTTTTAAAAAAACATATAAACATTTGAACGTAGGGAGAATTGAACCCGCGTCTCTTGGAAACCGTCTTCTCTTTCCTAATTGTAAAATGGCACTTTAAAAATGTAAAAATAAGATATATAGGTACATGTCTGAATAAAAGGGGCCTAGTGAGATCATCACGCTCAGTCAGGCACGCCGTATGATGAACTGCTGTGGCGTCAAAATAATAGTTATTACTATACAAACATTTAAATTCTTTTAATTAGCGTTGTAGTGGAACAGTCGGCACATATCCGTTTGCCACTACGTACAAATGCTTTGTGAATTTGATTGATATATACTAGGTATACACATATTTTATTTCTAAATTCAATATTCTTATCTGCAACAGATGGAAGATGAAAGATGGAGGTAAAGGAAAAAGATAAAAAAACTACAAGCTCATTATTTTCATTCAACACAATAAAATGTAATCCAACTATAATCCGAGATTCAATTTCACACGATCTGCTTCACTTAACAAATCAAATATCGTATAATAATTTAAACCCTGCTCATAATGTGTTATTCCCAAAACCATTGTATAGCAACAAGCAGGACCTAACAATACAAACTGATATCCAAAAACCTATTTATCAAAATCACTTTACTGGCTCGATCACGCTCTGTCAACTATCTCGTCATGCTGTCGGTACAAAAGACCGCACACTTCATTTGACGGTTACAATAAACTCACATAACTTTAAAGTGACCCTAATACGGTTATAAAGAACGCTTACTTAATATAAAATAGATCTATTATCATCTGTTACACAGAAAAATCAGGTAAAAATAAATTTGCATATAAAATAATTCGGCAATACTACTATAGAGGGTCTAACCCTATAATTCTGTGTGTGGGTATGCATTATACCGTATGCATAATTTATGTTTTGATATGTTAATTCACTTGAGCTTATGTTTATGGTAATAGTAATTGGTTATTTCGTTACAGAGACTGTAATGACGTGACGTCTCGCATCAATCTCTCGATCATCTGTCGTTTATAATCTTGCCGTGAGAGTAAAACCTCCAAGTTGTCGTATTATTGAAATGTAAGCTATTATCTCTATTAATAATCTGAAAATTTATTCAACCTTTTCATTATGTTTAATGCGGTGACTAATTGGGTTGTACGTAAAAAAACTATTCTCTTGTTGGGGAATTGGGACGCATCTAGTTGTAAACGTGACGGTTCTGGGTACAATTCTCACGCAAATCGCAAATATTTCGATTATTTTTCTATATTTATTATTATTTTATTAAAGTATGTAGTATCTTGGGGTTTCTTCAGTGAGCAGAAACTGTTTAATATAGTATCACAGGTTCATTCCCCACCTAAAAAAAAATTTTAAAAAACATACTAATAATTGCATTGGAATAGAATATTAAAATATATTACTTTTTCAAAGTATACCTACACTTTAAACTGTTCATTGTTATTAAGTAGGTATAAGGGCAGGGCAGATCAATCTATTATACATTTTTATAGCTTCACGTTCATGTTATGCTTCTATTAACTATTTACCTTTGTATGTTAAGCATTGCTTGTGTAATGTTTTAATTTAACTAGCAGCGTCATTTGATTTTTCATAAATATTTTTACAGTGTGATAGAAATATATATGAAAAATTAAATGACGCGAAGAAAAATATTTAATATTTTCATTTCCAAACAAATGCAATGTCTCGAAAATTCGACGAAAATTGGGGAACAGAAGTGTATTAATATTAGGTTCCCGTATAAAAATAAATTTAATTAAAAAAGAAAGTGTTCATTCTTATGCAAAATAAATATGAAATATAATTTGCTTTGCACTATAGAAAGAACCTTGAAACTGACATAAAAAAGAAGAGCAAACATAGAAGTTACACAAAAATTGAGTTAGGTAACTGTCGTACTCTCTATGAAAGTGTGATCTTATGATGACAATGTAAAAGAAAAAAAAAACAATCGATACATCCATACAAACATAAATTTATATATAAATAAATAATGTGATACAATTTCAAAATTAATTATTTCAATGTAATTTAAATTTGAAATTATCTTATTATTATGCAGCTATTATGCGATATGATTAGAATATTAACCCCTTATTGAAATGTTCATTGAGGAACGTAATGAAATGTTAATTTAGGTATTAAACAAAATGATACAGCTTTTGTTATATATGTTGGAATTTATTCGTTTATAATTAGGTCTAAATCTTTGAGAAACTAATAAAACAAGTGTTGATAAAAAGGTACCAAGTATCAAATTGGTCACAACTGAAATGAAATGAAACTTCTTTGTTTCTTTTTTGTTCAGAAAGTCATTTTTGAGTACTTTTAAATCTCTATTACGGCTGTTTCCCGCAGAAGGCAGTTCTAAACAGCCGTAATCAGATATTTATATGGAATATTATAAAGAAAATAGCATTCATAATTCATATTTTATATCACTATGACATAAATAATATATTTTATTTTTTAAAACAAAGAAAAGAAGAAAGAGGACACAGTACAGCATATCTACTTTACAATTTTGGTTCACCGTATCTAAACTAGATGGCGCTAGCAGTATCAATTTTCAACACTCGTTAATACTGAATGTATGTCAAAGTCGCTGCAAGCTATCTTCTCTTATATCTTAACCGTTAATTTTATATTATACGTGATTGATTACAAAATAATCTAATAAGCAATAGATTACGTACATTATTACATAGTCATTGAGACTATTTAGATAGACATAGAGATAGACATAGAGAATTTATGTTTCTATCGTTAGCCATTCAAGTGTGTTGGTAGATCGTATATAAAATTAAAAGGTAGTTCTGAATGAATAAATGGAATGACGTTTATAGCTTAATATTTTATTTTGATAAAGTCTATAAAAAATAATTAATATTTTTTTAAGGCCATCTTGTCGTAGAAGGATAGTGTATATAAATGTCTCTCTGATATTCGGGTAAACGAATTATTTTTCATTTTCTCATCCTGACAATTCAAATTTAAACACGGTTTTGTAAAAAGAGATTCTTCACTTAGTCTGGTATGCCGAAAAAACAACGCAATACTGCTTTTTTAATAACTACTTTTTTAAATTTTGTGGATTTGTTCATTTAACGATTTAAAATAAATATTTGAACATATTACGAATTTAGCTTTTCATTTCAAGTCAATTTAAAGTCTGTTATAAAATATTCCAATATTTTCTGACTTGAAATCGAACCCACAGCACTGCATTAAGTCGATTTAAAAAAAATACTTACATTACTAATTTTGAAGCAAGAATCTATCAATGAAAATATTTCAAAACCAAATATTTAATATTTTTGTAAATATTTTATTATGGCATTATCAATAAAATAAATAAATTCTAAAAAAATAAGAAATAAAATAAAATAAACCATGAAAAGAAACAAGAATATAACATTAAGAAGTACCTATTATAATAAATCACTCTGTTCGTAGCTACTCTGCCACCTGTCCATTCATCTCTTTTCGTGTGACCAATTATCCTTTTGACAGTTAAATTTCCGACATGACATGGGCCTAATCAAAATAGCGTTTATTAAAAAAACAACTTTAACAAAAGGTGACAGCTCACGGTTTTATTATTAATGATCGTGCTTACTTTTTAGTTTTTGTGTTCGTATATTTAAGATGACGACATCAGTTAAAAAGTGTTTGAAACGAAGGTTGTAGTTTTAATTTTCATTTGATATTTTTTTGTATTTACTATAAAAGACAATTTTATATTTACACATATATACAGACATATTTTAAAAGACAAAGTGCAGCGTTAGGTTGCGTTACGAAGCTCACAATGTCTTTAAAATTGGGGGAAAGCAGAGAATAGAGGATCTTAATTTGTTCAAAAGGTTCTAGGTATATCTATCTATTCCAGAAAAATCATAAAAAAAATACAGAAACAAAATTATATTTAAAATTGCTTTATTCATTATATATTAGCGTGGGCGGTGGCGTAGCGTGTTTACCGTCTGCGTGATTGTAGTCGCTCATTTATTTTATCACGTCGGTGTTGACTGATGGCACTAATGTGTACGTTAGAAGTGTATAAATCAATCTCTCGAATCGCTTTATTGCTTCGTGCCAGTTTAAAATGATTTAAATGTATAATTTACTTTATGTGAACACTTATGGCACTTTCTCGTTTTCTCTAATGGTTGTTTATGTGTTGTTGTTAATTTAAAAATATATTACTTTTAGTAAATTTAAAATGATTAAGGTTTCATTTTAATTGTGTATATTAAGTATAATTATAATAAGTGTATTTTCTATAAGTGTTGGTAAAAAAATCAAAACTATAATTTACATAGACATATTGTATTTGAAATTTTTCATTTAATATTAAACATAGGTTATTATTTACATAAATCATTTGGCTGTACATAGTCTTTATATATTCTACTCCACCCGCAGTACAAAGTCCGTCGGCAAAATTCACTTACAAGTATATATTATTTACTATTTAAGATTGCACTATTCACTAAAATTTGTCATATCGGGTTAAACCTTAGAATGTCAATAGTCTATCATGATATCACAGAAGAACTTGGACAGCACAAACATTAAATATGTTGTTCATAATCCTCACTATACTAAATTACTGGTGCACGGCGGCGGCTCCGATCCTCTGGCCATACATCGCATAGGGCGAGTAAAAAGCTCCTAAAGCTGGGTTGAAAGCTCCATATGGAGATGTGCCTAGATTTGCAGGAAGAGCTTTGGAGTAGGGGTGATATCTACTCGCGGAGAGCGGGCTGAGAGGTGCCGTCGGATAAGCACTACGCAAACCGGCGGTCGTGAACAAAGGATTCAATGGGTTTAAAAGCGAGGGCTGTGAAGTAGACGAAGTCGGTGTAGTACCATCCGTTGTATGACTCCTCAGGTGTTGGAGAAGTTCTTCTGAATTACCAAAACGTCTTCCGCAATACGATTCACCAACAATCCAATTACAAACGTACGGACGGCTCATTTGCGAATAGGGGAGGGTCCCCGCGCCTTGTTGGGAAAGCGCCATTGCCATAGCTAAGTTGTATTTTTGATGTTCACATTGCGTGCATCCGGCGGGACACGCTCCGTTACTCATTAGAAGGTGATGGTTATTAACCGAAAATTGGCATCCAGTGCAGTACGGGTCTTTGCAAACAGGCACTAAAGTTTCACCACCCGCCGGTGTTTTAACTCTCGCATATCCCAAATAAGGGTTTGGCGATGCTCCCGGGAAGCCAGCGGCGGCCGCTAATATTGCGGCGTGATGAGCACTCAATGGAGCCCCTGCATATGGAGGACGAAATGCAGGATTCGCATGTTGTTCCATCCCAGGTGGACAACATAAGCCAGCAAGTGGATTAAATCCAGGTAATCCAGGTAAGTTTTTAAAAGCACCAAGATGGTCTTTTCCGTGTCCTAAAACTTCTAATCCGGAGCGAATAATAGGACTTGTACCGGATGATCCAGCTGAAGACGACTTGTGATCATTAGATGGGCTGCTCTTGCCATTTTCTGCCGTCGGTGGAGTAGATTTTCTACCTGGCGTACTTTTACCAGATTTCTTGTCATCTGAACTATCAGAACTAGCTTTAGATGGAGGTCTAGGTTCCTCAGGTTTCTTTGTCACTACATTGGTTTCATATGGCTTAAAAGCTAAATGTTTGGTTTCAGGGGTTGAACGGGGTTTATCAGATTTACTAGCACTAGGTGAAGAACGGCTAATAGCATCACTGTTAACACTGTTCACTGTTTTCTTCTTATCAAGTGGTGGCAGCAAAGGCTTTGTCGGTAACGTATCTGCACCGATTTGGCTGCAAGTTTGCGCTAAAAGCGCAAGTGGGCTTTTTTTGGAATCCAACTGTAACAAAGAAAAGTAAAATTATTTATTATTTATATATATGTATTTTTTTAAATGAAAATGGCAAAACATATTATTTATATAAAACATATTAAAAAATATTAATACTTACAGATGAAGGAAGCGGTGTTAAATAGTCAGGCTGCAGATACTGATTGGGATTAGTTGCCATCATCACTCCGTCTTCAAGCACCACCATTTGGAATTCAACTTTCACGATCACGATCACTACACTTCAGCCACTGTCAGTTCTGTTCACAACTAGTCTGTGGACCGCGAGATGTGGAACAAACGTGCGTACTGGTCGACGAGCGAAGTGACTGTGAGAGACGAGGCCCCTCCAGCGCGGACGTGCCTTGCCCCCCTCTGCGAGAGCGGGACGGCAATATCTCAAGTCTTTGTTAGAAGAGTGTAGACAGATATCTCCGCTGCAGCACACAGTCATAAAAAATAAAGCGGAAACGACACATAGCTGCATTGCGGTAGGGGAAAAAGGAAAGGCGGCATGGCGGGCGCAGACCCGAGCGGCGCGGGGCGGGCGGGCGCGTCGCGGATTGAGACGTGCCTGGCGTTGGTGGCGAACCACCCATGACGGCTTTGAGCCGCCGCACTACCTGCTCTCTACACTCTCAGCCTTTTTTGTTCCGCGCCACTTTTATTACGCTTTCGACAACGCTCTCGCCGGCGCTTTGCTGCTGACACATTCGAAACTACTTACTCTTTTACAGTCGCCTTTGTTCAAAGCTCGGCTCAAAGGGAAAATTGATCCGTTTCTACGTAACCGTTTCATGTTGACTTTTTACGAGCGTTCCGTTTCTATATAATTATACGTGCATTCGCGTACCATACGATATTTCACTTTATAGAGGTGGCCATTGACTAGCACCATAAAACTAATGTTAATCTGACACTAATACCTGTCAAACACGGCCCCGTTCCGTTGCGATCAAATTAAATATGTCAATTTGGGTACCCATATCAACAGCTGCGGGCGACGTCGGGCCTTTTAGAAATATTGCTTATTGTGTCCAAACAAAGATACTAAGTATAACGTATGGGCGGACGACGGCGGTCGTAAATAACGCGGCGGGTTGTAATATATTTGACAGAGCGCGGACATGCGAAACAAAAAACATGTTTATTGCGATATAGGGGTCTCGGAGGCAATGGTGCTTCTATAAATTATATATTTCACCGTCTTAGTGTTAGTGTTTGTTTAGATTAGGTTAGCTTATTTAGTTTTACGCTAAGGTCTTCAAAATTGCAGGGTCCGTGGACCTTGGTCAGTCGACGAGGTGCACCGTGAGGTTCAATGGGTATTCAGACGGTCTACCTTGGTATTTGCCTGTCTGGGTGTCCCACGTAACCTGGAACAGGTATTCAAACTTGTACCCATAAAAGGGGTTTCTGACATAAAATAATTTATAATATAAAGACGGTTGCACAGTGACATGGTTTTAACTGTAAAAGCGACAGATGTAGTAGGTTCGATTCCCACTCGGAGTAATTTAGTAGGTATTTAATATTTAATGTAGTTAGTTACTAATCATGCAATTCTTCAAAATTCGGTGGAAAGTGGGCAACGGAGTGATTTAAAACTACCTACCTCGTTGTATGTGTAAAAAAAAATTTAAAAAACTTAACATCGTTTATTTAATTGGGTCTCTATTGCAGCTACGTGTGACGTTACCACGCGTTGGCCGCTAAATTGAAATGTTTTGCCAACAATGTTCAGTTATACGTCGCATTCAATTTTATTTGATTTGTTGTAACGATTTGTTTTATTATAATTGATTTACGTCAATTATTTTATTTAAGTTAAAATAGTATTAATGACTCTTAAAATACTTATAATTTATAGAATAATAATAATAGGTAATATTAATTACGTATAACATATTTTTACTCTGTATTTAAACATGTTTCGATAGTTGTAAGATTCATATAACCCTGGGAATAATGTGTTTCTTAAGTCTATGAGCGCTGTATCAGAACGAGAAATTAAAATATTAAATATTTCCTTTTTGTCATGTGGAAATCAAACCCAAAACCGACGTGTTTTACAGTCGCATACATACCTCTATGCCACGACGTTCTCATTGTATTTTATTTTACGAATTTGTAATGCAAAGTATGACATAAGATTCTATGTATTCATCTTTAAATCTAATTAAATCTAATCTAATATATACAAATAATATTTGGTATTGGCGAACAACATCCAAAATATAAATATAATAATAAGTATTAAATTACTATTATTTCTCCTATTAACCATCTAATTATCTACGTGCTAAAACACAAACCGTCTAATAAACCGATTTAGTAGTAAGTCATAATTTATTTATGATGAGATACAAAACAACCATTGAACAGCCGCGGCGACGGCGACGGGGCACCAATGACCCGAACTAATGGGTTTTTATCTCCAAAGATAGCTTATCTAAATGGATTTATGGGATTGTTGGATCGCGATTAGATACACCATGACTTAAGTGTAAGTAGTATTTAAGTATTATATCCAAATAACTACATTTTACCTGAGTTTTTGAGTGAATATTTTGTATTTGCTGATTTTTATAGGTAGAATGTAGGTCGCATATAGCAAGGTATGTAGAGGGAACCTCCGTTTAAAACACGGGGCTTTAAAAGTAGGTTCCCTCAAACATTTTCAAGACATTAAGCATTGAATGGCGGGACTCAACGCCACAGTTTGTCCTTTTATTAGAGTAAGAAAATGAAAATAAGTCATTCATACACTAAGTGTTGAACCCAGAACGGTTTCTTTCACAGTCAGACAATGGCCTCACCGCCTATTTGTTACAACAGATGTTTATTTATATTCAAGGCAATTACTGAAATTAAATATTGTTAATTCTTTTGCAGATAGTGGAAACACACCGAGCTATATAAATAATATAATAGAGGCCCGTTATTATTATCGGTTGTTGCAAAAAATATTAGACATTTCAGTATTATTTTATGTCGTCCTTAACGATTGGTTTTAAAATTTCAAAATGAGGCCAGTCGTGGCGTAGGGGCTCAAAGTGTGACTGTAAACAGGTCGTAGGTTCGATTCCCACTAGAAGAAATGAACTGTTTAATATTTTCAATTTTTCGCTCTGGTGATGAGACACACCGTAGCATTAAGCTCCGCCATTCAATCCGCAATGCCTCCAAGATTGGGCGGAAAGTGGGGAAAGGAAGTCTAAGTGTAAACAGAGTATCTTAACATTAGGTACCCAGGTTTTCTCTGTCTACCCTGCTATGTGCAGGTTACAGAGTGAATCTAAAAAATCCTTTGGAAAAATACCTAGGGGTATTCTAAAAAAGATTTCATCATTAAAATTTTAAGTAACTCATCTGTAAAACTAATAAACGATCTAACTACACCGAAACGTCCAAAAATGATTAGCATAATACAGCACAAAAAATATAACTATTAATCATTTATAATTCACCCAAAGTAAGATTTAGGATTGGGCTTTTCGGCATTTTTTTTGCTTTTTTTCCCTCGTTAATTCAAAATGACGCCTGTTTACACGTGAATAAATTACCGACAGCTAATAATTGCTTGTATAGACCGGTTCCGCTTACGTTTATTGAAGCGAAACTTCGGCTTGTATGTTTGTTACAGTGGTCTTAGATACCTTTGTATGAATTTTATTGTATAATAGGATTTCTATTTTCAATTACTGCGGCGTTGGTTTTCGCCGTGAAGCAAAGCGCGGTTAATGCCTGCCACAATATACCAACATACCGCTTCATTCTGTTCACTTCGCTCATTATAATAAATATAAAAAAAATATATTTAATTACAATGGAGTTTTTTCAATATTTACAAATATGCCCCAATCATGATGCCTTTTATTTCACAGAGCTATAAAACTTTATAACAGAATATATTTTTAAAGGGAGGGATATTGTAAAAGGGAAATATTTAAAGATATTACTTGTATTTTTAACTGACTTCTGTAAGAAAAGGAGGTTATCAATTCGACTATATTTTAACTTACTAGATTGAACTAGAAAAACTTAATACAATAATTTCTTTGGTTACAAAGAGATACCGTATAAAAATAAAATAACATATAGAACTGGGGAGCTGTCATGGTCGTCATGTCTGATTGCACTCGAAAGAAAGAATTCTTTTTACGTCCTCGCTCTGATAAAAAAAGCGCGGCGTTCAATTACTACATACAACACGCACTGTTTCGAAAATTGGCCGGAAAGTGAAGAACAGAGTGTCTTTAACTAACCGTTATAAGAGCGACACGGCGTAAAACTAAAAAAGACGGAGAGTTGTAACACTGGTCCTGTCTGACCTGCTATGCAGGAGATGAATGAAGATAAATTCAAAGGAAGCTGCGTTGATAACTCGTGTCGTCGCTCACTGCATGAATAGATGTAGCCATTATGACGAGCGGATGCGGCATGATCAAAGCGTTTGGTGGAACTACTATGGGCTTGTTACTTTGCGTTGTATAGATTACTGTCGTGACTAATGTATTGGTTATTTATTGGTAAGGAAGGTTTTGTTATTTTTTTGCTTCTGAGTATTATTGTAAATATGAGTATTGGATTAAGTAATTTAAAATTATTATCAACGCTATTGTAGGCTGTAGTTCAAATTTTATTAGAAAGACTCAAAAAGAAAAAATATATAATATATTTTGAAACTCATGTTCTCTGTAATCTTTACAAACACCAGAAAAATAGAATGCTTTGCAAAATTATTAGAATTTTAAATAGAAAAATAATTTCAAGAACAAAAAAAGCTAAATCACATATAATTTTTTGTAACAAAACCGCATTCGCTAACGACTATAGTGTCGTTTGTCCCACAAAGCTTGGTAAGTTACACGTCGTCGGCCTCATTAAGTCGCTGGCTAAACTGACAGCCGCTCATCTATTACATATTCTTTGGTCGTTTAATTGTCAATACAAATTTGTAAGAATATTTTAAGTTAAATAAAGATTTTATTATATTGCAAAACTCAAAGTAGTTTTTATTTATTTATCAGAATTTATTACTATTACAAGTAAAATTCTGTATTTTGGCACTATACAATATATATTTGTATAACATATACTTAAGTTTATTTTTACTCAATAACATAGATTTTTCGTTAACAAATTAAATATTTTTTTAGCTTCACGCTGTGTCCTGCACAAAGTAGGGTAGGCAAAGAGAACCTCGTTCCCCACTTTCCTCCGAACTCTGGCTATATTGCGTGAGTGATAAAACTCATCGCCACGCTTTAGCTCGTTACCAAGTAAATGAAAATATTCAATATATCATTTTGTCAATTGGGAATCGAACCAACAATCTGTCGCGTTTAAATCATGATTTTGTCGTCTCGTCTGCCTCCGCCACGACAAAATCATGATTTAACTATAAAAACAATAATAACGCAAAAAATATTAAACATATTTCCTACAGATTATGTCATACAACAAAAACAGTGCGCGTACCGTTTATGATTACACTCTATACATTAAGAGCGGATGCGGCGAGATCAAAGGGGCCACCAAATTACTGTTTACGTTTACTTGACAGCGACACAACTGGGCTTTGTTCTCTTTTAAATGTGTTAGAGTTAGCATCAATATATCTTTCTTTTTCTTTAGCTTCTAGCTAAGCCGAACTGAGGGAACCTGGGAGCCTAGTGTTTTTTTTTTTTTTTTTTNAGCACCAGAGGTGCTACAGGTGCGTTGCCGGCCTTTGAAGTGGAGATAGACGCGCTTCTTGAAGGCACCCATATCGTACCGACCTGGAAACACTGACGCGGGTAGGCCATTCCACAGTTCGGTGGCGCGTGGAAGGAAATTTCTACGAAACCGCACAGTAGTGGAGTGCCACATATCCAGATGGTGTGGATGATATTTAAGTTTGGGACGTGCTGTGCGGTTAGAAAATTCGGCGGCAGGTAACAGATCAAACAGTTCCTCAGAACACTCACCATGATAAATGCGATAGAGAACGCACAGCGAGGAGACGTCTCTACGCAGTGTTATGACACTCCGTTCCCATTAAGATACGTCCGTACCCCACTTTCCTTCGAATTTCAGGGGCATTGCGTGTTGTGTAGAGGAACTCAGCGTTTTGTTACCAGAGTGAATATATAATGAATATATATATATATATATATATATATATGGAATCCAATAGGACTGTCAGTCAATCAATAGGACAGACCTATCCAAATATAATGTAAATAAATCTGCTTCACGCTGTATTCCGCACAAAGCCCTCTCCAAATGTACATATTACATATATTGAATAGAATAATAATGACAGAATTACTGTTGAGACTGTGATAAGAAGATCTAAATTAACGCTCGAGAACACAGTATCGATGATGCTTTAAGCTCACATAATATAACGAGGACATGTAAGAAGAGGTAGATGACAGGGGACAAGGCGAAAGAGGTATGCAGAGAGAATTTGACGCTTAGCTCTCCATGATAAGCGTAGAGATAAAGATAGACAGAGAGATTTTAGTGCTGAGACACTATATTCTACACCTCCCGCCCAAATTCAATACTTCGACTTACGGCTTCACACCGCTTAGCGTGCTAGGTAAAGGTAACCGAGTTCTAAGACAGTTCGTTTAACACATAGCGTATTGGGCGGTGGACCCAACGCTGCGTTTTCTCTATCGCAGCAAGGAAATATTGAATCATTTTTCAAAAAAATTAATCGGACATACAACCATCTCGTTTACACCCAAATATTGAACCACAAAAAAAACCTTAAAACATCATCACAATCTAAATTATTCTATAGATATCTTATTGTACTATAACGTGAAAGGCTAATTTACGTAAGCTAAACTCATTTTACAGGCGAAATTTAAGCTGCCATAAAATGTAAGATCCCCTAATTGTGATATTTACTACTTTGTAAATCTTCCCTAAGCTCAGATAAAGCAAATAAAAGCTTTAGACGCGTCTTATCTTAGCAATAATGTTTTATTGTGCGTCACCTATTGTTGTTATTCAATTTTGAAAAGGTTACTGCGAGGGCAGCTTTATTTAAGTTAAGGGTAGATAGGTTCGAATGACGATATTGAAATTTGTGAACCGTATTGTAAAATAATAAAGTAAATGTTTGTTTTTCTTATTATAGGTATATTTATAATGGCATGCCAAATGTTATTGTTTTTAATTGTCCTGTTTTTAGCAGTAGATATACATATATATAAAAAATTCTATTGAGCTGCAGTGAAATGCTGTCTTACGCCTAGAAGACAAAAAGTTAAGTAGAAAAAACTAGTAAGAAATCTACTAATATGGATTACAAAATCACAGCATATTGCTTGCAAATTTTTTTTGTGTGGATTTCCAAGCCTTAAACGGAATGTGCTGTGCTACACTCCCTAACCTACCAACATGCAAAATTTTGATTTTCTGAATCCAGTAGTTTATGTATGCGCTAGCTTTTATTTAATAACGAAAATTTTTATATACAAAAATAAACAACGAAGACATGTTTCCATCTATTATTACAACCTTACATACTCTAATTAATCTACCTCTACACCAACTAAAACTAACAAATATAATATCTCTCGTTAAAACTTAATTTCCATTTTGACAGCAGAAAAATTCTATCGCGCAAAAATGAGGGTACCTCTCATAAATATGAGGTGAGACGAAATAAATATTCCCCAGCTTGTATCAGTATTTATGGTCGCAATAAACGCGCTTTGTGAAACGCCGCCGCCGCTGTAAATAATTTTACTGTGCCATGAGCCTTGTAACACTTGCTGGTGTGGCCAGTGCTTGGAATATATTTTAAAGGGAATTGTAGTTAGGACTAGTTTAGGACAGTGATTTTGTCTGGGTTGGGTTTTGAATTTTATTAAGGCAAGACGGGATAGAGACTAACTATTATTGATTTCGAGGTTTCTTAGGTAGTCATAATCATAAATTATTTTTTTTTCATATATTTTTTATGGTGTTTAGTAATAATTAAAATCAAGTCAAATATAAAATCATCTCTATAGACACATCACAATAAAGAAGCTGCTATATAAAATTAAACAAAAATATCCACAGTTCCCTTAAAAAAAAACAATTTGAAATTCCCAACATACAAAGAAAAAAGGAGTTTTCTAGATACATCACTTTGTCAGTCCGTCCGTCTCCATTTACTGGCCACACAGGATGTCGGTGCCATACAAAAGTACAGGAAACAATACTTAATGACGTCTATAATAAGACAATTGTGCCATCTATTCTATAAAGTGGCGCTTCGTGAATGAGTATTGTTTGAAATATCGTTTAGTTCAACTTATTTATTTTATGTATTGTAGGTAACACTTTTGAATTCGCCGCCGGCTTTTTGGGTTTTCCGATTTGAAATTTTTAATTTGAATGTTAAAATGAAAAAAATATACTTATTTTAATATTTTTTCACTTCTTACCAAATTCCGTAATTGTGTGTCCACATAGAGTACCACAGTATATAATTTGGTAACATTAATATAAAAGTACTAAAACGAAAATATTTACGATACAAGCATTCCACCATCCACCACCTACATAAGGAACATATTTTTTTTATTTTCAAAATATCATATTACAAAGAAATGTGGAAGTTGTTTACTCTAAGCCTAGTAGGTATTCATAATAAACATGTTTCGTATACTGATACCGACAAAAAATTATCGAGTTTCGCCACTCCGCGAAAATGGGGAAGGCAAGTGTCTTAATGCGAACAGTGTCTTAACACTAGGTTCCCAGATTCCCTCTGCCTGCCCTGCTATATGCGGGATCCCGGGTGAAGCTAAAAAAATAGTTTTCACCTGCGGCTTAAAAGAATAGTGTATGTAGTGTGTTATACACTCTTAGTGCCCGAGCTTACTCTGATCGCTGGTACATCGAAGTTATTAAAGGTTTCTCAACTAAACAAACTTTTCAGCTTTATAATATTCATACAAATAATCTATTGTAAATTTATAACAAAAAAATATATTAAAACTCTAAAGGATATTATGCAATTGCAATGCAATTAATATTGCATAGCTTGAAAACCATATAGAGTTAAATGCTGCACAGCCACAACACAGGACATACAAAAGCTAGTTTACAAATACTCATATCAATTTCTCCAAATGCAATACGTACGAGTAGTTCACTAAAAATATCACATAAAGCTAACTACTAACTATAAAAGTAACAAAACTAGATTCAATACAATTTATAATTACACGACTGAGTACATTTCATTCAATTGTTATATCCAAATGATCCGATATCACAGCTTTCTGTAAGCTCAACAATTATATGGCCACCGTAGCGGAAAACAGGCTTGTATTCTACAAAAGCTTTATTC
This sequence comes from Heliconius nattereri, assembly GCA_013403645.1. Classification (NCBI taxonomy): domain Eukaryota; kingdom Metazoa; phylum Arthropoda; class Insecta; order Lepidoptera; family Nymphalidae; genus Heliconius; species Heliconius nattereri. Next base: position 13,632,686 of record JAAIXI010000234.1, on the reverse strand, counting down.
CACCATATTTTATTACGCATTCGGTATAAATAGACGGTGGGCCACAATAAAGATAACGATAAACAAAATTCACTCTTGCATCTTCCCCTTTTTTATTGGTCGGGGGTAATTTTAGAGGGTGTTTTCTGACACGTTCACGAAAATAAATTTGATTATCTTCAAGATGAAAATTATCATCACCAAGCTTTATTGCCTTGTAATAAAGCATATAATTGTGTGTTTCAGAGGTTTGTGGAATACAAACATAACTTGGTTTTTATGTAATTTATATTCAACTGATGGGTTGCTGTGAGTTTACGAAATTGTTAAAGTCAGATAATAGGGCGATATTTACATTAGGGTCGGTTTATGCAGTGTGACCTGACAGACGTTGTGACTAATCGTAATTAATGGGTATTCGCATATCAGCCATTTAAAAGCGCGAGTTTATCTGTGATATATTGATAAGGCAGAGATAAAAGTGTATGAATTATGTTTATTGTTTGATGATTATTTAGCTGAGGCTTAAAAAAGTATAAAAATGTATGCTTAATAGTATAGAGGTGGCGTTGGGCTTCAATTCCTTCCATTTGTACATTTGTGGATAATCAAAATGTACCTATCTGTTCTTCTAGATCTGATGTATCTACTAATGTACTAAATGTACAAAGCATTTCACAAATTACTCCGCAATTTGTACACAACGACCGTGAAAATAAATATAATAAACTAAGATACCATACCAATGTTAAAATAATGCGGAAGAAAGTAATCATATCAAAATACTGCATACGACCCAATGATGTTTGTTTGCTTCTCATAAAAACACTGTTATCTCGCCGAGCAGACGTAGGCACAGTAACGCTGTACAAACAACCAAATACCACTGAACTTGAACAAATACGTTAATCATATCAAAGCAATTAAATATTCTTACCTAAATAAGTAAAGATTAAATTTGTACAGTGACAATGTTGTTTGTTCATGAATAACATACAAATATTTTATGTTTCTTGACAACAGGTGGAAATTTATAGCCCCGTGAATCCATTAGTGGAGACAAGGACGCCGGTGAAACTAAATATTACTTGGGACGTATCATTTGATACATGCTTTCCATTAACTGTTTTATTTAGTAGTATTAATATTATGATGAATGAATACAGCAATCTACACAATAAAAAAATATCAAATTCATAAGTCTTGTATGATAAGGGACATAAAAAAGGTGAAACGGCCATAGAGGCTCAAGTGATTTAGTGAGATGTTTTGGAAAAGAGATATATGACGGATCAACATATCACCAAGGCCTGACAAATACTAATAAAAACTGACAGCGTTAGTTTTTTAAGTTGCCGTGTATTTAATTAGACTAAAGTATTTGGCAGTCACGATTATATGATAAGTTTTATAATATCATCATAAAAATATATGTAACTGGATATAAAAATATATACAATTTTTTTAGCAAAATTATTTTATTCTTTGGTCCAAAAAAAAATGCAACAACCACAAAAATAACACCATTTTCGTTAAAACAAGACAAAGTCAAAGTGAAATTATCCAAGCTTTGGAGCCGTGTGCATGAAAAATTCATTTGAAACAAAACAAGAGGGTAGACGTAGAATAATAATTTGAATAAATATCAAGAGTCCCGTACGGGTGACGTGACAAAAGCGGGTTCAGCGACGCGTGTTTATGCGTTGTGATGGTGTAATTTGCCGGGAACATTTGGCGAAGATGCCGTAATGCGAGACGACGGTTTCACATACGCAAAAATGTTATTAAGTTTTAAGGACACGTCGCGTCGTGTGAGACGTGACGTGTGACGTTTCTTTTTTTCCATTTATGAAATTATTTCCTCAGCGGAGATTATTCAAATATAAGACGAGCTTACGATTGAGGACGTCGTGGCAGTGAGACATAGCGTATGAGTGTAACCGCGACGGCTGTGTATTCTGTTCCTAATAAAAAATAAAAATGGTAGATTTCACGACGAAATCAACTATTTTTATTTTTTTACTTTAGTAACAAGAAGCCGTTGAGTTTTGCCCTTTAATACGCAATATGTTAAAGATGGCGCAGAAAATAGAAACTAGAGTGCCTTAACACTAGGTTCCTTCCGTATACCCTGTTGTAATCGGCCTACAGGATGAGGCTAAAAAAGATTAGCATCAGCGTATTAACCATTGTTTCTTTCTAACAACCTCGGCTTAATTGCTATTCTTTTCACATGATCCGTTCACAGAATGGGAGTTAGTTGTAGTTTATGATCCGCACATCCCCTCTTCCGAGAAGGCACAAAAGGGTGCTAAGTGTTCTCGCAAACACAAAAATAATAACAAAATGCCCGTTTATTTTGACAACATAATACTCGATGGACACAAAAGCCGTCACGTCACGACCAATCGGTTTCGCTTCCCGCCGCCCTTTGAAGAGGGTTTGGAACAGGTTTCGCAAATAATTTATTTAAAAGTTTTTTGTCCCGCCGCGCCGTGACAGTTGGTTCACTATGCTACCGTTTGACAGCAGCAGGGATGGCGATGAAAGATTCCTTGCAGATTATAATTGACAAGATCTTTGTTGGCCGTGACAATGGTATTATTTATAAATTGAGTTCTTTGTGTCGTTTGTTATATTAGCGGATCGGTTAGTACATTATTCCACGGGTATATAATTCCAAAACTTGAATTTGACATTGAACGGGGGTTCGACAATGCGGTTCTCGTTAACCCTAATCCAAAATCCTTATGAAATCCTTTGGACGCTTAACTGAGATTATTGTAAAGCAGTTGAGTACTCGGTTGGCGTCTCGTCCTTACTAAGAATTAGGTTGTGTCTAAGTACCGTGTATGGTAAGTGATTGAACGAGTCTTAAGAGCTTCGTTGAATGCTGATAAAAGGATATTTTTTACTACTTGGTTATTATAATGCTTTAATTATTAATAATAACAATTCATTATTGCATACAAAATGTTACGAATTATTAAGTTGATCATATATTTTACCATAATTGTGATTTTGACAAGTGTTTTTTTGTAGATTTTACATTTTACAAACTAAAATTCTATAAACATTTTAATTACAACAATAACGATTAAGCTACCATAGTGACATGGTCTATTGGACAAGTATAATAAACATATATCAATTTCTTGTTAACAAGTACGACACAAAAGAACAGCCAAAGCAGCCAGGTGCAATACAAAGAACTGATAAATACATCTGCCAATACATTTTCGTTATAGCTGCTTACAAAGAATTGAAAATTCAACAGCAAGTGAAGAACGTAGTGTCTTAACATTACGTTCCCTCTGCTGACCGTGCTATGTATGGGTTGCAGCGTGAAGCTGATAAAAGAATAAACGATGCAAAGCGCGGCGTTGACTTCCGCCGTTCAACACGCATACCTCAAGAATTCGGCGTAAAGTGGCAAACAGAAGTTTTAATGGGGAACGGAGTGTCTTAACACTGGGCACCCTAGTTCCCCCTGCCTACCTGCTATGTATGGCGTGAAGCCAAAAGCCTAATAATTGATTTAGGTATTAGATATCAACACATTTTATCATTGTCCATGCCGACCATGTGAACGTGGGGTAGATTAGCCATTCACAAGTTGACGTTTCGCTTGAATTATGTTAGCAGTGACAATAAAGTCAATCTAGCAGAACCGGCCACCCAAGCCGACGAAACGTGGTATGAACCTTCAACTAACACTTCAAAGAATACACGCCAAGCATAAATATGGGCATTGTATCAAGATTCCGTAGCTCCATAATTTTTTTACTTCATGGATAATAATAAGCACAACTCGTTTGAAATTTTTCTAGAACTTATATGCATAAAAATTCAATAAATAATCTCATAATTAACAGCGTTACTATGAAGAATTTGCTCATAATTGTCAAGAATGCTTAACCTGCATCTATTTATTCTGTTCACGTTATTTTTAAAAGTCCAACGCAAAACAAGTGGATCGGCCGAAACGACCCCATTAGAATCAATCAAACGTTTTTTCTTTACAAATTTTATGTCAGCTCTGTCGAAGGCACCATAAAAATCGTTAACAGTTCAAAATTTCTGTGAAAGCTTTCCTTTTTTTTCTGCCGAACCCGAGATACGCTGTAGAATATAAATTCGCAATGCAGCAGCATGCATACCAATGGAGACTTGTGACGTTCACAATGTATGGAGGCGACGAATGCAAGCAAAAACCTGGTGGCAAGTACGTGCCGTCTGATGCCACGTTTTCGAGCCACTAAAAGGACTTACGAATACATTGTATGCGATGAGATTGGATGATATTTTAACGAATGATGACTTGATGGTTTTTTATCTTGGCGCATATCACGTATTTCGTGTATGGGTTAGAGAGAAGTCAGTGATTATCACTCTTTGTTTTAATTTTTTTTTTGCTTTTTAGTAATTTGGCATAGGTTGTAAATACCAGCAGTTATCTCAGGCACAACATACATTCTAAATGTACATCAGTCCAAGTGAGCGAAGAAATAAGCAAAACCTAGTAATATAAATAAGATATAGAATTAAAATATATATTACAATGAGAAACAAAATTTTTCATATCAAATAATGCTGTCTATTCAACTATATTAAGTTTAACGTCATAACAAAATCCCATATAAAATAATGAAGAAGCTGGTTTATGATAATTAATGCCTTTCCAAGCTTCGACTCAAGTTATTGTCTCTCAACAAAGGCTATTGAGTGCCGTTTAAGGGCAGAAAAAGGTTCGATTCAGGATAAACATCACATCTCGTCAAATGTCGGGGAATGTGTCGAGTACACATGGGGTATATTCACTGTGAATATTATTTATTTCAAGTATGTATTTTTATATTATAAAAAATATAATATTGTGATGAAGGGGTGTACTTTTTTGTAATAGAGGCGCTACTTACTGTAAACGCGGTAGATGTGGGTTCGATAGCTATGCAGTAGGAAGATTATATTAAAATTATTTTACCTCTGCATACTCTGCTTTGCGAGATAAAATGTGAAGCTGTAGAAAGAACTCAATTTATTAAACTTTTATTGATCTTCACCATAATATAATACGTGCTAATTGATGAAACATGAAATCACAAAAGATCAAAAACAAGTTCCTCCTAATCAAGATCGATCCCACGCTACTACAACGTTGACTCCCCACAATTCAACTCACACGAACTCAAACCAAAAACTGCAAGCGCATTTCACCCAAAACTCCCAACAAATATTCCATTAAAACACTTGTTGATTCAAAATCACTCCGTGTGACCACAGGACTTGTCACGACCGACATTGACGGACAGCTCGCTCGCAGACATGGTAATGATACTGCTTACCATATAATAAATCTACAGTGTTTTATCAAACAAGGTTTGTATGCAGACTATTTGAAATTCACATTCGTATTGAATGTTCAAGGAAAACGATGCAATGTTAATTGGTCCGAGGCGAATAAATGTTTATATTTATTTTATGTGAGAACTGGAGTTTTGGGGATGGTTAAAATATTTGATTTTATTGTATTTTTGTTGTCTGAAGTGTGTTTCTTATTATCTACTGAATGAATGGGACTGGGGAGTCTTAACACTGGGTACTCGGGCTCCTTCTGTCTACCCTCTTATGTGCGAGATACAGCGTGAAACTAAACAGAAGGTAACTAAGCGCGTCGTGGAGTTCCTCCACTCAACAGGCTATGTCTTGAAAATAATGCGGAAAGTGGAGGGTGGACTGTCCTAACATTGCCCTCTGCCTATTCTGCTGTAGGGGAAAACCGTTAAGCTGCCAAGATTAACTAATAAATTAATGATCAAAGAAGCCTACACTAATACCACTATCTCATACTGTTATCTCGTTTGAAACAACCGAGTGTAACAAATTTGATTCCGGTTCAATTAACTTTGTAGCCACTTTACTTGTGTTATGATAAATCTGTTCCATTCGTCTTTCTTAATAGAAAACGTTATTTATTATCTGTCAAAGACTTAATTAAGTTATGTTTTAGGGAGGTTTTTTATAAATTTCGAACTAGATTTTGGTTTGATTTAGTCTATGTTACTTAAATTAAGATATTAGAAAAAATATATATTACTTATCTTTGTATATAAAGCTCTTATATATACAAACATAATAATTAATAAGGTACTTTTAATACTATAAAAAAAGGAATTATATTACGAAAACTAAGGAATTATATTATTGTTTGATCCATATATTTTTACAATCATAAATTATTCTGTCTTTTCTACCTAAAAGTCTCATTTAAAGCATATAAATCTAACCTGTGACCTTTACCGAACTTGTAAGTGCCGGGTAGTAATATTTATGCCAATATAAATGTCAGATTTATCTCAGTTTAAAATGCAGTTTCAAAGAGGATTGATTATACATAATGCAGTCATGGTCTAATGTCACGATCTTTACTTATACACTGATCTTGCAAGTTATCTGGACAGGGTTGGAATAAATTTAAATATATGTGGATTATTGGTAAAGATGCCAAAAATAAAAAATAAAAAAGTTATTCTTATACTCCATAGCCTGTAAAAACCTCTCATCGTAATTTCCAATGCCTAATGTGTTTCACATTTTGCTCATTACCGAATAGTTATTTTTTGGCTGGTTGAACTTAAAGCAGGATTTTGTAAATCTAGGCCCCGAAAAATGACAATATTTAAAGGTAATCCCACGTAACCTTTAAACTCTACAATCATCTTATTCAATCTACTTATGTGTATTTTGTACATAATCATTCCTATCACCAATCCAAAATTTAACTGCTCTCCTTTTGTTATCGAATAAATTATATAAAAAAACCTTAACTGTTTGTTTGGTTGAACGCTCTAAACTTAGGAAATAACAATTTAAAAAATGCTTTTTCTGTTATATAGTCCATTTCGCGTGAAGGCTATGTAACATCACGTTAATCCCACTATACCTGTAGGTACCAAAGTTTCTTTGGGGATTTAGAGTCAGTCATGTGTCATACAGGACTCCATACATACTAAAATATATATTCATAACTAAAGATTTATAAGTAAAAATCATCCATTCATATAAATAAGTAAGTATTTAGCAATAACAATTAAATTGGCCTATTCAAGGTACTTACTCAGATTTAATCAAATCGTGTAACAAGCTGTCATGCTGACGAGGTGTAAAATAGAAATCAAGACAAATTGCAAATAGTGTTGGAAGTAATTTTGTGTTTCACAATCAATTTTATTGATAGAACGTTATTGTGGCACTCGTGGCTAGTGGCTAGTACTTTTTCTCTATTATAATAATAATAATAAATTGAGAACCTAGTGTCCTAACTCTAAGCTCTGCCCTCCCTGCCATACGGAATATAGCGTGAAATCAAAAAATATTTATATCCTATAAAAGTTGTATTGTATTTTACAATAATAGGTGATTCAATAAGATCACGTCAGACCGGTGTTTGTAAATTGGATACGGTATTCTGTAGCTCTGAGCGGCTCATGTGAAGCTTATTCTGTTCAAAGGTGTTTGTTCTTAAGTCAGTCAATTAAAGTAATGTATTGGGAGTAAATAATATTTTTGAATGGACCATAATTGCGGAGGGGCACAAGCATGTTACTGTTAGCCCGATAGTTGTGGATTCAATTCCTACTCGGGGGATTTAATTTTAATTTCTTAGCTCTAGCACAACGCTGCGATGCAATGTTCCGTCACTTAATAGGCAATACCTCGAGAATTTGGCTGTAAGTAAAGTGAGGAACTGAAGTATCTCAATTCAAACGGAGTGTCTTGACACTAAATTTCCAGACTTCTTCTGCCTACCCTGCTATGTGCAGGATACAATCTCTCAAATGGGAATCGAACCCACAACCGTTGCCTTTACAGGCCTCGCTGATGTCATTATAAAATATATTTAAGTCGATTATTATTATTCAAATGTGGGCTTTAAAATTCTCTATTCATAGTATTTCGAAAGATTTTTTTAGGATTACTTGTGAATGAGAGGAGATTAAATTACATCTCTATTATATTAACATAGAAAATACATATAAATATATTAAAACAACATTTGGAAACCGAAAGCAAGCAAATATATTAATTATTTCATAAGATTTTTAAAATTGCTGTTTTGGTTATGAAATATTAATTTTGAACAAAAAATTATTACATAGCTTAATTGACAGCAGAATTTAAAATTAAAAAAAAGAAATAAAAACAGGTAATTGTTGGTTTTGGCTTAAACTGGTTAAGAATTTTTACAATTTTAAATTGCATCCATTGCTAGGGGTCAGTTACTAATTTTGAGATCTAATTATGAATAATATTACAAATTCCAACCACAAATTAATCGAACCCACGACCATCGTTTGTTTATCCATTAAACTCTATTCAATTCCACTACTCCTAATACGATCATACAAAAAAAAGTAACAGGAAACAAAAAAAAACCCTCCTCCTTTGTGGACCTTCTACGAGTAACTAAGCGGTCGAATTACATATACAGCGGTACCTTTGACACTATATTTTCGTCATCATGCTTAGAAAAGAAACCCAGTTATTGTTATTCTCCAGGGGGAGGTGTGGCATATTTTTTGTTTGCCTTCCTTTCATTGTAATTTATTTGGTACGTTGTTTTGCTTTACGCTACGCCTTATCCACTTCGAATGTGATGAATAAAATTGTATAGGTAGGGTACCTACGCCTTCCGAAAACATGGGAGATAATAATGTTTTTATTTGATCGATTATTTTGTTGTAATTGTTGGTATTGATGATTGTTGATCAGTTGTTGTGATTATTTTTATTTTGATTACTTAATTATTAATATATAGCCATTTTTTTGGATTTTGCTCTTCTATTTTCTTATGTTTCTATCTTTTTCTTTAATATTGTACTCAAATAAGATTGAACCCAAATTGTAATCATTACTAACTAATTGAACGAATACCACCTTATAAGACGGTAATATATTCCAATTTCAAATACAAGTAACAAACGATGCAGAGAGTATGCGATGTACCATAATTAATCAAATCAACTTTCTTCCTATATTACACCTTGCTTATAAATTCTTATATAGCCAAGCATACGCTGTGCACTACTGACAATACTGACAAGTAGAATTATTAATTTGAGTGATTTATACTTCCCGTACTAACTTTAATCGTTGATTGATAAATGCAGCTATCGCGGACACAGCTTTATATGGCATTAGTGTCAGTTTGCGCTATTTATGTTAATGTTTAAATACGTTCCTATATTATTGGTAATAAGCCTAGTCAACTAATGTCATACTTGATTATTTATATCACAATTTTTTGATGTGATATGTTTATATGATATAAGTTAATGGTTACAGATATTGTAAGATATAACGCGGCGTTAAGTTCCGCCACTCAACAGGTAATATCTTGGAAATTGCTTGCTAAAAATGGAACAGTATACTAGGTTGCTTAATATATCCTGAAAAAGCCTGAAGCTATTTTCAGAAATTTATAGATAAAAACATAGTAAAAAAAAATCACTAAAAGTTAAAATTGTTTAAACATAATAATAATAACCAATAAATAATAATACATTAATCTAATTTAAACCCAAATGCAAAATAAATTATTTCAAATTAGTAATATTATTATTAATTTATTCTCCGTAAGAAGAATCTCCATTACTTTCTTATTCTTAACATAACCAGCTACCGGTTTTAACTCGTGATTGACGGGTGTCGGCTCCGTTTACAGTCTAACAAATTTATATTTTCAGTTAAAACAACCTTAATACCTTGTAATATAGTTAAAAATTGCCCATTACATAAGGAAATAGCCATTTCTGTTGGCATTTAGTGCGGCGCCGGTCGACACGACTAGAAATCGAGTATCATCCTCATTCATTAAGGTTTAATCGTAATCGGGAATTTGAATCCACGGGGCACGTCCCGAGCCACGTCAGGTGTCTATACAGATTATAATATCTAATATCTTTGCGTTAATGATATTTAATAGCTATACGCTTTTCAATCATCACCTTGTGTTAATTGTAATAGTTCAAATATGGTAGTTCTTGTTTCATTTAGGTAATTTATGTTTTTTAACCTAACTTTAACATATTTAAATTTTAACCCATTTAAGGTCTCATTATTTATTTTCAGGTCATCTAGTAATAAGATAAAGCACGGCGATGAAAACTCGGTGGCAAGCGGATAGGCAATGTCAGTAACGTGAGATAAACGCTCGTAATACTCTATTGTGTCATTACGTCGAATCTGTGAATATTTTACGAGAAACCTCAAATAAATCATCTACACAGATGGATAAACAAAGGGGATTGCTCAACTGCCTCAAGGCTTTGACTGTAAGAAATTATTAAAGCCGTCGCCTCGTGGCGCAGTGGCACAACATATCACTAATTCACGAAGGTGGTGGGTTTGATTTCCACTCGAGGGAATAAATTGTTTCATTACCTCGCTTTTGTTACAGGAGCACAAAGCGTGGCGTTGAGTTTCGCCACTCAACAATTGGGTCTTCTAGTCAACGTCTCAAAAATTGTCTTTCTGTTTTATATATTGTTTGTTTTATAACTACATGATTTTTTATTTTCTATATTAATCAATAATAATTTTCTATATTAATTAATAATAATTTTCTATATTAATTAATAATAATATAAAGCAAGAATTAAATAAAGAATTTTTAATAAAATAATAACAACTCATTTTTAATATTTATAAAACCGACAATATTAAGCCCAAGTGGCAAAAGCAACATTAAAAAAAAAGACCATACCACCAGTCCACGGTCGACAGCGCTGTCAAAACCACAGCCACCCGTATAAAGGTGTTCTGTAAATTGCACTCAAAATTGAGCAGCTTCTCTTTTATCTTGTACATAATCGAACGTCGTTGTCATAGAACTGGGATTGTAATGGAAATGCTGTCGAAAATTGTTAAGATTATTACACAATAACCCATCGTATGAAAAAACGTGATGATTCTTACTTCGAGTCTCACTCGATTGCACATGGAAACCTAATATTAAGTCCATTCCCTTCAAAACGCATCCATATCTTCTATCTAGTTTCTGTCGAATTCTGGAGGCATTGTATGTTGAGGCTTTATTTCGTGATCATAGCGAGATTAATAAAAATAGTGGGCGAATAAAGTTGACAAGTAAAGTGGAGCTAAGACCTGAATATTTGATATTAATTTCAGCTTGATACCTCGATCTTGAGATTAATACTCTCGACCGACAGACAACAAAGTGGTCCTATAAGGGTTCCTTTTTATATTTTTAAGATACGGACCCCTAAAAAACAATGATAATAACTTCATTTACTTGCACCGCTCTTGTTCTGTGCCCCTCATCGATCGTTCAAATTTGATTGATGATAATGAATAGCAGCTTTACTGTCTGTCCATACAGATTTATTAAACAGAAAACACCGAGCTTCATTTACTTGGGAAGTAATATTTAATGTTTGTACAGTGTTTGCACGCGGTGGTCAATGTGAGGGTTAGACTTAATATTATAAAGCTGAAGCTTATCATATTAGCTCATTGAGCTTGTTTGGTTGACCGCCCTAATCTCAGGAACTACTGGCTAGTTTTTGTGTGGGATTTGGTTAGGTGGTGGCTGTAGATAAAAGTAAGTGTTACCATAACGGTTTTTTTTTAAAATTTATTATTACAATAGAAGATACATAGGAAATTATACTATGTCCTGCAAAACTCTTAATGAGTTTGACTGTAGGATACTTAGTAGGGCATTATAATAAATATAACATTTTCAGCATTACATACGTAAGCATTACTTACTTAATGCTTTTTTTTAGTTTTAAGCTGAATTCCGCACATATGACAGAGGGAACTTGGTGATCTCGTAAGACACTCCGTTCCAATTAAGATTCGCAGTTAAGGAAATATTGCCAAAATACAAGTTAGATTAGAGTTAATGCTGTATTTCGTTCTCTAATTTACACTTAGATTTAAAGACATTACATGCCGAGTGGAGGACTCCAACGTCGCATTTGGTTATATTTATACCAAATATATATTTTTTATTATATTTTACTTCATTAACAAATGTAAACAAAAATATCAATCAATTCTTGATCTGCATAATTACTTACATAAAGATCGAGGTCGCTATATTTAAAGCGTTCATAATAATTAATGTGCGTTATAAATATAAGATTTATTTATATCTATAATAATATTATAAGAAGAAGTTTTAGGTTTTGTATGTTTGTTCGTAACGGAAAAAATTAAAATTAGAAAGCAAAATCACTTTTCACCGATGTACGTTTGAGTCTTTCAAAATACCTTTTAAATCTTAATTTAGAAAAAAAAATAACCAGAAAAAGGAATATACATATTATGTATATCAAATTAGAGTTTATTAAAATGGCCAAAATTATCAAAAATATGTAATGTTATATTGTATAGGTAAATCATTGCAGCGTAGACTACGCAGGCGAGGCAGAAGAAGCAGGTAGAAAAATATATTTTTTAAATAATATATATAGCCTATATTATTTGCAAATATGTACCTACTATCTACTGAGTCCGATTTGGCGCAGCGGTGAAGCGTCTCACTGTAAACGCAATGAATGTGGGTTTGATTCATGCGACTCAACACGCAATGACTTGAAATTGGACGTGGATGAGGAAGCGTCGTAATAGTTCCCTCTGCCTACTCTCCTATATGCGTAGAACCCACTACGTTAACGGCAACGATGTGACAGACTAACATAAAAAAATCTTAATTAATACACCGTCGTGTCAAAAGCAACACTTATCTGACCCTGACATACAAACTATCATATAGATTGATTGTATAATTAATTCGCCTATACATTTAAAACTGCCGACGCATGTCATCTATGGACTGTCAATTAGTTTGACAGCTGACAGCTTTGCTTAACGTTTTTTTTTATTCTGTGCTTTTCTGTATTAATATAGTCATTTTAATCTATAAATTGTAGTTAGTAGTTGATGTGCAAATGTTTGTTTGTGGGTTTATTTTGATAGGTTGTAAGTTTAATTCTTATTGCTTAATAAGTTTTAAATACACATTGTGTTTTATCACGCACCACCCTATTTTCGCGTTATTGTGTGTTAAATGGCGAAACTCAACGCCGCATTTTGTTTACCAGAGCGGGGAAAAATGAAAATACATTAAAGATATATAATTAAACCACCTAATGGGGCTCGAACCCATAGCCATATCGTTTATAGGCATATGCTTTTCCACTTAGTCACAATGAAAAGGATATTAACTAGTATGTAAAATAATGTTATGCTATTGATATATCAAATGTCAAATCTAATAATTTTTTAGCAAACTCAACAAACATAACTGTATGGCACACATTCTACAACCTGAATTGGAATTGAACGCACGACCGAGTGTAGGCGGTAACTTATTAACGGCCATAAAAATGTCAATTTACTATTATTCAAAGAATATTTTATGATTATTATTTATCTATAATGTCCATAATATAATTTTTAAGAATTTCTAAATAAAATAAGATATATATATACATTTTTTATTTAAATCTGACGGCAATACTATATACATATGTTAAATTGTTATTTACACGGTCGTTGTAATAAATTATGTATAATTTATGAATCGTATTATTTTTTCTGTGAAATTGTTACATTTAGTGTAATTAAGAAAATATTATTGGTATTTTGATTTGCTTTCTTTACCCAAATGTCAAGATTTTATTTTTGCAATACCTCATGAGGTAGGTATGCCATGCTCGGTACATGTACTTCTTCTGTTGACATCTCATCTCTTGATATATGTAATTAAAAAATATTATTTTAATAGTTTAAGAAAGTATGTTTCGCATTTCTTATTGATGTTCGAGATAAAATATATTGCGACTGTCTACATTCTAAATAGAATGCTGCGTTGAGTTTCGCAGCTGGCTGGAAAATGGGATGACATATGGTATGGTATAACGGAGTGTTTTAACACTAAGTTTCCTCTGCCTTTCATTTTTATATGCGGTATACAGCGTGAACCTAAAGAACCTAACATTAAGTCAAAAATAATTTATCTGAATTATACACGCCCAAAGTTATAGCCTCACCGGCGAAGCCTTGCAAAGATTGAAGAGAAAATTTTTATTATTTTTATCCTGTCATTTCACGCAATTATCTTTAATTCGTACATATCTCACGTTTATGTGGCCCATCGACACGAATGGTCGGCTATAAACGAATGTTCTTGTATTTCATCATGCCATATTTAACGTTGTATCGATATTTTATTACATGTAGGCAGAATAGTTTCACTAAATAATTTATTTTTTGTTAGTTCTTTATTATATTGTTGTTTCTTTGTGTAATTTGATTTGTTAAAATTAAGTTACTCAACTTCACGCTGTAGCAATAGCAACGTAGACAGAGGGTACACAGTGTTAAAACACTCCGTTCATCACGCACCGCCGATTTTTTGACTTTACGTTATGAGTGGCGGAACTCAAGGCCAAAATAAATATAATAATTTTATCCACCCGAGTGGTGACGAACCCACAAACGTCGTGTTTACAGGACCACCGTTCAACAATAGTAAATTCACCGAAAACTAGGGATTGGATTGTCTTAACACGAGATTCCCTCAACCTTCCCTGCCATAAGCAGGATACAGCGTGTAGCCAAAAAAAAACAAAATTTTAATAGCCTTTCACGTATTCCAAATACATTATTCAGTTTTTCGCTTTCTTATACCATCTTATCTTTCAATCAGAAGTCATTTGCACTTATAAGTTCTCTGGTGGATCGCTGATGGCACAACTTTTTTTGACTTGGTATATTACGTATGGAGGTTATAAATTGCCATTTAGTTTGTAAATAGATACGTTGATTTTTTTCTAATCACATGTGTATTATGTTACTAATTCTACGTTTTTAATTTTTTCTAGTTGTTTTTTTTTGAAAATGATGATTTGAATAGGAATTTTAATAAATGTCTTTGTTTCTATTCTTGTAATTTTACTTTTTCGGTAAATATATATTACCTTTGACGTTAATATATATTTTCAACTTTTTTTGGTAGTAACCTGGGAACCTAGTAAAATAACAATTCCGTTTCCAACTTTCCGCCGAATTCTGGAGGCATTGCGTGTTGAGTCGAGAAACTCAACGCCGGGTTTTACCTGGTTACCAGACCTACTAAATTAAATGAAAATTTTAAATATTTTATTTCTTGTTGATTTGATTTCCACTTTTTTATACAAAAAATACTTTAATAATAAAAACAGCTTCACGCTGTAACCCGCACTCATCAGGGTAGGCAGAGGGAACCTAATGTTAAGACACACCTTTCTTCCATGATCCGTTAAAAAATACTTTAGCATCCACATTCTATTTAAGGAAAACATCCCAGTTTCTCATATCCTGTTATTTACAATATAATTTTCATTTAAATGGTTAAAGTAATTTAGTTTCGCTCATAGAAAAACCAAAATGTCGCGCTCAATTTGCTTCAAACGTTTGGCGCAATCGAATGTGCCTTGTAAAGGCGATTTTATATCGCGTTTGCTCCATTTACTTAGTGAAAACGGTTTTTCATAGCTTCAATTATACTTTTCAGGATATTTGTATTTGTTTGAACCATAATTGCGCGTTGTTTTGACAGCTAAAATATTTATAAATAGTATAGTCTTTTTATCCATAATTAATAATATTGAGATATGCGTCGTTACATTAGTTAATTTTATTTTTTTAATTTGACGCTGTAACCCGCATATAGGAGGGTAAAGAGAGGGAGTGTTTAAAACGCTCCGATCCCGACACACGGCCCGAATAATTAGAGACATTCTATGTTGAATCGCTGAACTCAACACCGCGTTTAATTTTGTTACTATAGTGAGGACATAAAAATAATTCATACACCCGAGAACGAATCAAACACAATCGCCTCCACAACCTTTACAGACAAACGCCGCTGCGTCACGACGTCCTCTATTATTAAATAAAACTCTATATTAGATATTAAAGAAATTTATATTCTTAATTTTTAATTTAATATTTAATTTGTAATTCTTTTTTTTTCAGGGTAGGAAGAGTAGGTATATGCAATGACAGTGCACTACCGTAATATCTATATTAACAAACTTTAGCTTAGCCTTTGTTCGAATTGTAAATATTGGGTGTTGAGTGGTGACCCAACGTATCTCTATCTCTTGCTAGAATGAGGACACACTACACTTATTCTACTACACTTCAAACGAGTGGGGTACAAACCCACAACCACAGTCACTTCTTCTTTACCAGTCAGACGCTTACCCACTGTGCCACGATATCCTGACGAAATACAATTTGCCAAAAAACAATATCCTAAGCGCACGTCCAAGTCCATATCAAAAGACTAAAACCTTCTGATCTGATACAAATTAATCTATCACGACACAACCCGCCCGTCGGCGCTGTCAGGCCACTTGTCAAGCGGGCTGTCAAAATTATGACGCATGAACGCCCGCCATGCGGCGTTTTGTTTTTTTTTTACTTTTGTAATTTCATGATTGTCTTTGAAACTTAACGGTTGGCTTTCTGCTTAAATAATTGTTTGAAATGAGGTTATTTTTTGTACGACATCTTCGAATGATATAAGTATAATTTTTTATATAAAAAAATATTGTATACTTTATTAATTTTTCATATTAAGTGTGGAAAATAAAGATAATAATTTCTTATATGGTAGTACTTATTTCTTATAATTTTAAAATTTTCCTTCTATTTTAACACAGTTCTGACGTGTACTTATACTTTATATTATCTACATATTTTTCATATTTTGTAAGTTAAGCAAGTTTTTAAAATCAAAGGTTTCTTTTTTCTATTCATTCACATCCAAATAGCCTTAATTACGTTAATTAGTCATAATTTTCTACAAATCCTTATTATTAATTACTAAGGATTGTAATTAAGTATAAATGCACATTTATTTTATTTAGCAAAATATCAACGAAGTCTCTTAACACTTGGTTCCCTCTGCCTGCCTTACATATATACGGAATACAGCGAGAAGCTGAAAAAAATATAAGGTGTGGTTCTTTGATTATGGCGTTCTGAGCGGCCCAGTTGAGCACAGATAACTAAGCCAATGTCACTTAGTGTGGAGGAAAAAAAAAATTGATATTATTTTGCCTGAGAGCGAACTATGAAATACACATAGGCACACTCAAACTATGCCATAATTGTGTCATTATAAAAAAGAACGTCACACCAAAAACCAAATTAAAAAAGTTAATTCCATTTTTTTTCACAATTTCGTTGATTGATTAATCTTTTATTATCTGTTACGTGTTACGTGTGTATAATGTGACATAATCCGCGGCCGCGATACGTCGAGCTGTCACGATGCTAACCGAAAGTAATGTTTCCAGTGAATATACTGCTCGTTTTTAATATTCTTTTGTAATTCAATTTCGAATTGATATTGTTTGAATTTTAGCTAGATATAGCAACTACATTTTGTCTGTGGCCGTGGATCGATTTTTATACAACGATAAGGATGTAAAACTTTTTTTAAACATGCATAAATGCTATTTAGATTCATCGGCACAGCATGACTGTAAGTGCAGCGGTTGCGGGTTCGATTGGCACTAGGAGGAATGATTTATTTACATTGTCAATGTACGATTCTATTTAATTATTCTGGCTGAAAGAACTTTATAAATGATTTTTTTTATTTTTCAAATAGATTATTGTAACGTTCCAACATTCTACAGGCATGATTTCTTCACGGCGCAATGGGCAATTCATATATTTATAATTCATAAATTTTATTTTAGTGTCACTTACAGATAAAATAATATTAACTACATATTTTTAGTCAAGAGTATCAATAATTATAATATTACAAGAAACTTACATACTTGCAATGTATAAAAAATGTTTAATTACTTATATAAAAAAACAACGTAATTGTACAATTAAAACATGTATTTAATAAAAAATAATAAGTTAATTCGTAAAACCTCATTTTCTTATTAGGATCAACAGTTGCTAGTTCGACTAACGGTTGACACTGACAGTTGACAGCTCGCGTGACAGCCCACTTGACGTATTGCGGCCATGGATTATGTCACATTACAACGACACGCAACAGATAATAAAAGATTAATCCATCACGGCTGTGACAAAAATGTGTAAGGAATTTTTGGTATATTTTTTAATTAACTGTTACATATTTTGCCGATTGTAACATTATTTATTGACTTAAATAATGGTGATGTAGTTGTACAAAATACGGGCTTAATAAAAGGAAGAATGGAGTAATAAATTTCTGGATTATTTTTTGTTTAATAGTGTTGACTATCGATGTTTAGACTACAGTAATCTACAATACCTAAGCCTAAATAAACTATATCTTGTTATGACTATCATCTGACCAATCTTAGACTTAACATGACTTGACATAAAAGTACAATACTTAGTTATTTAAATAATTTACCATTTATTTATATGTGTTTACGCCACAATATCATAAAGTATGCAAGAAATTAAAAATAAACCTGTAAATTTATTATTCAGAACAAGCGCACTCTACTATTTATATACATTAATGAATAATTCACGGTAGGTATATGTACACATATCCTGTCGATTATAAATGTCACGAGATCGTTTAAGTAATTTGAAATTTTAATAAGCATGTGTGAAATGTACACTGGGCTGTAATTAACTTTAACTTTTTTGTATGAACAAAAAGGTTTTACCTACGGCTATTAACTTGTACGCGCTAATTACACACAGTACGTTTGTATGAGGCTTACTGACACAGGGACGTTAATTAGCGTTTAACTGACATTAATTTGATATTTGACGAGTATTTATGTGAAAATTCAAATTGTAGTCACTTAACATACAATATTTTGAAAATTAGACAGAGAGCAGGAGCAGGGAGTCTTAACACTAGGTTCCTTCCGCATCCTCTTCTAGGCAGAATTCAGGATGACGGTGAGGCGGTAAGTGGACGACGGAGAGTCTTATCACCAGATTCTGCTCGGCCACTGCCTACCTTGCGGAAGATGCGTGAATAGCATTTAAGTGTAATAAATATGGCCACATAAAAGTAATAATATTTTATAAAGCATTAATTATTTAAGCAAATAAAAAGGAAAGGCCTTGGAACAGTAATTACAGCGGAGGTCACATCGACACTCTGTTACTTTACAACTGTAATAAAATTGTATTATGCTTTATATAAACAATTGTTTTTTTTTCCTTTTCGCTGTATAATGTATGCCTTTAAAAAGACTTCAATGGTACAATTCTTTCGTGAATGTAATTTTTTTTTGTAGCTTCACGCTCCATCCCGCACATAGTAGGATAGGAAGTGGAAATCTATGTTAAATCACTTCGTTTTCAATAAGACACTTCCATTCCTTGCTTTCTGCCAAATGTTCGATGCATTGCGTGTTATGTGGCGGAACCCAACACTCAACTTTGCCACGTCACAAGGATGAGGAAATGAAAATTAAATATTTTGTTGTTATGTATTAGTGAGAATCGAACCCACAACGTTTTGCCCTTGCGCCACTACTGGCCTCACTGTTATTAATTTAATAATTAAAATCTACCAAATAGTAAGACAAATATAATAGAAAAAAATATTTAGTATTATAGAAAAAACACATAAATTAGTCAATTGTATTGGTCTTTTACATCGAAATGGTGAGTAATATAATGTACATGTAACTCGAGTTCTCTGAACTACCTGATAATTGTTCATAAAATAAACATGTCAATAAATTTTATGGTTCTTTTTTTAATGACACCAATATATTGAACGTAAATACCTAGATGCTGTAGTAGTAAATGGTCATAAGACTTATATTACGTTCCTACCTATACAATAAGGTTCCTTACTTTTTGCCTTTTTTTATTACTTTTGAATCTTAAACTGTAACATATATGTGTATTAAAATATAAAATATATAGAGGCAGTCGTGGCGCAGCCAGTCAAAGTTCGACTGCGACTGTGATAGTGACGATTGTGGGTTCGATTCATTCGGGGGGAAGAAGTATTTTGTATTTTTATTTCTTCGCTCTGGTAACGAAGCAGAGTGTGGCGTTTTGTTCTGCGTTTCCGAGTATTATATTTTTTAAATAGGTACTTTGCTCAAAGATAATCCATTTATTTTCTTGAGTGGCAATGGAACTCACAACCGTCGCGTTTATATACGGTACCGCCAAGCCACGAGGAACTCTATTTAATCATTAAAATAGACATAAAAGACAAAAATGTATAAGTTTTTCTTTAATTAAAAATAATATAAATTTCATATAGATTGTAGCGTTAAATTGACTAGGTACTTAAAAAATAAACTCATGATCATAGAATACAAATGGGCATGCAACAGCTGCGTTATAAGTCAATGATCTTATAAATTAATAAATTAAGGAAAAAACATATACAAAAGTACATCGTTAAGACATATTTTGAATATCTTTACAAAGCAATTATTATACGTGCGTCCGTAAAAATAAAATAAAAATACTATCCCTATATGTCTAATTTTAGTATTAAACCACTTTCTTCTGTGGTTATAATTTCGAATCATTCCCTAGAATGGTTATTGAATGGACATTTATCGCGATTACAGTGAGATCCTATCCCACTCTACCACGACGGACTATTATTTTATTTCTGCCACGATTGGTATATGTCATCATAATGTGGTCATATCGTATAAACACTAGTAATGCCAATGTATTTCCGATATCTTTATAAATATTGATAGATACTTTTAAAATTTTTATACATTGTTTAACGAGGCAAGGATGACTGTGTTTCTTTAGAATTGTATAAAATTTATTTGTTTTCAACCACAATGGGTAGTTTTTTTCCACCTTTTTATTCGCTTTATTATATACTAATTCTACGTGCGGCTTTGCCCGCATTTTTTATGGACAATGAGTGTAACTTTGACAACATTAGGTACAGTGGCTTATATCTAAAAGACTAAGGTGTTGAAATTTAGCCTATACTATACGTCATCGATCAAATTACTAACCAACGGAAACAATTTTTTTCAATTCGAACCAATAGATCCTGATATTGGGGCTTGGACCACACAATCCCTTCAGGTTCATAATATAGTTTAGGTTATTAGATAATGACCGTGTTTTATGTTTACTCCCATATATATATATTTAAAACTCCACATTTAGCAAGCTAGGCAGAAAATGTATGTGGGTAGGTGTATATTTTTCTTTTGCAATTATATATCGAAATCGAAGTGTAGTTTGAGGAATTTAGGTAGTACCAGGCTATCTCCGAGGTGGTTATAGATTCAATCTCTCTCTTTGCAGAATTATTTATATTTATAATAGTTCAGGTAGGTACATAATGTTATTAAACTGAGTAGGTAAAAATGAGAAAACAAAGTGTTTTGTCATCAATGTCTACGCAGAACATATAAAAACAAAAAATAAATAAAAACTTACACGTATAAAAAAGGCTTCAATTGTTTTAATCAATAATTACGAAATATGCTCATATAATTAATTAGACTGTGTATTTGTGTTGTATTTTTTGCCGCTAGCATAATTACAAAACTATTAATATTCATGTCTTGTTGGTACAATTATTATTAATGAATAGTTTATTAGAATTATAAATATCTACTTGTCATTATTTTTCTTTTCGAACAAAAATCGAGATACCAAGTGTTAAGTTGCAGAACATAACGCCGTAGTTAGTCTTACCAGAGCGAGGAAATGCAATAACATTTTTCGTCACGCTGTATCCCACACACAGCAAGGTGAACAGAGGAAACCTAGTACTAATACACGCCGTTCCTGAACTTAACGCTGCGCTTTGTCTCAGAGCAAAGAAATGAAAATATTATAAGATAAGATAAGATAAAAAGTCTTTATTGCACATTTACAAGAATTACAGTGATAATTTTAGGACATAAAATGCACAAAGGCGGCCTTATCACTCAGAGTGATCTCTTCCAGGCAACCAATCCAAGGATAGGATACATCTAAGAGAAGGCAAAATGTGGTGCAAAGCTTGAGTAAACTTAATAAATACCTGTACATACAATACATAATACATATAGACACATACATATAGATATACACATATATATAATTAGGAAAGAGAAAATAACATAAAATAAATGATAAAGATACAAGTAGGTATACATATACATCCGAGGATAATGATTCTTAACTTTACACTTAAAGATATTTATAGACGTAGACCGTCTCACGTCTCGTGGTAACGCATTCCATAATTTCACTGCTTCTGCAGTATTAAATATATCATTTCCTGGAGTGAGAATCGAACCCAAAACCTGTCGAGTTTACAGCTTTGTGCCCATGCGTCACGACTGGTCTAAGTTATAATAAAACAGAATCCATCCCAGATATTCAATTTATAGCCAAGCTCATACATTCATACTATTATATTCATACTATTTTCCATACATTTAGTATAAAATAACAAGAGTCTCAACTCTCCATTAAAAACTCCATAACTTGCCAAGTTCAAGTCAACTTTACAAAGTAATAACATTTCTTTGTTTTGCGACAACTTGAGTAATATGTTACTTAACATTACACACCGCACATATATTTGTATGTTCATGAGTCATTAAAGAATGCATAGGTTAATGAATAAACAGGTGTGCTTTTTTTATATTAAGTTTTTATTTCTTATGCTATTGTATGTAGGTAGAATTTAATGGTATATTCGTCTGTTCCCTACTTTAGAGTATTTTTTTTTGTTATTAACTAAAATAAACGTCAGATTCGAACTCATAACCATTAAAATAATCATAATAATTTATAATTTAATTATCATTTAATTTTGTATTTGGGACCATTGTGGCGCAACAGCATGTATTCTAATAATTAAGATATTTTAACTAAATTTAAACTTTTGCTACAACCTAGGTTTGCGTAAATTCTAACTCAACAGAATAAATGATTTTCATTTCCTCGCTGAAATAAGAAAAAGCGAGGCGTTCCCGTTTCCGCTTGCCAGGGAGGCTAAATAAAACACTAGTAGTATCATAGTAATAGAAGTCTCTAGTTCAAAGTACCCTACGGCACGCCGTTGCATGACGCGACTCGTTGTCAGCGTATGAGTGATAGCGTGCCGCGTCGACGTTAGCACCTGATTTATTACTTCCTAGCCCCTCACCCCCCTCTTTCCACCTGGGTACGGTTAGCAGGTATTATTCATATCATATACGTATTTGTATTGAAATTATTAAAATATTACTTATATTCCACTATCACATAAAGATGCTATGTTATCCTACTGAAAGCTGTGACAGCTACTGAACGGATATAGATCAAACTTTACAGTAATATACCGTATATATCAGAATAGGCTATAATTTATGTAAAGATTATATAAAATTTGGCTTAAATATAACGTTAAGTTAGGCGTTTAAAGTCAGATTATTTAAGAAATTTATAGAGAAGAATATGAAGCCTTTTTTTTTCAGTAAAACAGTTTTTATTTAGTCAGTACATTATTTCAATGAAATGCATATCGAATTGATGTCAGTTAGGTCAGACGAGCTGTCTTATACCATACTTGTATTGCAATTTCTGTCTAGATCTAGGAAAAAGAAATCTAAAAATACTAACATTTTGTAAGTTATAAACTTCTGAGAAATGCTGTGTTTTGCCTCGTTACCAGAGTGAAATATTTCACTCCTCCGACTGGGAATCGAACCCACAATCATCATTTATACGGTCACATTGGTGCCCTACGCCAGAACGGTCTCAGAATAGTATTTTGTACTAAAATAACAACCTATAAGCATGTCAATTGGACGCGTTAAATCGTAAATGTCTGAACGACGATACACTACAGCGTATATCATACTGTTTTATGTTTTGTAAATTTTACTTTATATTCTCTTTAGTGGGGCCATATTTCATGGTAATATAATGCAGGGCTGACTTTAAACGACGATTAGTTTATATTTACATTTATATATTATTATTGTTTTTCATGGTTATATTAATATTTGGCGCCGTCGTGGTAATGCAACGCAGGTTCAATCACCACACAAATATTGAATATTTTCATTTTCTTGCGCTGGTGCTGAGGCAAAGCGCGACGTTGAGTTCCACTACTCACCTCACGAATTCGGCAGAATGTGGGGAACGGAAGTACCTCTGCGTGCCTAAAAGAAAGCAAGTGCAATGCATTCATATTCTTTCCTCGCTTTAATAAAACAAAACGCAGCTTTAAATTCCAATGTCTCGAATTTGGGCAAAGCGGAGATCACAGTGTCTTGACATTATGATATGAGTGTTAAAATACTCCGTTTTTATTAATACACTCCGTTCTCATCGTTCCGCCTAATTTCGTAGGCATTGCGTGTAAGTAGCGGAACTCAACGCCGAGCTTTGACTCGCAGAGTTTCGACTCAGAAATATTACATACCCCCCAATGGGAATCAAACCCTCAACCGTCGCACGCTGTGCCTCATGGTAGGTATTTGAACACATTATTATTAATGTGCACATTTAGACAAGTAATTAAGAGGCGCAGCCATCCATCATTGTCGACGAATGATAAATCTTCTGTCTACACGAATTTTAATATTTAATTAATGAAAATTGTCAGTTTGAACATGTTCATTTTTAATGAAATATTGTCTAATTAAAAGATTTCCGTTACCAGACATGTCTTAAGTCTAGTAGTGGTAGACGACGATTTGTATTTAATTGTTATTCATGGCAAGTCTTGGTTAAAACTTACAAGTGATGATTGATTATACTTGTGTTTATTCCAACTTGTTCCTAAGGTAAAGTTTCATAATTGGTAAAGTAGTTTTCGAGATATGAATATCCACGCGTTTCTGAAGGCTAGTAGGTACAATATTTGTAAATAATTGACATTTGACTATTGTGCTCCGTACACAGTGTATGACAAGAATAAAAATAAACAAAACTAAATCAACGAACAATTTTTCAAAGCAATCATTGCGGGTCACCTCAACGATGAATCATTACAACAGTATTCCACATAAAACACAATCTTAGAAGCTATGATTGATTCGAAGTTTGGCGGAGATCATTAATTTTCTATACATTTGATGGATCACCGCCCGCCCCCGTTTCTTTTTAATCGATATTTGGTCATAACCTAAGCTCATGAGTTCTGTAAATCATGATTCCAATAAAAATTGTATAAATATTTATGATAAATTATTAGATAAAGATATAAAAATATCTGTTTCATTTCATTTTTTTAAGTTGACATATTTTATTAATATTACTTTTACTAACTAGAAAATTAAATATTTCGTTTTCCCGAGTGGGAAAGGAACCCACAACCTATCTGTGTGTTCTTGCGCTACGACAATACGAATATTATAACAAGTATATTAACAGCGTTAACATATTATATGTCACATATTACGCAATTATAATAAGATACTATCTTTAATATATTTACAATCTATAAACATTACGTCAATTTTTATTTTAAGCTTTTAACTATCCCATCAGACATCAGGTTAAGCAAGTTTAATGGTAATCAAGTAACTAGTAAAACAGATAATTTTAAACATAATATATTAACATATTATGCGGGATGCAGAAGACAGATCCCGCATACCAGGGTAGACTTAGACAACCTAGTGTCAAGATTCTCCGCTTTTCTGTTTCCGCCATTTTTTCGAAACATCGCATGTAGAGCGGCGGTAATCAACACTGCCTTTTACCTTGTATATTTTAATTTATACGTACTAGTAACGAATAAATGTAAATATTATATAATTAATTTCACGTGAGTAGAAACGGAACTCACAACCGTCGCCTTCACAGTCACATGCTTGCGCTACTGATCAACACCAGCCTCAGTAGTAACATAATAATATATAGGGACATTAATACTGGAAGACATAAAGAAACAAAATTATGATGTTCGTAGACAAACAATAAAGGAGAATATATTAGCAGCCCTACAGTATAAATAATGTGAGGAAGGCAGGCCCCGGGCCCCGGCCGATTCATAAACGTCGTGGCGTGTCACTTAGTTTTATGCTTAACTAGTTATTTTATGTGGATTCGCTTGTCCGCTTAATTATAATACTGAGGTATAATTTTTAATGTATGTTACAAAATATTTGGTACCACTTGTACCTTTACGCTCTAGCCTGTATATAGTAGTGGAGGCAGAAGGGACCAGAGAACCCAGTGTTAAGACACTCCATTTCCATTAAAACACTTCCACCCGCCATTTACCGTCCGAATCCCGAATTCTCAAAGTAAGTGCGTGTTAAGTGGAGCACGAAGCGTCTTAACACTATTTTCCTCTGCCAATCCTGCGGAAAAAGAGTGAAGCTGCTTTATATATTTAAAAAAAATATCTCAATACATACAGATATAACCTTCTTACAATTTCAATACATTTGTAGATAAAATCTATTGGCACGCAAACAAAAACCTACACATGTTTAAAAATGTCTCCGTGTCAAATATAATAGAATTACAATGGGAATTTGTTATATTAGAATACTTATAATATTAATATAAAAAATATTTATTTTAGTTTTGTATTAATAGAGAATATATTAAATATCTTTTGAATATATTTTTTAGCTTTCAGCTGTATGAAACATTGCGTGTGGTCTTGTTACCGGAGCGAGAAAATAAAAATAATGTATTCCCACAAGTGAGAATCGAAACCATAACCGTCGCATTTACAATCTGACGATGTACTGCTGCGCCCCAAAGCTATTTTTTAACGTAACAGTGTATCGCGCACATAGCAGAACAGGGGAAACCTGGAAATCCAGTGTCAAAATACTCCATTCTCAATAAGACACAATGATGTCCCCTCAATAAAATCGTACAATTTATAAAAACAAATCTTGAACTAAAAACAAAGAAATAATCCACTCTCACAATACAATAAGCTATAGCTGCAGCAACCACTTAACATAATATGTGAGGAAGATATTTAATGAGACATCCCCAGAACTATCAAGTCATGAAATAACTGTCATTAAAGCCGACGCGATACGGACGATAATCATTGCCATACAAAAAGCAGACATCGATGTAAATTGTATGAGCCATACATCAAGGAGTTAATCGCCGTGCAAGTTATAACATTACATGTATGAAAAAGATACACGCAAGCGGTATAGGTGAATGCTTTTAATTGAATCTGTAATATAATGAAACAGTGGAAACTGTATGTTGGTTTGTGCACGAGCGTGTATCTAAGGAATTGCTGGATGGATTGATATATATTTTTTTAGCTTTAAAAGAAGTAAAAAAATAATTATTTTAGTGATATATCACTACGATCTCTTTACCTATCTAAAAAGTGCAAGATACTTCAGATAAACTATTTCTAAACTAAACCAAGCTAAACTATAAAATATAAATATATATTTTAAAGTTAAAATTAAATAAAATGAATTGTAAAAAAATATAGTACATAAATATTCCAACTTACGACACATTTCAAAACGAACGGTAGCAACTCGTAAACAACTTGGTTAAAGGCACCAAGCAAATGGGGCGCAAAAATCCAACGACAATTGAATCAATAGAGCCGTGAGATTCTATAAAGAAGAGCTAACAAGAAAATTGTAGATCAAGTCGAACAATCGACATGACGCGTATTAACTGTTAGTTATTGCCCATAAAGGCTTTATGTTGTTGATGATAACGGCCTTATACCTACTTGGAAATAAATTGATTTCGTAACTACATGTGTTTATAGCTTTTGTGTAGTAAAATTGTTAACGTCAGTCGTGGCGCAATGGTCGCCGGCATAAGCGTGCGACTATTAACGCGAGAGGTCGTTGATTCGGTTCCCAGGTTCCCTCTACCATACCCTGCTATATGCGGGATACAGAGTGGATCTGAAAAGCAAAAATCTAAAAGCAGTTTCAGTTATTTATTTTATAGTGGAGCATGTGATATACTTTAATAAAAAACTGATCGGGGCTAATCGTTGTTTGGAAACGATGTACATACGATAAAATATTATATTATAAGCACTTACGACTATCAATAGATCTGACACCCGTTTATTGATATAATTTTCGTTCAGTTCGCATTCAAAATTACTGCATTAACTTTACCTAAGTAACATAAAGACGATCTAATTTTATTAACCGACTTCAAAAAGAAGGAGGTTATCAATTCGACTGTATTTTTTTTATTTATTTTTTTTTTAATTTTTTTATTTTTTTTTATTTTTTTTTTTATGTTTGTTANCATAAACCGACTTCTAACAACGAACTAAAAAGTGAAAAATAATTTTACAAAGATTTTATAATTTTAAGAAGTCGGTGTCAAGCTAATGCTACAACACCTTTACTACAATATCTAATTACTAAGCCTGTTTGTTTTACTTGGCACCGACTTCAAAATTATAAAATCTTTGTAAAATTATTTTTCACTTTTTAGTTCGTTGTTAGAAGTCGGTTTATGTTTTTGTTAAAAAATAATTTTAAGAGAATATAAATAATTTGTTGGTCTGATTAGGCAAAAACAAGATTTTCTCAAATTTAAATCAAATCAGCTCACGCTCTGTCCCGCACCAGAGGGAACCTAATGTTAAGATACTCTGCTCCCTATTATACGTATTATATATGATATTCCAAAATAATTACCAAAGTTTTAGATCTATCTTCCCTCCAGATGCGCATACGCATAAGAAATCAAATAAAGCCAACACAATAGACTTTGAAGTAGAAAGTAAGAGCAGTCGTTATAAGTCATAACTTACTGGAATAATCGGCATTGATCTCGAAGAACGAATCGGCATGTTCCAACAAAACACGCTACCGCCGAATGTACCATAAATCTTTATTATTGCGACTACAGGTATATAAACCGGATTTCACCCGGTATAAACTCACGACTTTAAGATTTTTGGGTACTGTACCATAATATAGCTGGCGTTGGAACCCCTGGACCTAATTTCATTTGTATGTCACAAAGAACAATTTTTTTTTTTACAAACACTCATCAATAATTATTAAATTTGGAAATTAATGCAAATATGGTAATTTCAATAAATATCATTTATGTATAAGATATAAAAAAACCGTAGCTTAATTGAATTGCATATGATTAAATAAAGGATTCATTAATAAACATTACCTTAGATACATATTTTTGTAGAATTTTCCTGTGCATGTTGGTAAAAAGGCGGAAAATAAACCTTAACTTCTTTATATCTAACAACATATCTAAAAAAAACGATATTTATCTACGGAATCCATTAATCACATTGACTATTCACGCTTAACCAGTTTTTTATGTCTTCCAATGAAATATGCTGCGCTGGGAGCAAGGAAGGAAACCCATAAATAAATAATAATAGTACCATTAATATTACCAAAGGGTTCGGCCCGACGTGTCTATTATCATCAGAATTGTTTAAATATGATAATGTATCAAAATGAACGCCACTCAGCGACTACTGTGCTTTTATAGTAGAGATTCATTTGATGGAGTGTTTGAAATTCTTGTCTTGGCGGTGGAGAGCCTGATTGTATATGTGAACGTTGTGTATTCGACTCCAAGTTAAGGGAACTCATTATTTTTAGCTCTGCTATTAAGCGCGGCGTTTAGATCTGTCGTAATGCCTTGAAAATCTTAACATGCAAGCATAAAAATAATACGTAGTGGGATTTGTGGGGATCAAAAAGTATTTTTCTTGTGAAAAGTGTTGGAATATACCTACCTTGTTTAAATTTAAAAGGATAATATCGATATTTCTTAAAGTTTTCACAAAATTATGGACAAACATACATACATACGTACCTACTTGGAAGCTTAAATAGTCTAGTTAATCATCTTTCTCTAACTCTATCCATACCCTACATATGCGAAACTGCCAACCCCCATTTTTGAAATCGGCAAGCGAATCCAAGCAGTTAAATTTAAGACTAAATTACCCCCAATAAAGCTAAAGCTACGCATGAGCTGTATACACAAATAACGCTTTGAACAATAAAACATCACAAAATGTTGATCATTAAACGTACTTACGAAGCGAAACGGATATAGGGGCAGTAAAAATCTAGAACATATTGTATTGAGACGTTGGCAGCGACGATCTCAGACTTGTTATCTCTTTCTTAGCTTCTTTAAATTCTACATACTGGAGTTTAAAATTGTATTATTTATTTTGTAGATTGATTTATGTTTTATATCTATCTATTTACAAAATAAGCGTAAATCGAGACCGTCGTGACGCAGAGGCATGGGCTTGCGAATATGAATGCGAAGGTCGTGGATTCTATTACTTAATTAAAAGATATTCTACTAGAGAAAGCGATATAGTGATTTTTTTCTTAAGAATTCGTCGGAAATGTGTGTCCTGCTATGTACGTCTTATCATTATTGTAATACGCAACACTTACAGCTTAAGCCAAATAAACCAGAAAAAAATAATAGAATTATACAAACATACTTACTTACATACATATATATATAAATGGCAAACCATTGTGAATCCGTCCCAAGATCCAAGGCGTCGTGAATTAAAATTGAACAACACAAAAACAATACTCGCGAACGTTATCAAGATCACATAAAAAACATCCTTTGTATTTTAAGTTTCATAAAAAAGTTAGGTGAGTGGTAACAATAAAGGCGTGGGTCGTTTGCATTAAATATTTATTTGCCAAGATAAAAGAGGTGGTGCTGTGGGACAGTTTGTGACTGTAAGCGCGAAGGTTGTAGGTTCCCTTCCTACTTGGGGAAAGAATAATTTAATATTTTTATTTCTTCCCTTTGGTAACAAGATAAAGCACGACATTGTGTTGCGCCACTCAACATATATATCTCAACAAAGCGGCGGAGAGTAGTATCTTAACATTACCCTTTGTCGATGGACTGCTATCTAATATAAACATATTTTTTTCTATTTGAGCCAGAAGCTTTTGAAATTAAACAAATCAACTCTTCAACGATATAATATTTGTCAAAATAATTATTATCTAAATATGAATAAATAAAACACTTCCACTGATTATACACACTGATTATTTCATCCAAAAATGTGTGTTTACACACAAAACTCTTCAGCAATCGCTAAAAAAATATGAAAACATATTTTATGGCTTATTTTCCATTATAAAAGCTTCTCATTTTTTTCTTTGCATAATAAAACAACAGTGATCTCACTAAAATGCACGAAATCCGAAGCGGAGAACGGAGAGCCACACAGAATTACTTTTTCCTACCAAAACTAAAAAGAAAACATAATAGTTCGACGTTTCTACCCAATTGTTTATACTTGGGTGGGTCATCAATCACTCGGCTTGACTCTTTCAAGCTGCCGACGTAGGCCCCATAAATTATACCTGTTTTTCAACTGTCGGTTAGAGATTAAATTTGTAAGCGACAGTATTAATTAATTACGCACAGTGTTTATCATTCGAATTTTTAAATTTATCGCCTTTGTTAGTCGGTTTGATGGCGGCAATTACATGTTTGTTTACTAATTTATTATTTTTTAGGGGGGGGGATTCGAGTGGAAATGTGACGTGGTTTGGACTGGCTGGTGTAAGAGTTTTTTTTTGGGGTTGGGATTAAATCTTTTTATGGTTTTAATTTTAAAAAGAGCCACTGTGGAGCTCTTGCCGGCTTTTCTTAGCAGGACTGCCTTCCAGTCAGTCTTAAGTTCTTCTAGGACTGATACTACTGAACTGACATTTCTATGTAACTTGACATTAAGAAAGTGCTCGTAATTGGATAATTAATATTTAGATTCTGATTGTAATTTCATGAATATATTGTAAATTGTATTTATACTTATAATTAAAAGTTTCTGCGATAGCTTTATCAAAATATTGATTACATATTTAATTATGTATCCTGCACATAACGGGGTAGGCAGGAGGAACAGGGCGACGCAAAAACAATAATTTGGATATAATAATTTGGACAATAGTAGTCAACACAGTCACCTACTTTTTTAGTTACTTAATTATAAATTATATATTTTAACAAATAGAGGGTAGGCAGAGGGTACTTCGGAACCTTGTGATAACCCATTACCTTTAAATCACTTCCATTCCCCGCTTTCTGCCAAGTTTTTGAGGCAATATTTGTTTAGTGATCACTTTTTTATTTTTATGTTTTTTATAAATAAAAAAGTACTGTAGAAATAATAAGTAGGTACACGTATCCACTAGATATAAGTTTCCCCGACATATATCAACTACACAATCACAATGGCCTTATATTATAAAATACAATGTGCAATAAAAGCAACATTTTCTTAATTATAATACAAGCAACTTCAATTAAAATAAAAAAAATGTACAAGTAATTTTTTTTTAACCAATTACCTTGAATAAAAGCCGTTCGAGTTTAAATTGACATTTCATTAACGTCTGCATGTCAGCTACAGTATAATGAGAAAATAATTACTATTAAATAATTTTGGTAAAATTGAGGCTACCATGGCTCAGTGGTACAGCGTCTGAATGTAAACGTTCCAATTTGATCATCACTTGATTTCAACGCTTGGGCATAACAGAACGCGGCGTTGAGACCCGCCATTTAATACACAATGCTTCGAATTAAGGCAGGGGGCGAACCACTGAGTGTCTTAATACTAAGTTCTCTCTGCCTACCGCTACCGCTGTATGTGACATCTCTATCGCTTGTTTAACTGAATATTATCCTTGGTGAGAATGGAACCCACAATAACCGCAGTCTAAATACATATATTACAATGGCTACAACAATATTTTAAAGGACAATTTATATACAGTTTCTCTTACAAAACTTAGCAGCTGATTTACTGTACGTATCCGTAGGCGATCCCGTGGGAGTAACGCACTGCACTTAGAAAGCTTGTTGCCTGACATAGATGTATTTCTTAATTATTTTAAGTTATACGAGCCTTAGTTAAAAATACATAGTGTATTATTATATTAAAATTGTAACTTTTAAAATGTAATTGTTTATATTCGTGGCGGTTCTTCTCAGCACAACTGCTTTCTGAACCGGTGAACGCTTCTTATAGAACTGGCACTACTAATAAGCCATCGCTAACTAATAAATTATATTTCGATCGCGACAAATTTGTTTTTGATTTTGGTAACAAAGTAAACGCGGCGGTGAGTTCCACCATATAACACTCAATGCCCTCACAATTCGTTGAAAAGCGGGGAACGGAAGTATCTTAATGGGAACGGAGTGTCTTAACACTGTTTTAAGATCCCTTTGCCTACTCTTCTTTGTGCGGTATACATTTACAAGCTTAATATACTTACTTGTATATGTTTTGATTGCTTGTATTATTAATATTTTCCTATAGTGAATTCGAACTCACATCAATATTTATAAATTATCTTAAATTGTATAAAAATATTTAAAGTTTTAACCGGTTTTATTTTATCAAAACTTTATATCGCTTTTTCAATATCGGTGTTAAACGTTATAGTCGATAAAATGCATTTACACGTCAAATTGTAATATGAAACTCGATGCGCAAATATGACTCGATCAAATTAAGAAAATATAAGAGCTCCATAAAATATTTAAAGATAATATTTTAATAAAATGTACGTTTGTTTAATATTTTTGTTTTATTTAGGGTCCCGTAGTTCTTATATATTATCCTTCGGTCTGTCAATCTGTCTGTCCGTTTGCGTGACAGTCAGTCTGTCAAGACCGATTTTGTCAAGAAAAATAAAGATGAAATTAATATCACATACGCAATATTAATTTTAATTCAATATCAATTTCTTCTATTAACGTAATCAAAAATATTAGCATAAGTATCGTTATCATTTAAATTTCGGAGCGTAAATCCTCAAATATTTCTAAATAAATAAGTATATTAACCTACATCGCGTATGAAATTTGGCTAGAAATGGCTCGTATTAAGGCACTCCGATCCCCACTTGATGCCTATATAAAATAGATTTATCCCGAATATAATCATAATATAAAGTTTGTGTGCAAACAAAAACAAGTAGTTAGTTCATTCTGGTTACTTCAATAAAAGCGGTATATATGTACCTCTTGCTTTAAAAACTTTGAATTTACACAAAAAATATATTCTTGAATAACATTC
Organism: Heliconius nattereri; assembly: GCA_013403645.1. Classification (NCBI taxonomy): domain Eukaryota; kingdom Metazoa; phylum Arthropoda; class Insecta; order Lepidoptera; family Nymphalidae; genus Heliconius; species Heliconius nattereri. Next base: position 13,598,650 of record JAAIXI010000234.1, on the reverse strand, counting down.
TTGGTTATACACAAGCAATTATAATTTAAAAACAAATAAAAAACGTCAAATCGTCGTCGATTCGTATTGAAAACAACTTTTCGGGTATTTTTACGATCAAATAATTGTGAATCGGCAGTTCCGTTACTATATTAAAATTCAATAACATTTTAATAGCGCAGGTATGGTGTAGTATAAAATAAAATGCGACAAAAAAGGCTGTCAAAAAGGCCGTCGTGGCACAGGGGCAAAAGTTCGACTTCTACTCGGGGGAATTAATTATTATTGTATTTACTTTAACAACAAACTGAAAACGAAATCTAACACAAAAAAGTCGGCGGAAAATGTCTACATTTTCACTGTGTGTCTTAACTCTGGACTACTCTGCTACACGAGAAAAGGCACGAAGCTGTTTTATTTAAAACAAGGTAATTAAAAAACAAATTGGAAATGCAAAATGAGTCATTTAACGATCGAAACGAAATCCCAAATACGCGAGGCAATAAAGTTTGGAAAGATCGTATCGCACTCGTTGAGGCGATAACTTATGTATTTTTATTTATTTATACCCTCGCTTTGTAAGATGTCAGTTGTAATGAATATATTACCGGTAGCATCGGTATACTTGAAAATGTTATTATTTAAAGCCACCATCGGTCAGGTTCTGATGAACAGCCTGATAACAATCGCCCATTCACGCATTCTCCATCCACATCCATTACTGTTTCATATCCAATAACAACTTTTGCTTTACAAGACTCGACAGAAATAACTTAAAAAAACTAATTTGAACTCTAACACTATTAAGATTTTGAGTTGATTTTTGAACATCACGCAGCTAACTGCGGGAGTGCTAACTCTTTCATCTATCATAATCGTTCATGCTGAAAACAATCAAGATTGATATTTCTGCTGTACAATTTTGGGCTTTATCCGTTATATAAATAGAGTAAAAAATTGTATATTACTGGTTTGCTTTGTCGGTGGATATCTAACCACTACGGAGGCGCATGTAGGCGGCGTAACGAAGGGACCCACGGAAAATGACTAACGACATCTGCCTACCGCCTGTCAAATAACGGGCAGATAATAAATGACCCCGATTGTTTATCATCAAATATATCATATATCATTATCGTGTTCTCAGCGCTTTGGGGAGCTGCGACTTGGTGCCGTGATTAATACTCTTTAGTTCATTTTGAACTTGTAATATAAATATGGGGGGTAATTTTGAATGTCATCGGTGGATTGGTTTGGCTAGTGTTGGGGCCTTATTACCTATTTGTTATGGGTTCGATCCCCATTCGTGGGAATGGTTAGATTATTGTAGGTGGGTGGAGAATGGTTTATATTTAAAGTTAGATTTTTTTAAACTTCTCTCGCTTTGGAAGACATAACACGGTGTTTAATTCTGAACGTGCAATGTTTCGAAAATTGAGTGAAAAGTGAAGAGCGGAGTGTCTTAACACTACGTTACCTCTGCCTACTCTGCCATACTAAGGATACAGCGTGATGCTAAAAAAATAAACTAACAAGAAAATAAAAACAATATTTAATCACAAAGAAGAATTATTCCACTCCAAACACTGGAATAACAATTGCATAATGTACCCAAGCTCGACTACATTTTAAATTACAAACTATGCAAGTTCCTCGACAGAAACTAAAAGTCATGTTTCATACTTTAGGTACTAGGATGCAAAGACTTTGAATATAAATCTCGTCTCGTCTTCTGTCATATAAGTCACACACGACAGGTCCATGTTTACCAACTCACTTTACAAAGTTAACTGGCCAATTTAGATGTTCAATTTTAGGCTTTGTTGTACTTAATTTTAAAGATCAAGGGTCCAGTAAAGACAGTTTGGTCTGTCAAATGACAATAGACTTCGCTGTAGATGTCAGTTGTATGTCCATTTTGAAGGGACTAATTTAGAAAATGAGTTGCGTTGGTAGAGGAATATTGGGATTGTCATTAACTATTTTTTGTCAACGTGACAGTAGCGGATTCGATTGCCGCTCGAGGGAATGAAATATTTACTATTTTCATATTTCTCTTTCTCGTAAACAGATAAAGTGCGGCGTTAAGTTATACCAGAATTCAGCAAAATATAATTATTATTAACTCCACAGTACGCTACGTGCGATATTACCATCTGTAAATTTTAGGCAAGGAGAGAGTGATGAATAACTTCCCTCTATCTTCCCCACAAATTGCGGATGCATCATAAATTATTTAGGAAGACAGTCTGTGTCGGTTTGCTAGACAAATAAAATGATAAATTATTTTACTTTGCGACTTTTTCGCAAATATCTCATATTTTATTGATATTTAACGTTATAATATGGATCATAAATAGAATTATATACAGTTTATTTTTAAATACCGCCAGTCGGCACGTAATCTTTCGAATTGATTGGAGAGTGGAAAAATGAGTGCCTTGACCACAAAACTAAGTATTTAAAATCCGTCCACTCATCTGCCTACCTCACTATCTCTATTCTGCCTACCCGGGATACAACGTGAAACCGTAAACAAAAAAAAAGAAGGATTTTTCATTATAATACAATATTTTTTGTTGTCAATAACTAAAGCTTTGTCAGTTTATTATAGCGAGCTTTCAAACATCTTTAACACGGGAATGAGAAATAGGAGGAGCGAGGTACGAAATCATTTTTCAGGGCCACAATGTAACGACAAAATCAGTGTTTGTGAAAATTTTACTTTAGAATATTAAGGGTTGTAAGTGAAAAGCTCTTTGCGAAACGAAAAAGTATAGGTTTTTTAATGCAAAAATATATTTTAAAATGTAAATAAAAGATAACTAGTTATAAATTATTCTGTAGTTTGCGTTGGAGTACCTGCTGCGAACTAAAAAATATATATCAAACACGTAAAATTTTATCAAAGTCAATCTAGATGACTGATGATGATTTTGTAAAGATTTTTGTTTGTATTCATTCAAGCAACGTATATCTCCATATACAAAATCCTTGCCTAACCTAGAAAGTTGAAATTTGACATGTAAAGTAATTTAGATCTTCTTGAAAAGAGCAGCAATATTAAAGTACGCGTAGCGTAGAGTAGGGGGTGCAGAAAAGAATAGAGCATTTCAAAAGTGGATGTCCCGAAATCCCGTCTTGTTTTTTATTTAGGCCCTGACGTAAATTCTTAATTTGAAATTAAGTCCTCTAAGAAAAATTGAGGGCGATAGGTTGTAGTATAAAAATACAAATACTATAATGCGTTACCAAAATCCCTGTCAAATAATAAGTTTTGGTGCAAAATAAATAAACACTCTGTATTGTACCACACGCTTAATTTCCAGAGCGGCACGGTAAGCTTGATAAATGAGTGTCGGAATTTGAAAGGGGCACAATAGAGACCTGACCTGAGACCGTTCATCAAAAAACATCTATCGCGTCGAGGATGGAACGAATAAGCAACTAAAGGGCTATCAATAAGATGTCTTTTGATTAAAAACATTGTAATTTTTTTAATACAAAAGTATTGTATCTAACAAAGAAACTAGTGTAGCCTCAATGATAATGTGCACCTTTCTTTAAGCTTTCAGGCTATATTCCGCACATGTCACCCTGCTAATGGTAGGGGGAACCTGGAATCCTACTGTCAAGACACTCCATTCCGATTAAAACACTTTCATTTCATTACGTGGGTGAAGAAATGAAAACATTAAATATTTCATTCCGCCGACTGGAAATCAAACCCAAAACTGTAGCATTTCTCGATAAGCCGGCGCTCTAGCAACATAACGTATAAAAATAAACAAACAACGACCCACTAAGACTTGATACGCGCACGCGTTATGACAAATGGTCGATCAATGTCAGTTTCTAATAGGATTATACCCCCTAATGCCCCCGGGGCCTTCTGTACGTGACAATGAAATTTTCTTATAAGAATGATGAAGATTTAAATTCAATTTGACGTTCGATTATAGAAGTAGGTATTAGTGTATTGTGGATTACTTTGTTATTTTGTTTTCTTTTTATTAGATAGGTAATATACAGTTATCGTCGTCCGCGACGGGCGTATTTTAGACTTTAATATGATAATTTAAAGAGAACAAAACCTTCTTTTAACGATTCCAAATGTAAAATGGCAATGGATCTTTTCCCATTCCCGGAGGAATGTCAAGAAATCCTATCTTAGTGTTCCCCTACACCTTGCAACCTGCACATGCCAAATGTCAACTTTTTAATTCCAGTAATTTTGTTTGTGTTGTCTGTCAGTCACTGAGCAACTCAAGAGTTGGTACGGCATTTGTTTTTTTTGCTTGCCTGCATTTTATATGACAGTCCAATAACAATGAAAAAATATTTAGATATACTTTGTATATAGAACACATCTTTTGAAGCTATTACATTAATTTTTTTTAAAGTTCTAGTTATAAAGCAAACATTTGTATGTAAAATTCCTTTCCGCCCATTGTTCGAGACATTCTGTGTTGAGTGGCGGAACCCAACGCTCCGCTTTCTTTTGTTACCAGATCGAGAAAATGAACATAATTCACTCTACATATTGAAAATCGAACCCGAAACCGTCACATTTATAGTGAGAAGCTGTTACGCGCTAGGACGACCACAAGACTAAGGTATAGATTTATTATATCTTAAGCCATTTCAGACGTAGCTAATGGTTTTATAGCAACATTAATATATTTATCATCCCAACGATTCCTAGAACGTAGCAGGATGCGGAACGTAAACGCCGGATACGGAAATTACTTCATCGACAAATTTATGCTGTTGTAAAGGAGAATTTATTTGAAAGAAGCTATGTGTGAAGTCTCAGAGGTGCAGATTAAAGAGAAATAGAGATTTTTTTATTGCATCGCTATAGTGGAATAGGAAAAGGCGTTGACAGGGTTGGAAAAAAGAAATTATAGAAACATCTAATAAAAACTTATTTAAAAGTTCAGCTATATTCAATCTTTCCCCAAAATCATGCGTGTGTCACAAACCGATGACACCGCATAATAACTCATAGCAAGAGATCTTTATGTCATGGGAACTGAAAAATTTACGTTCCGGAAAAATGACATCAAAGAAACGTAATGTTTGTGAAATGATCGTAAATCAACGATGTAACTAATTTTCCGAACAGCGCTTTTCAAAGGGGAGGATGTTTGTGCGTCGTAATAAGTTGTGAATATAATTACGGCCTTCAATTTTACGGTCATCTTCAATGGAAAACGATCTCAAAATTTACAATTCAACACTCATTACACCAAAATACAAAAAAATATTGTGTTGAAGTCCCAATAAAGGTAAGTGCTCTACCTATAGTTAATAATATTCAAGCTGTCGTTGTGCAGTAGCACAGCGTGAGACTGTAAACGTGAAGGTTGTGTACTCGATTCCCAGTCGGAAAAATGAAATATTTTCATTTCCTAGCTGGAGTACGAAAATAAAAAACTTTGAGGAACTTGGGTTACAGAATATTTTAATACTAGGATCCCTCTAGGAGGAGGAGCCTACCTTACTTCATACGAGATGGAGTGTGAAGCTAAAAAAAAAATGTACATAAACTAGCTAGTATAAGCATGATTATATTCTGCACCTACAGAGGTATTTTTATGTAAAACAGTCATATAAAACCTATCATTAAGCATAATTTGCCGTCGATTCGCCGTACGTACGTAATTAGGGGTCGCAAGCAACGTTATTTGTTCACGAAGTGCTTTCATCAAAAAGTAATTTCAAATAACAATTCTTAAGGAACTTGCCTTGTAATAATTTGTTTATAATATCTTTGAACTTTTTTGTTTTATTCATATAAGTTCCAATACAACTTGCGTGATTTTTGTACCTACTTGTAAAGAAACGAAATATTTTCAAGAATTAATCAAATACTTGGTATATAGTAGATACATTAGTATAGATTTTAAAGAGCGGCGTTGAGATATAACATTTTATAATGCCTACATATTATAATGCACATAGTAGCGACGAAGCAGAACTAGGAAACTTAGTGTCAAGACACTCCGTTCCCATAAAGCCCTTCTAATCCCCACTTTCCGCCGAATTCTAAGGTATTGCGTGTTAAGTGGCGGAATCTCGCTGCTCTCTTTGACTCGCTACCAGGGTGAGAAAAAGGAAAATATTAAATATTACATTTCACCGATTGGGAATCGAACCCACTACCGTCCGATTTACAGTCACGTTGGCCAGACCACGATGGCCTCAAAGTCAAATGTCAAATTCTCAGGCTAAATTCTGAACAGGATTTTATTACATTATTATATATCTGAGTGTCACCGAGCGCCATAACTCACTCGTAATCTATTCAACACCGTTCTGCATTGAAACGATTAAATCTATTAGATACATATATAGAGTAAGTGTTTGTATGTAAACTGTTATGTAATATAGCTCCATGTTCTTTTCCGCACAGCAGTCTAGTGTCAAAACACTATGTTTTAAAGTTTCAGACACACATTATAATTCAAACCAACGATCCTCATATACTTAACCTAACAGGCCCATAATGACCTATCTATACCTAAAAGTTATAAAACTGCAAAATGTATTTGAATAAGCGTGCTAATCTCATGAACTTATGGTGTAAGTTAAAAACAATTTTTATCTTGGATATCTCGTTTGTCGCAGAAGGTTACAGAATATAATATATGTATGTGCCATTTGTTAGCACTTAGGCCCAAAACAGCATCTCAAGATCGATCTTAGACTTGAGCGCGATTTACAATACCAGCTTTAGTTATTTCCGCAATAAAAAAGCTAGCAGAGGATAAAATAACATTCTGTCCACATTTTATCTGTATCTGTTTTATTGAGACCTTTATTATTAAGTATAAACAGGGCCATTACTTGGATTTATCGCCTCGCTTCGTGCCCGAAGGTTGGTAATTACACGCATGTATCATTCCTCATACTTGAAAGTTTGCAATTCGATTTAATGTAGCATTGGATAAGTATAAAAAGTTGTAAATATTTTATAATTGGTGACATCGTGTCGCAGTGGTATAGTGTCTGAGTGTACCAAAGGAGGTTGCGGGTTTGACGCCCGCCAGGGGGAATTATTATAGGTAAGTATTACAAAATGGAATGTTTATTTCAATTAACACTTGTTATATTGACTTTAATTAGTTTAAAATTAGTTAAAATAAAAAATTAGATTAGTCTTTTCAAATTTGATTTATTCTAATTTTGTCAGTTGGATTTTTGTATACAACGGTTATATATTTTTTTATTAATACATAGAATGAAAATAGTAATTAATGACGCTATTGAAGATTTAAATATCACATCACTTTTCAGTTAAACACATAAAAGAAAAATTTACAAAAAGCAAAAATAAATAACTAATAATAATAACTTCTAAAAAATTGCTAGAAACATTGCGGGTTACGCATGTAGTTTAACGCTGCAGTTAATCTAAATAAAATTGACAAATGCATAGTTTTGAACCGACAATAATTACACAGATTCAATATAAATATGGTTAGGTTAGGTTCTTTAAATCTGGCAAATATAAGTATAATAATTAAAGTCCCAGTGTCAACCTTGACGACGTCAATCAGATAAGTTGAAGGCGGAAACGTCGATAATGTCATAATGTGAGCGCTAATTACTCGCTGTGTAGCATTAAAATATTACCAACACGAATTAAACGTTAATCGCTGTCGTTAAATACATAAGATACGTTTCCTTTACAAACTACTGTAGTAGTGTAAGCGGGTTAAGGTGTTTTTTAAGAAATCGCATTTTATCAAATTATTTGAAAATACCCTTCGTTAGTATAAAATAAATGTAACTAATAAAACAATATTGTGGCGTGGCAAACACTCGCTTCTATTTTGACACTTTTTTACGTGAAGAAATCTTGTTGCTGGCGGATATCCGCCTGAGTGGGGATAACACTAACAGATTTCGAATACGAGGACTGGCAAAATAGGTCCTCCAAATATCTAGGTACTAAAACCTCACGGTGCTTATCCGGCCAAGGTCCACGTACATTACAATCTTCTGTGGACCGCGGCGGCGGGAGCCTGCAAGGCACGATGCCTTAAGTAGCACGCTAGAGTAACCTGCACGCACCTTTTCAGACCAGTTTACTAAGCTTCGCCAATCTAACCGCTTTCTCACTCACTTAGTTGAACGCGTACCTACTCTTTTATGGTGGATAATCGAATTTGAAGGAAATCACAAGGATCAAGACACGATGTTGCAACAATTGACCGCAGTTAAGACTGTGACCGGCAAAGAGAGATCTTTCCTTAAGCGTTTTGGCGTTGAGGGTTCTCTATCTTTTTATATTGCCAATTATCGTCGAGAAGGCAAAAAAATAAGAAATAAAAATTTTTAAAACGCTACGATTGGAACCGTACCTCGTTGATTTATATGGCAGTATAGCCCTCGTTTATTCGCTTACGACATACGTCTTGTACATTACAGACATCAAATTATCTCAAAATGGCCGCCATATACAAGTTTATTTCGCAATTTACCTTTAATTTTATATTATTTTACAATAATCATTATCTTTTACTAAGTTAGGCAGGAAGTAACTCTGTTTTTCACTTGCCACACAATTTCATAAAAAGGATGAAGTGGAAAGGAAAATCAGATTGATTTTTTTATACAGATTATTAATGGATAAGAAAGAAATATATATCTTAATCCCTACTTAGTGAGATGATAGCATATATACGCAAGGACACAAGCGTGTGACTGTAAATGCGACCATTCTGGATTCGCTTCCACTCAGGGAAATGATATATTTCAAAACAGAAGTATGTATCTTAACACTAAGTTCCCAGGTTCCCTACGCCTATACTGGTTTGCGCGGGAAACAGAATGACACAAAAAACTATTCAGGCTATTACCCACCAGTCAATTTGATTTTTTTTATAATAATACTAGTAATGGAATATAAAGCATTATAATTTATTCTCATAAAATAATTCCAGAACAAATTTAATACATATTAACACAACTTTTAAAATTTTTTGTAACGACCACAGTTAGCATGTATAGATGTAATAAAAACAATTGACTTTAATTTCCAAGTTACTCCATATATTGTAGAGCCGTTAAGTATATTGTTATTGTTGCATTAAACTTTATGTTTTCAGCTTAAGCCGCGGCTTGCTTTTTCTTCGTATTTAGTGTGTAAGTTCGAATTCGTATTTAAGTCGATAAGACGGAGTGTCTTATCACTTGACTAAATACGCTTTTTGTCCAAATTCCAGACATGACATCTTAATCCGTCAAATTTAACACCGCATTAAATTATAAGAGGCCAGTCGTGGCGCAGGGCACAGAGTGCGACTGTACGTACAGAGAGCGACAGTACAGAGTGTACAGAGAGCGACAGTACAGAGTGTACAGAGAGCGACAGTACAGAGTGTACAGAGAGCGACAGTACAGAGTGTACAGAGTGCGACTGTGTCAACTGGTTGTGGGTTCGATACCCACACTAGGAGATGAAATATTTATTTAAATTTATATTTCCATTTCTTCGAAGCAAAACGCAGCGTTGAGTTCTGCCATTCAACACGCAATGCCTCCAGCATTCGGCAGGAAGTAGGGAACGGAGTGCCTTAACATTATGTTCCCTCTGTCTACCCTACTGTGTGCGGGATACAGCGCGGAGCTGATTTATTTATTTGTTTATTTATTAAATTATAATTTATATGAATAAACAAAATAAACAGCATGGCTGATAATTAATATATACCTCATATTAATTTCTAAAACACTAAGTGTGAACTAAAGCTAGAAAGTGGAGAAAATAGTCACTAAATTTACTCATTTCTTTAGCAAGTTACATAGAAATAAAACAATTCATGGATTGCGTGTGATTAGCATGCACTGAGCGTCGAAGCTAGTGAGAATATTACAAGGCGACACGGTGTGAGGTTCTACCACCCAACTCGACAATCATTTGCACACTACAAATTAAAAAAATAACTAAATAAATTGTATCTTATTTTGTATTATATTATGTTTTATTTAGTTGAAAAACAAAAACAGTACATTTTAATTTTAATATTATAACTATTATATGAATAGTTTTACACTGACTAGGAGATCTACTCATACTCAAAATCTTTAACGTAAATATTATATACCTACAGGGCGAAGGATTAAGTTCTAAGATAGAGATATTGGAGATGGAGATGTCAATGATTTGGAGAAGTCATTTAAATACTTCTTATAATAATGACTATATAATATTATTATGGGGTTTCTATTACTAAAAATTGACTTACAAGGAAGTGAAGCTAAATAAGGCCGCTTAAAAACCATATGCAACAAAAGATGGTTTATATAAAAATAACAATATAAGTATGTACAGTATGTTAGCGTTGTGAATTTATTATAATGTAAAGTTATTTTTATTAGTATTTTGTTGTTAAACTTTATTAGAATTATGGTATAATAATTCTAATAAAATTGTTATTTTCTTTGGCTTAAATTTTTAAATAATATTTTGTGAAGTCAAATGACACAATTTTGTTACAATTGTATTTGTCAAGATAGTTGTTGATTTGACTAGTAATATAAAAGGCATGGAATTAGTGGTCGGGATTCAGATTCGATTCAGGATCGCCTGCCCGCCGTCGAGAGAGCAAGTCTGCATACTCCAGCGGCACGAGTCGGACGGACACCGGAGACACGCGATGTTACCGCGTGCCCTCTCGGCGCTCCGCCCACTTCGGCCAAGTGGACGCACTGACGACACCGAAGCCTCAGCGACCCTCCAGGGCCGCTTCCAAGGACCTGCCGCGACCGCAGCGCTCCCCCTCCGCGCCACTCCGCGTCGAGGACGAGCTTTCGCCGCAGTCGCGCCTCAACTCGGACATGCTCGTTGTGTCCGAGTTGCAGAAGCGCGGAGCTCTTTCCCGGTCGCTCATGGTGCATATTGCTAAGTACCTGAACGACAAGGGAAAGGAGCTGGAATGCGCCGGCGCGGCTGCCGCCGCCGCCGACCCGCTGTTGGGCGTTCCACATCCGCCAACGCCCGTACGACGACCTCGGCCCTCTGACGATGCCGATGAGGAGGCCGCCAAGCGCGTGTGCGCGCAACCGCGCGCAGCTCCGCCTCCTAACCCCCGCGACCCCCGCCTACGCCAGCGGGAACCACGGACCATGCCGCTCGCCGCCTCTATCACCACCGGCAGCCAGCCGGATGCCTCTAATGTAGGCACTTTTGCTGACGCACTCAGGGCCCCCGGCCCGGGCCCGAGTCACACTGCTCCGGCCGCCATGACCACAGCACCGACGCCGGCTCCGGCCACCACCTCGGCCGCGCCTCAGCCACCGAAGCCGCGCTTCCCGCCACTCGTGGTGGAGAAGCTACCTGACTGGGCGCGCCACTTCCGCGCGCTCCGCGACCGCCTTGGCCACGCCCCCAACGCGCGCCCCTTCGGGCAGGGTGTGCGCTTCTCTCCCGAGTCCGAGGAGGAGTACCGCGCGATCCAGCGCTACCTCTCGGACCTCGAAAAGACGGAGCGCATTTCCTGGTTCTCCTACGCCCTGCCCGCGGAGAAAAGCAGAAAGGTAGCCATCAGGGGGCTACCGGTAACGACGACGCCCGAAGAGATAACCGACGCACTACGCGAGCTCGGCTACCAGGCCGAGTACGCCCGACCAATCAAGGCAAGGATGGGCCGGCCCGGGTGCATCTTCTTCGTTATTCTCACTAACACCCCGGACCTGGTACCCGGCATCTTCCAAATCTCAGAGCTTCTGAACATGCCGGGTATCAAAGTGGAAGCCTGGAGGAGCAAGCGGGGCCCGGCGCAGTGCCATCGCTGCCAGGCGTTTCGGCACTCAAGCCATGGGTGCCACCGCCGCCTGGCTTGCGTGAGGTGCGGGGAAGAGCACCTCGCGCGCGACTGCCCGCGGCCTCGAGACGTACCCGCCACCTGCATCAACTGCGGGGGTGCCCACCCGGCCAACTACACCGCGTGCCCGCAGTTCCGCAAGGAGCACAGAAACAAGAGGGCCGGCACCGTGGCCCTCTCTCAATCGGCGCCCCGTCCAACCAGGGGCGCCCCGCCGGCCTCCACCACCAACACAGTGAACGCTGATGAAGGTGCGCCAACCCTGATGGCCCCCGCCAACCCCCCGTCAACTAGGGGAGCTGGCAGGAAACACAAGAGGGGGGGGAAGAGGACGAGGAGGCAGAAGGAGAGTCAACCCCCTCCCGCCGCAGCTACTCTTCCCGTCACTACCGCGGCCCCTGATGCCGCCCGACGTCGACCAACAAACACAGTGCAACCTCGGGCAAGTTCCCATCCGCCGGCGCAAGTGGCCATTGACAGGGCTATCGACACCCTCAAGGACGTACTCGTCGCCCTGAGGGAAGGTCGAGACCCTGTCCAGTGCGTCCTTGATGGGATGAAGAACCTCCTCCTCAATGTCTAAACACCTCCGCGTGTTATTTTGGAACGCCTGCGGCTTGAGGAGGAGGAGGCCGTTTCTCCTGCACCTGCTGCGCGTCCAGTGCATCGATGTGGCACTGGTCAACGAGACTCATCTGACTCCCAATATCTCCGCTCACCTGCCAGGATATCATGTGTTGCGGCTCGACACCACCGCCGACACTCCGAGACGAGGGCTCCTCATCGCGGTCCGTAGGGGAACCGTTTTCTCGCCGCTGCCTGATCTCGGCACCCAGTCCTTCCAATCGCTGGGTGTCGAGGTCCACCACGCCTCCGGTCCTCTGAGGCTCTTCGCCATCTACCGCCCGTGCACCCGCCCCTTGGAGGTTCGCGAGTTACGGGCGGTCCTGGATAACACCACTCCAACGCTGGCAGCCGGGGATTTCAACGCCAAGCACCCCGCCTGGCATTGTGCCCACACCTGCCGTGACGGACGCCGCCTCTTCAGAGATGCCCAACGATCCGGTTACGAAGTGGCTGGCCCGGACCAACCTACCCACTTCCACTTCACCGATCGCTTCCTGCCCACTACTATCGACTTGGCAGTGTACCGGGGTCTCGACACGGTGGATCTCGAAACACTGCCCGACGCCTTCGGATCGGATCACCATCCCGTCTTGGCCACTCTCTCCGGCGGGTTGACATTGGCCAAACCACCTCCGACCCGAGGCCGGATATCCTGGGAGTGCTTCGAGGCCTCCCTCTCCGAGAAGCAGCTGAGCCTTCCTCAGCTCAGCGACTCAGCTGCCGTCGACAGCCTGGTCGCGGGCATCACGTCGACTATCCAGGACGCGATGCAGACCGCGACCGCCCTGCCTCGCTCCAACCGCCACTCACCGACCCCTGGGCACGTTGCCAAGCTAATCCGTCAGAAGAGGAGGCTTCGTACGGAGTGGCAGAAGTCCAGGGACCCGGCGCTGAAGACCAGAGTTAACCAACTCATCGAGCGCATTAGGGCCGCGCTCGACGAGGAGGCCTCCGAGACGTGGGAACGCCGCATCGACAGGGCAAGCGAGGACACATCCTCGCTCAACCAACTAAGCCGCCAGCTAACGAAGAAGAGGCCACCAATCAGACCGCTCCTCCACCCCGATGGTTCCCTCCGCTACTCAGCGGAGGAGAGAGCGGAGATCCTGGCGGAACACCTGGCGGCCGTTTTTCGGCCCAACCCAAGCGAATGCCCAGATCGCCACGCCAGCATGGAGGCAGAGGTCCTCTCACGCCTCGCCTCCCCTGCTCTACCCCTGCCGCCGCCACCATTCTTCTCCCCGTCCGCCGTGAGGAAGGCGATCTGCCGTCTCAAGGCCAGGAAGGCGCCCGGCCTGGACGGCATCACCAACGGAGCACTACGCCACCTACCACCGAAGATCGTCGCAGCATTGGCCAGGCTCTTCAGCGCCATTCTGCGCCTGGGCTACTTCCCCCAGGCGTGGAAGGAGGGCCTGGTCATCATGCTCCCGAAGGCCGGCAAAAACTCTCGCCGCCCTGATGCCTACCGGCCAATCACACTCCTGAGTTCCCTAGCCAAACTGTTCGAGAAGCTACTCCTTCCGCTTCTCCTGCCGCACCTCCACCCGCGGCAAGAACAGTTTGGCTTCCGCAGCGGCCACTCAACTACCCTCCAGGTGGCCAGGGTACTTCACTTCGCTGCAGCAGCTGCTAATAGGAAGGAGAGTGCTGCTGCAGCCTTCCTTGACGTCGCCAGCGCGTTCGACCGCGTCTGGCACCCGGGGCTCCTGTTGAAGGTGCTCCGTGCTGGCACCCCGCACCACGTCGCAGCCATCATCTCCGCCTTCCTCAGCGGGCGCTCGTTCACGGTGAGGGTTGAGAACGCCCGCTCCCGCTCTTACCCGATTGCCGCCGGTGTACCCCAGGGGAGTATCCTCTCCCCTACGCTCTACTCCTGGTACACCGACGATGTGCCAGCCAACCAGGACACGCTACTCGCCTTATACGCGGACGACGTCGCCCTGATGACCAAGAGCCTCAACGCCAAACACGCCGCCGTAAAGCTCCAGCGAGCGCTCGATCTGCTGCCGGACTGGCTCGCGGAGTGGAGGCTCTCGCTCAACGTGGCCAAGACCCAAATCCTTTCTCTTGGGGGCCACATGAGCCTGCCTCCTCCGCTTAGCCTGCAGGGGCAGCAGATCCCATGGAAGCCCACCGCGACGTATCTTGGCGTCGTGATCGATCGGAGGCTCTCAATGTCGGAGCAAGTGAAGAAGGCTGCCAACGCAGCGAAGGTAGCGCTGCACCTGCTGCGCCCCCTCTTCCGTTCCCGCCTACCCCTCCGCCTGAAGCTCTCTCTGTACAAGACGTACGTCAGGCCGCACCTCACCTACGCCGCCCCGGCGTGGTACGCCCTCACGAGTCCGCGACAACGCAACATCCTGCAGGTGGTCCAGAACGTTGCCCTCCGGCGCGTTACCCAGGCTCCCTACTTCGTCAGGAACGCTACTCTCCAGCGTGACCTGAGAATAGAGAGCCTGGAGGATCACATCCGCCGGCTCGCGTCCAACGCGTTTAGCCGTGCGGATGTCTCGGACCACCTGCACCTTCGCAGCATCGCGCCGTGGCACACGCGGCCTCCTGACGTACGACGCCTGCCGAGGGACCTCCTCCCTCCCCCTGAATCCGATCCCGAATCCGACTCCTGAGCTGCCACCTCGGTCGCTGGTCGCTTAAGCTGGGCCTCCCTCGGGTCTACCGAGGGTCTCACCTGGCTGAGCTTGACCGCCCAGGTGGCATCTAGCTCATCCTTCCCCTTTTGGAAAAATCCCCCCCCCCCTATGCCCCTGTCACACAAGACAGGCGCAATATCCCGATCCACCGGCAACGCCACCCCAACGACGCACCCATATTAATGGGTGGAGGAAGCTACCGCGAAAATAGGGCCAACGCCCTGCCTTCGCTTCCCGGCTCACGGGCCGGAAGAAAGAACTCAGAGTTCGGGATTCATTCCTTGCCTGAGCCTCGGCAAATACACTTACTTTACGGCACAGTGGTATCTATCAATAAAGTGTTGGAACCGAATGGTTGTTTCTATTATTAACCTGAAGAAGCTTTTAGTTCAGAAGTGGCGAGTGTTTCCACGTTAACACATCAAGAGGATATATTAAGGCCAGTATCAATTATTTTTTATTATCTTTATATTAATTGAAATTAACAGTATGCATTAAGATACCTATGTACAATAGGTAGACATATTATTGTTTTTTACATACTTATTTATTTTGTAAACTGATACAACTGGGTGTAAGTTTCAGATTGAGTCACGAGTGTAAATTGAAATTATCATGAAGGTGTAAGAAGACGCAAACGTGAACGTGGGCCAATCTTGGGTCGTAAGCTGAGTTCGCGCTCGTCTAGCAGATACCGATTGAGATGGCATCATCGAGCTTCGAGGTCACCTTTCGAGCGAATTGCAGTTATCAACTTTCATTAGGGCCACGTCGCAGTCACAAGCGACGAAGAAGAATGCTGGTGAGTGAATCATCTAGTTCTGATAGTGGATGTGGAATAGAAGATACGACTCCGTTCGTACGAAATAATATTAGCGTTGATAAAGAAGTACCTACATTCATAATTAAAGAAGTAATTAACCTACTCATACTTAAAACAATTCCATCAACATATATTACCTACGAATACTTCTAATACCATTCCCGAATTTAACCGCTCAAATGAAGAACAAACTTTAGATATTTGGTTAACGAGAATAGAGAACTATTTAAAGTATAAATAGCCAGGAACTCAATTACTCATTTATACGTCTACTTTAAACCTAAATATAATGAACTTTTAGAAACGAAATTATCATGAATGAGATGTGAAATGTAGGGTAAAAAGGCTATTGACTTGTATTATTGATGCTACAGAGGATTGTAGAATACCACCGCAAGCAACCACGGACAGAGGGTAATTGCCTGCATCCGTTTCCCGGCGCCACGGTGCCGGAGGAAATGAACTTCAACTTCGGGATTCATTCCTTGCCTGAGCCTCGGCAAATACACTAACTTTACGGCACAGTGGTATCTATCAATAAAGTGTTGAAACCGAATGGTGGTTTCTATTATTAACCTGAAGAAGCTTTTAAGTAATAAAAAAAGCACAATTTTACAATCTAATAAAGAACTTAATGTTCATACTACGTCAATTATCTAAGCTACGTGAGTTTTACATTGTATTGAAACTACTATGGCGTGCGTTTTAAATCATCGTGTTGTTTATAATGTTTGATTGTTATTTATGTATTATTACTTACATTATGAGGTACATATTATATTGTAATCACTATCTTTGATTATAATCTTAAAAATGTTTCTATTGCTTAAGGTTCCTTTTTAGGGAACTTTTTAAGGAATAAAGGAACCCTTATTGTCTACTTTATTATCCATCTGTCTGTCTGTGAAGAGCTTTTAACTCAGGAATGCTTGGAGATATTGAGTTGAAATTCAGACTATATACTCAGATTTATGGCCCCATAGTTTCCTAAAAAAAACGTATTTCTACATTTACTAAAAAGGAATATGGCCGTTTATATCTCAAAAAACGCGCGTATTTCGACACTAAAGAGAATCAATTTAATAGGTTACTTCCGGTTGACCTAGAATTATATTCTTATTATAGCTAGCATCTACAAGTAATACTAGTCTACGAAAAAACCCGAAAACTATAAATTTGTGGTGAAATCCTAAAAATAATAGCCCTCAAAGGGGGAAAATTTTCTACTAAAGTCGCTAGTTTAAGTGACGTATCAGATATGTAACAAATTTTATTTTAGCACACACACACTTTGAACATAATTATATACAGTTTATCGCAATAAGATGCTAGATAATTATAAGTGAAAATCGCTTTAACCTGCCACACGACTACGCTCCTTACTTATACACCTCAAAATACGTTATAAATTACTGAAAAACTTCAAAACAAAAATCTACTCTACGTTTAGAGCACAAAGCACAATATTGTCTACTACAAAATGCTTATACAGGTTGTTTATTTTTAGTTATTCCCTATAATCTACGACTTAGAGATATATTAATTATATATACTGTACTGTTATCGTGAAATAAATTTTTAATTGAGCCCTTCGTGCCTTTATCTTAGTTTTACCTTGACAAATGTGTTGGTACAGACGGACTGTATATAGCTACCTGAACTCGCGCTAATAACGGGTGCACTTTATTTATTACCCTTTCATAGATAGTGGATTCGAATTTAGTGTTTTATTTTATGGTTGGAAGCTATTTGGTGATAAGTGGATTGAAATATTATGAGAAGTATTTTTTTTATAGGATCTGTTACTTTTTTTAAAAAATAGTGTAGAATCACTTTATTGTTTCTTATTTTTTACTTTTATTGATTACTAATTTAAGAGAAAATATTGAATATTGTCTTTGTCTATCACTCGCTGTGGGTTCGAATACAAATTGGGGAATTATAAGCTTTATGCCCCTAACTAGGAATCGAACCCACTGCCGTAGCATTTACAGTCAAACGCTGCGCCTTTCAAAGTTTCTCAACAAACATTTTATAAATAATATATTAAATCGATACCACTCCACCAATAATATGCATACGAATATAAAAGCCTCATGATAATTCAATGAACTCAAAGACTTTCGCAGTCGTTTCTATGAAACGGCGACGATAAAACTCGACATTTATATACAAGTGCTAACAAAATATGCCAACGTTATAATTAAACCAATGCGATACATATTTTATTGTCCTGACATTCAAAATTTATGATAATTTATAAACTGTTCAATATTAAATTGGACGATAAAGACTAAAAGTTATAATTTAGAGTCTGTGTATGATTATTAAATGATCGAGTTCTGTTTAATATAGGGTCTGGTGTGTGGAATAAATATTAAATAAATATAATTTTGTTTGTATGCACTGTAATATTGAATGGTGGAACTTAACGCTGCTACTTGTCTTACGTAACTACAGAAATTGCAATATGTTCTTTCAACAACAATTCATAACATTACGTGTTGCTCGCTGATCAATGCTGCGTTTTGTTGTGAAATAATGAAATGTATTAATTTACTTTTCCATTCAGATTCTGCAATTCTGTACCTTGAGAGCATCACTTATTGTAAGTTCCCCCTCGTAGCTACGTTTTTTCCACTTAACAGGGTAGGCAGAAGAATTAAGACACTCCGTATCCCACTTTTTGAACACTTTTCGGGACATTGCGTGCCAATAGCATAACTTAACGCTAACATAACTTAACTCAAAGGTCTCAAATTAGTATAATTTCTGTTGTTTAATCTTTTTTGCAGCTTCACACTGTATCCTGCACCCCACTTTCTGTCGAATTCTGGAGAAATTGTATTACCACTAACACCACCACTATCTCGTTACGAGAGCGAGGTAATGAAAATATTAAATATTTCATTTTCATATTTGAGAATCAAACTTACAATCTATCAAATTAACAATCGCATGCTTGTGCCCACGATTGGCCTCAGTTTAATTGAATACATTTATTTATCACAAAAATGATACAAGAATAATTTAAAATTAAACAAGTAATGTGCATCTGCGTGTTTCATATTAAAGTAGATAAGAAACAACACTTTGAATTCTGAAAAACAAGTATTTCTTATATTAAAAATGATAATACAGTGTTGAAATATATTAAAGTTAACTTTATGATAATGTAGCTTACTTGGTAATGTATAAATTGTTATTTTAATAGTGGATGCCGTAATATGTGTTTAATCATTTTAAGTGATATAATTTTAAAAAATATTTTTTTTAATTTCACGCTGTATCCCGCACACAGCAGGGTAGGGACCGACGCCATTCCAAACTAGGACACTTTCCGCCGCATTCTTGAGGCTTTTAGTTTTAAGTATCGGAATTCAACGCCGCGCCTTGATTTTCTCGCAAATGAAAATATTAAACATTTCATTTTTACAATATTGTGATTGTACCAGTATAAATGAAATATGCCCCTTGTGCCCCTATATCACGCAGACCTTTACTATTGTTGTTATTATCAGTTTTTATCAGCTTTATTATTTTATCCTGCATATAGTAGAGGGGGTAGAAGAAGTCTACTACGTATATTACGTATTCGGTGGCGCAACTTTTCTCCACTCTTTTTCTAACATCAGGGAAATGAAAATAATTTATATATTTTGGAAGTACTTCTTTCAAGTGGGCATCAAGCCCACATTGTGATTTCAACATTGTAAGGCAAAGGTGAACCCATTTAGATAATAAGACATACAATATGTCTAATAAAAGGTGTATTTGCATATATATAGTTAAAGTTTACATAAGAATAAGTATATATTTTAAAAATAGTATAAATATAGCTATAAGCATATNTTCAATCGTTATATTGGATGTCATCTCATATTGTATCTTTCCTTCTACTAGTTTGTCATCACCCCTTCTTCTATATAGTTCTTTGTAAAATGTTGTCGCAAGGTTTGTCACGTCTTTCCTCGTTCTTGTTTCTTTTGAATTATGTTTGAGTTTTAATATCCAGGGTTTCTGCATATTCAATTCTTTTACAGCTCTTTTTGTACTTCTATTACAAAAAGCATATATTAGCCATAAAATACACTTCCTCGAATCGAAAAAATCACAGTTTATTTTATATACTCGTATGTACATATATTATCTTAATAGTTTAGGCTATCATGGAGCAGAGGTACAGCGTTCACCTGTAAACGCGACGGTAGTAGAGTCAATTCTAATATATTATTTTATATTTCATTAATATAACTACAACACAGAGCGAATGTGAGTTCAAGTGAAGTCCAGGCCCCCCTAAAAAATCTCTAGATACGCCCATGGTTGAGTTACGCCGCTCAAAATGCTATATTTCGAAGTTTCCCCCCAAAGTAAGAAACAAGGTGTCCTATAACTACGTCCCCTCTACTTACCAAATCGTACCATGCAGTGTGAAGCTATAAAAACATATGAAGATAATGTGTATTTAATTTTTAATTTTATTAACTTAATAAAATTTTATCACACACTTTATTTTTAAATATTACAGCAGAAAAACCTTATACATATAATAAAATGATTATTATATAGAGACTATAATTTTTTACGATCTACTTTACCTACTAGAGTGAATATGTAAAGATATTTTATTTCGAAAATATTTATGTAGGTATATTAACCAATTTTGAAATAGCTCTAGCTTATCACCTGCAACATTGTTTACGTGGACTTAAAAATTCCCTTTTTTCTTATTGTGGTGAGAATTTCGAGAAGATAGCCTGCGGGAGGATAGCCTACCTACATCCCAAATTTGAAATTTCTCAGCCTATTTAATTCGTCTTTGCGTTGTTTTGTCAATTACCCAATAACGAAAGAGTTTTTTTATGTTATTCAGATAAGATTTTTGGTTTCTTGTCTATATGTGCTTAATGTCCTAGCAATACATTTTTAATATAACATAGAAAATGAATATAACTCGAACCTAGAGTCGTTTGCGGTCAGATCCAATATTTCCATTGCGTTACGATGACCCCCCACAATAGCAGCAATGCCCAAGGAGCAGCTATATTTTGCAAATTCATATTATGGTATTTGTGTAATATAATATATAATTTAGCACACAAAGTATTCTAAAGTGCTATAGATACATGTATGTATATAAAGAAATCGGACAATCAAAGATTTTTCACGTTTAGCTAATAGAATATTGTTCTATTAACAAACAGTTTAGTTTTAGCATTTATAAAAATAATAATATAACCCTTAACATACCTAATAACAGATTATCTTTAATTAATTATTACGTAAATCACAAAACCATCGCAAAAGGAGCAATTAGTGTTGTGCTAGTGTCGATAGTCTAGACTCTAGACGGATGTCGATAACATTCCGCACGGCACGACGTGACTGTACGGTGTAATGGTACAACCTTGTTTGAACACTTGCCAAGAGAAATACAATTCTATTTTTCAGGAAATAAGGAAACAAATGCTGATTTTAAAAAAATTGCAGGTGATCAAAACGTGAGCTCGATTAAAAAATGTGATTTGTGGCTGACTCTTAGCGTGTTTTATTTTGCGAGGCGTGTACGTGACGGGCCGTCGGTAGACGTAAAAAGACGCCGCCGCATATGATTTAGATGAGAATTTTTACGCAATTTGAAAATTTTTGTCAGGCAATCCAATTTTGTAATGTTGGCGTCGTGGTGTTTTTGTGCAGTAAGTCCAACGATTTTATATTTAATTTAAAATATAGTAGGTAAAATATGTGAAATATAAAAAGCGTAAATAAAATTACGTCAAGACTAATTAATCAATGAATCTATGTGGAAAGAAAGTATGGTAGAAAAAAGACCTCACAATCTTCTACAGATTGTAGAGTAAATTGCAGAAATTAAATTGCCGAAAAATTTTTGTCCCAAATAATGACTATTCCACTTTGCACAGGATAAAGCGTGAAAAAATTAAAAAAACTAACGCAAAACCAAGAAAACACAGGCTTCCATTCTATTTCCGTCATAATCATAATGTGCGCAACAAAAACACGATGATTAGCATCAAAGAGTCGTGATTGTCAGTCATCATTCACACCTGTCAGTGTCAAGAGACGGAGACGGGCAACGGGCACAGCGGTTTGTGCTACGAATAAATCACTTTTGAAGTAATTTATGTTTAGGCTTAGTGTTGTTTTGATGTTGTATCGATAGATTTTTTAATGATTTAATATTAATAATTATGTTTAAGGTACTGTTGATGAATATTGAATCTAAAATAAATGTAGTAAGGAGGCCAGTCATATCGCAGAGGCACGACGTGTGACTGTCAACGTGACAGGTTATGAGTTCGATTCACATGAGAAAATAATATTTTGATTTCTTCCCTCAGGTGTCGAAGCAAAGTGCTGCGTTGAGTTCCGCTACTCAACGTGCAATGCCTTAACACTAAGTTCTCTTTGGCTACCATGCTGCAAAAAACTGAAGCTGGAAAAAGACATGTGTAATTTAGGAGATACATTAATATAAATACATATTATAATAACCCCATCGACAATGCTCCACATTCCCTCATCACTCACACCGTTTGA
The DNA here is from genome assembly GCA_013403645.1 of Heliconius nattereri. Lineage (NCBI taxonomy): Eukaryota > Metazoa > Arthropoda > Insecta > Lepidoptera > Nymphalidae > Heliconius > Heliconius nattereri. The sequence continues at coordinate 13,576,166 of JAAIXI010000234.1, read as the reverse complement.
CAGTCATGTTTGACAAGGCGGGCGTCCACAAAAAGAGACGGTTAATAAACGCGATGACAGCTGACTTTGATGTGTCACACGCATTAATTAGGCGTAGTGGATTAGTTTGGGCAGTATGTTAGATATGGATTAGTTGTTTTTACTAATGTATTATTATTTTTTTTGAATTCTATTTAGATTATGTTTGTAAAATTTTCTGTGTTATTTGTTAGGTTTTCAAAGTAAATTGTTTTAACACAAAATAATAATAATTTGCGTTAAAATAATCATAGTTTAATTTTCTTTTTTAAAGAGTTTCAAGTACGTCTAGTACATTTTGTAAGTGCAACTGTGTTCATATGTTTGTCCAGTAAATTCTCGAACACAAAAAAAAAAAATATATTTAATAATAAAAACAGTTTTTCTATTATGTATTTCAAGGCGGTTTTTTAAATAGAGCTCTTTTTAACATGCATGTTCCTACTGCATAAGCAAAAAGGGTATAGAACAAATTGATATTTCTAGATATTTATTTATTAAAAAATATACACATATTTTATTACGTCTTTATATGTCAAATAATTAAATGTCTTTCCTTATACGGTTACCAAAAATATTTCAAATTCAATTTCTTCACCAAGATTTCTGATCATCGCCATTTAAGGTAATAACTTTCAACCAAAAAGACAAAAACCAATATTAAAACACTTCTAAGCAAAGCAATTTGAATGTAAAAAGCAAAGTAAATTTACGAATAGCGGCACATCTGTATTCTTTTGAGCGGTCAATAAAATTGAAATGCGCGACCGCTCGAGCGTCAAGTCCATATGCAGTAAAGCAAACGGGATGCAATGGCGCGATGATTCCATTATTTTTTTACAAGTTTTTAGTATTCCTCTGTTTGATATTTGGTAAATATTACTTTTTAATGTGAAAAAACACGTTTTTGCCAAATATTGGACATATCGCATTCTGAAAACAAGACAAAAACCAACTGAATGTCTTGAAAATTACTAGAGTGCCTCAACCCCAGATTCTATCCGCCTAACCTGTTGAAATACGTGAAATATGTTACCTCGCCTTCGCCTATCCCGGCATACGTGAAAAAGCATGTAGTTGCCTTAGGCTCACTGCATTTCTATTTCTCTCTGCATCTACTATCTTGGAAGAAACTTTACAGCAATAAAGCTTGAAGGAATTTGAAAATTTAATTTGTTAAACAAAATATTGACAACTGAGATTTATTAATCCTTTAATTGGTATTTGTGTCATATATTCTTACCTTAAGAAAAAAAAACTCGAATAAAATGAACCAAAAATATATTTATTTTTTTTAGTTTCACGCTTCCCTCTGCCTACCCAACTATTCTCTGTCCTGAGAATAGTTTGGTAGGCAGAGGGAACCTGGGAACCGAATGTTCTCATTCCCATACTCTGTTCCCACTTTTCACAGAATTCTGAGTTGCGTATTGACGGCGCTTTGTCTCGTTACTAGTGAGTAAATGAAAGCATTAAATATGTATGTGTTGCATTGTTATATAGTGAAGTAGTGAATTAACTCTCCAACCCTCTTGTACCACTGGAGTATATTTATATATACGAGTATATATATATATATATATATATATATATACTAGGCGGCAAAAGTCACCACACAAGCAATATCAAAATAAATAACAAAACCCCTACAGAACCACTATTTGTAAAACGATTAAACTAACCAACTTTTTCTACCACTATTGTACTTTGATTTATGCGTCGTCACGTATATATCGAATGGGCGGGGGGTCCGTCTGTGCATGTGAAGTTGAAAAACATGACGGCTGCCTTATTAAGTGACGGGAGCGAGTTACGATATCATAATGTTGGATTAGATAGCGTTCATTATATTTCTTTTTAAATGGAAATAAAATAAAATGCGACGGTTGAGGATTCGATTTCCATTAGGGGTTTCCTCGCTCTGGTAGCAAAACAAATCGGAGCACTAATCTGCGCAACTCAATGTTTTGAAAATTAAACGACATTTTAGGAAGAGAATGCCTTAGGTTCTCTCTAATTACCCTGTCATTTGCCGGATGCAGCGTGGAGCTATTTGAAATAAACATCAAATGGTGATATTTTACTGTCTAAACTTATTATTATTTTTACATAACTTTTATTTAGATAAATGAAACAAAGAAAGTGAAAATAATGATCTAATTCTGAATTCTGAATGCGAGTTAGACCAAGACTCTGGTATATGCAAAAAATGAAGAAAGGACGAAATGCCAGATCAGTGTAAATAGTAAGATATAAGAACAAGTATAAGAATAAATTGGTATATCTGCGGCCTGGAGCCATAGCTGCATTGATGAGAGGGCAAAACGAATAGCACAGCTGCGCGGTTGGCCGTGCACAATGTAGTGTTGGTACTGACGTTGTTGTACTCCAGCAAAACGTGGGTATTACAGAAGAAGAATGAAAGAAAATTTAATGTTATGGAGATTCAATCTCTTCACTGCGATCTATGTAAGGGAGAAGTGGCATGAAAGAGCCAGGTTTTGAAAGAGCCACTTGCAATATTATAGTAGTTTAGGAACGGATTCGTTAGAATATTTTATTTTTAAATGGCAATATTGATTTCCCGCCACCCACAAAAATTTTACAGTTTATCGGGACCAACGGACGCCTATACGTCGAGTTGAAGTTTTTGGCATTCCAAAGTAAGTATTTTAACTCCTTTGAGTTGTTTTTTAGTATTTCATTGTAAACAAATACGAGTAATTGGAATATAGATTGAGTTTATGTATATATTTGGCCTTGTAACTGCATTAAAATTGAGTTTGAAAAGTTTTGATATCGTTGTCATTTTGGAGGTTACATTTTTTTATAGAATAAGTTATGAAAGAGCCGGGTGGACGGGCCTTGAAAGAGCCGAAAGAAAAAACGAAAAAGGCCGGAGATATCAGTAATTGAAGAATTAAATTGACCATGGCCAATGGTTTCTGCCTAGATAAGTCGAAAGAAATTGAAAATGCGAGTGATGATTGGCTCAAAGGATTCATATAATGTGATTGGTCTGAATAATTTAAGATTAAAAAGTTTGTTAGAATTATCTACTTAAAATGACTGATAGAATTTAAAAAAACATTACTTTTTAATAAGAATTATTAAATCGTTTTTAATTAATATTGCTTACCATAATTTTCACTGTTACACCTCATAATATAAGACTGGCTCTTTCATAACTTTTAATGGCTCTTTCAATACCGAAATGTTATTAAAATGACACATTTTTTTAAAATGAATATTTTTTTGAATAATTATTGTATTTAAGGGTAATTTCGTACGAAATTACCTAGTTTAATAAATAAATAATAATTTGAGGAAAAAAAAACTTAATTTCTTTAAATTAAAAGTATATTTTTTTGCTTCATTTAGTAAACTGGCTCTTTCATGCCACTTCTCCCTTACTAGCTAGAATGTCACGGTGACAGTGAAAAAGAATGTGCTCAATTGAATGAGTCATGAAAGAAAAATGAGCTGTCTATTACCTCTTGTCCTCTGTGACCTCTGCAGTATAATTGACACAGTGTTTTCGAACGTCAGCTGAGATCTCCTTCTAACTCTTATAATTAGAGGATCTCCTAGATCTCTAGAGTTAAAATATAGTTATATACTTTTTGATTTATATTGTACTAGTTTTCACCTAAGCCAGTTATATCGTATAATTAACGTTAGATAATATATAGTCTATAGTCCTTGACTTATTTACAATGGACTACATAACACAAAAGAACAATTAATAGTCCCAGATATTAGCACGTTCAACCAAACAGATGCTTTTTAAAGTCTAAATTTTGAAGTAAGCAGAGAGACCTCAGTGTTAAGATTTCTTTATTTTTCGCGTAATTTCGAGACATTGCAATTGGCGGAACCTAACGCTGCATTTCGAGTTACAAAGTGAAAGCCGATCAGCCGTTCGAAAATTGAACCTACAATCATTGCGTGTGTTCAGACACTTTTTCACAAGCACGACAGCGTCATAAAAATAATGTTAATAATCTGAATCCATTTGAAAGGTAGTTATTAAAACTTAATTTATATAATTAAATGTAAATTACACGTCACATATAATCTATGTAGGTGATCGCTATTCATATTTCTATACCGTTAATTAATCGTTTAAAATTTTAATTACTACAGAAAGCGTGTTAAATCCACTCGTTACTTGCCCTTGTATGGAAATGTATGGACATACAGACGTTTAAAATGTTAGAATCGTTGTGGTAAAGTGGTATAAAGTGTTATTTTTAATATGTATATATTTTTATTAAACTGTTAAACGGGGACATGTCAATACGTTAAGTCCGGAGACCGTCATTTCATATATATTTTTATTTATTCACACAATAAATGAAAAAGTATGAAATATATATCGTTTATTAATATTTTTGAAGTACGAAAGAAATCACAAAATATTTTTTCTAGCATTTTTGAGGCAGTATTCATATGTCCTACTCGCACACGATATTGTTTGCGCCTGACGCATTTATACATCTTGTCCGCCTGGGTTCCTATTAAGTTAAGTTCTCAATTTTCAACCAAATCCTTGAGGCTTTACTTTGCTACAAGGATGAAAGAAAGAAAGAAGATGAAAATGTGGAAAATGGAAGTCGAATCCTCAACCTGTCGCGTTAATAATCAAAACTAAAATAAAACTAATATTTCTAAATAAACACAAAATAAACGATCTACGTCTTACATCTCCTTTTATTTTGACACCGTCATACATTAAGGTGGTCATAATAGCGTCTATAAAACAATGCCAACAGTTCCCTGTCAAGATGTACAGATAACATATTAAGTCGGTCGCTTTGACTCATTAAAAACACCTTTCAAATTATGTTTTGAGAATTAAAATGTCTAAAATTACAAGCTACGGTGTCTTTTGTGTTGGATTTTGTTAAAATTTAATTATTATTGAATTAGGAAATAATTTTTGTATTTAGGAGGTATAGACAAGGTATCAGTTAGTGCTAGCTTAGTAGTTTTTGGTGAATGGAAGGTATAATGAAGCTTTTGGCTTATAAACATAAGACTAATATTATAAATAGTCATAAAAAATAACATATATAGGTTAATCCTATATCCCGTATATGGCAGGTTAGGCAGAGGAAACAATATTCAGACGCACCGTTCTCCGCTCTCTGCATTAGTTGGTGGCACAGTGGAACAGGCTGACTCTGGCTTTTCGAATTCCCTACATTTAAAAGCGCTGGGAATGAATAACTCATTTCATCATCGAGATTAAAGATCATCGCTTTTACAGTCAGATGAATATGTCCTCTACAGGTCACATATGTGCATATACAGAGATGTGTTATCTTATGATATGATATTTTCTTCGCTTTACGTTCTCCGCGCACCGCCCAGTAGAAACATAACGTGTTGAATGGCAAAACTCAACTCCGTTGAGCGAGTTAGCTTGTTCAGTGGAGAAAATAGAGTATTGACAATTGTTTCTCTACCTACCAAGCTATAGCTAAAAAAAAGCAGTATATCTTTATGTCAGACGAGGCAATTTGAACCCATTATAGATACAATCATCTCAGATTACATCAGTCATAAAACAATTTACAACTTAATTGTACACAGTATATTACTTTTATAGATGATAATTATTATGTTCAGAGTATACCTGTAGGTAATGGACGTGCCAAATCTGTTCAAGATACGTGACTGACAGGCGAGAGATGTTTTGTACTCACGCGATAGCTTGATTCTTCTTGTAAATTAAACTTTTTCTTATAAATTTACTTTAAATAGTGTATACTGTTTTTACTTATTTTTTTTATATTAACGCTGTAACCTGCATATAGCGTGGCAGAGGGATCTAAGGGACCTTGGGTTAAGATACTTCGTTGACACTTCCATCTCCCACTTTACGCCTTTTCTGGAAGTGTTTCGTTTTGAGTGGCGGAACTCAACGCCGAACTTTGTCTCGGTACCAGAGCGAGGAAATAAAATATGAAATATTTCATTTCCTCAAGTCGACGTTTACTTTCGCACACTTGTGTCCCTGCGCCAACTTTGATAAACTTTTTGAATTTATCTTGTAGAGAAATCAGAAAAATCTTTAAATATTTACGAAAATAATGAACATTACTTCGAGGGAAGCGAAAATATTAAGTTTTCGCATTGTTCGATTGGTTTTTCATTCCTTAAAAATAGTATTCTCGTCGTGGTGCAAGGGTACAAAGACAGGAAATAAAAATATCAAATATTTCATTACCCCGAGTGGGAATCGAATCCGCAACCTGTTCCGTTTATATTCGCACGCTTGTGCCCTGCATCACACATGGTTTATATTTCCATAAAATAATACAAAATGACATCATGGCCTCTCGAATAACTGTCATATCACTCAATTTCACAATTGGTCAATTAAAAATATCCAAAAATAAATTCAAGTTCCGCCTCAGCACAATAATGCAAATTATGTACGAAATGTTGACAGTTCCGTAAACAGCTTACAAAATAAATAATACATTATGGTACTTTAAAGATATTATTGGATATTGTTTATTTTAAAAGAGTGTGATTTACATATTTTTTCTTTTTTTAGTGATAAGTCACTCAAAGAGAAGTGTCTTAACACTAGCTTTTCAGTTCCTAATTTTTGTTAATTCTTCAGGCTATTTTCATCCATCAGCCTTTTAAGGTCCACTGCTGGGCATAGGCCTCCCCCAATGCTCGCCACTCCGTCCGGTCCTGCGCCCTTTGAATCCAGCGGGCAATGGCTAAGGTGGCAATGGGCAGGTCATATTGTCAGGAGGACCGACAACCGATGGCGAAGAAAGGTCCTAGAATGGCGACCACGTCTCGGCAAAAGGAGTACAGGCCGCCCTCCAACCAGGTGGACCGACGACCTTAAGAAGACAGGCTATTTTACCATATAAATAATATCAATAGATATGCATTCTTTTTTTATGTCTACTCTGTAGCAATACTCTGTGTTTTCACGGATATCTCGCATAAAGCAGGGCAGGCAGGGAAGACATAGTGTTCGGACAGACACTGTGTTGTCCACTTCCACCTAAATTCGGGACCTCCGTGTGGAGTGACGGAACTCAACGCCGCACATTGCCTACCAGAGTGGAGAAATGAAAATAATACTTATAGATCATGACAGTGACCTTAATACGGGCTTCATATTTTTGTTCATACCTTTTTGTGTATACCTAAGTAAATAATCAAAATTTTAAAAGATTTTTAATAATAATTCTCAAAATTAAAGGTCATTACATATAAAACATATGTTATCTTTCCATTGAAAATAATAAAGCAATAACTATAACAAATGTATCTATTGTTTTTGACACAACACAATTGAATGGTAAAGCTCAATTGGCTCTGTCAAGGTTAATAGATAGGACGGATGGGCGGATGTTGTAATGGATTTTTATTGTTTTTTTAATTACACGCTGTAGACATACAGCGTGGTAGGCAGGGGGAACCTAGTGTTAAGACACTCCATTCTCTACGCACCGCCTAATTTCCGAGATGACGCTCAATGCTATCACCAGAACGAGAAAATGCAAACAACTCTGTCCCACGCAGGAATCAAACCCATAATCGTCGCTTTTACAATCAGATTAAACCGCTGCACCTCGGTGACTCAAATTATTTTATAATATAGTCTATATAATATACCTGTATAATAATATTTATTTTTATTTATAGAATGTATAGAGAATTCCACTCTCTATTATCTTCACAGAGATTTTGTTTTTGGGTCCATTTTGCTTATAATCAAAAAACTTGATATGATTTTGTCCAATTAATTAAAGTCTTTAAAAAAATATACTTCTATTTATACTTTTAAAAATATACTTTTATACTTCGTTTTTGAACCAACCACAATCACGTTTACAGTCAGATGTTGTCTCTCTGCCTTGACGGCCACAACGGCTTTTTAACATTTTTTTTGCCTTCATATGTATCCCACAATAGCAGAGGAGGCGGAGAAAACCTGGGAAGCCACGTCACGACTGGCCTCAAGTAATTCATCTTATGTATTATTTAAATTAAGTTGGATTAAGTAAATTCTATGCAAGTAATCAACATCACAGAGTATTCAATCAGAATTAATGTCAGCACGGAACACTAATTTAGCTCTCGTCTGTAGACTGCAGACTTCGCCTACTGTATAAGCTATACTATATAAGGTAGGTGTACTGTATAAGCTATACAGTATAGTACAGTATAGTACAGTACACAGTGTGCAGTGGAACAGACAGTAGCTGGTTATCGCGCCATCGCGACGCGATGACGACATTTCACCGTAATATACGAGTGTGACAGTGTTAAATAATGGATGCGGCATTAAATTATAATGTTTTTATAGTTAAATATATGAGAAGGAAGAATTGAGAGGTAAAAAGATTGTGGTAAGACACTTCGTTTTTCACTTTAAATTAATTAAAAGGTACAGTCATAAATTGATTGAATTGAAGAAATGACTTCCATCTTAAGATACACTAAAACATTACCAATGAATATATTCTTAGATAAAGTTTCCTTATAATTTTAGGTTTACATAGAAGATTCATGATCACGGCTAGACTGAGGTGGCATTCATCTGACAAGTAATGTAATTAAATTAAAACTATTTACTGTCAATCAAAAATAAATAAAGTTAAATAAAGTTTTTTATTTTTTTTTTTATTATTAGAATCAATTTCGAACCCACTACACTTACCTAAACATCAAGTACTTATTACTAACATCTAAATTTGTGACCATTTATATGCAATTTATCACTTTCTAATCAATTAATTATGAGGAAAACGCTTTATTTATTTAACATTAAAATCAATATTTAAATATTAAATCCTTCAACAGTTGAATATGAAATCAATATATGAAATGTAAGCATAAATTACTACAGAACTCTGATACAAGTCACGTTGAAAAGTTGGCAGCTATTTATCGCGGCTTCGAGCGACGATGATGATATAAAGGTAAAGCGTGTGAATTGGATGTGGCATGTGTTTATAATTAAAAAAAAATAGTACATATTTGTATTGTATTATTTTGCTCTATAAATTTTTCCTTCTACATTACATCATCTATGGGATGAGCAAAAGTCACTCCTATTATCTATTTTTACTTTGCAGCGTGCTAGCAAATAGTAGTGCCAAAATTTAATTTCGAACTATCTAATCAAGGCAATAAAAATAAAAACTTAATAAATATATTATCTTACCCCCAATTGAAAATTGAACCTATACTATATTTTTTTAGCTTAACGCTGTATTCCTTATCCAGCAGAAGCTAAAGGAATCTAGCGTACAGATATTTCTTTTCTCACTCTCCACTCAACACCAAGGACATTCGTATTAAACGACGAGATGAAAACAACTCATTCCACCAGGGCCAAAACCAAAATTATACTTTACTATATATCAATCACCAGCTACAAAGCTGCCGCATCCACACCACCGTCCTTACCAACCGATGTACCTGTCACATAAATCAAGATGTAGGCGATAACAAGCCACCACTCATAAAGGCAACAACGGGAACGGTTTTACGATTCATAATTGTACTTTATTAAATAACAGCCTGCATTTTAATGGTCTTAGTTATAAAATTGTGGTAGTGGTGGTATAAATTGAGAGAAAAGATTGATTCGGATCTGGTATGACTGGTGATTGTTGGTGGGTTTGCTTGGTTTTTAGATGTATTTTTTTTGACGGGCTGAGGGAACCTGGGGACCTTTTGTTGAGACACTTCATTCTCATTTATACATTTGTCCATTTTCCGCCAAATGCAGAAGGCATTGCGTGTTGAGTGGTGGAACTCAAAGCTGTCGTAGGTAAGGGATACCTAGTGCTAAGACATTCCAGTCTCCATTGACCATCGAATGGTTGAGACACGATTGCGTATTGAGTGGCGGAACTCAACGCCATGCTTAGTGTATATGTACAGACAATTAAAAATAATTTAAATATAATCATTCCCACACGTGAAATCGAACTCATAACCGTCACGTTAACATTAACGTTTACAATAGTACAAACATACTATACGATCTATGTATATTAACATTTATAGCAACCATGTTACAGATAAAATACGGCAAAACAAAGAAATAGTCACTAATTATAGGTTTGTACATGTATATAAATGAGGGTCAAAACCAACGAGGCGTAGTTTTTGCTATAACATAATATACACAGTACACTATACTATTTGTCGACCGCAACTTTTTCTCATTCCCGTAATTTTAAAAAATCCTCTCTAAACGTTCCTTTAGGTTCCCTAACCTAAAGGAACGCTAGCCTTTACATTTAGGTACGTGTTTGTACCCCCACGCCAGGACTGGCTTAAAGAGTTGTATATTATACAGATCTTTATTTAATAGTTTACTTTAGACGCAAGTATCTATAATTGCATGTTTTAATTTTCACAGAAGTCAAGACGAGATCTCTATTTAAAGCTTAAAATTTATAAACATTCGATTTCGACTCTATGAAAGGATATACGCATAGCTGGAGAGACATAGGATTAGAGGGGAAGCCTTGTATTTAGATAATCCGCGCTGCACTTTCGGTACGATACAGAGTACTACAGCCCTTGTCTACTAGGGCAGGGAAATAAAAAAACTTTGAATATATCTAATCATTCCACTGAGTGGAGATCAAATCAATAGCAATAATAAAATTAAATAACTCCTTAAATTATATATTTTATTATATTTATTATATATATTTATCTCCTTACGTCATCAATTATTATAATTTTTAATTATCTGCAAAAATATATTTTTACTGCTTTTGCCACTCAATTAATATGGATATCGTGTAAATTCCTAGAATAACATATAATGTAATATATTACTTTTGCATTGCATAATGGAACGTTACTTAATTAGTTATAGTAGTTATAAATATAAATAAAATATTAAACGGTTTCCGGTAATAAATTACGAACTTCACGCATCGTAAATTATTATAATAAATTATATTATTATGAAATAAATAATTTTTTTTTATAAGTTGCTCAATCAAATAGTGATTTATTACGTAGGTTTGAGAATAACTTTTTCAAAAATGTACTTACTTAGGTAACATTAAAATGTTATTATTTATAATGATTTATTTACATTAAATAATGTGGGTACAGAAGAGGGCAGACCCTGGCAATAGCCGGGATTAATGCCAGGAGGAAGAAGAAGAAGAATGTGGGTACAGAAGAATTTAGTATGAAACTATTAGGTTATTCCTATTTAAGATGCCTGTGCAAGAGTGAGGCTGAAAAAATAGAAAATGAGTTTTATTTTCTTAGTTTCACGCTGTATCTCGACTTAAGTTACATGTTGAGTGGCTAAACTCAACGCCGCGCTTTGTTTTGTTATTAGAGCGATAAAATTAAAATAATTTTAATATAATCAATCCCTCGTCTTGGAATCGAGCCACAAGCTCAAGCCTCAATTAACTAATTTAAAAACCACTAAAAAGACATTTCCCAAGTAAAATGTTCAGCACCACTGTTCAAAATAACAACTAAAATTATTGCTCAAAACACCTCAAGACACTCACACCACAACTTTGTATATTTACACGAACCCACACACGAACACATCTCTCGAGAGCCATTACTCGGAGTTGCGTGATGTTGGCTATTATTTTTAAATTATTTATGGCACAATGAAATAATTCACGTATGCTAATGCCGCGATGAATGGCGGCTTATCACGATATATTGGATGTATATTAATTACTACCTTGTAAAGGATCGTAAATAATGATTGATTGGAAAATACTTTGTTAGCAGAGTGGGTTGTTTTTACTAAGATATACTTAGGAATTGAACAACTTTAACCTTAACTATTTACCACATTTAATAGTCACATAATTATCGTTTATGAGAGCGCAGAGTATTTTTTTTACTAAAAATATGTTCTTATTCTTGTTTAAGTGATACAAGATATGAGTCTTTCACATCAACCAATGTTTTGGCTGCGTTTATTTTTAAGTTTTTTTTAATAGAAAAAAACGTGAAACGAATGGACGCAATAGTATATGTAAGTTTGCATGGATTGCCAACTTTCTTTGGTACTGCTACTGAACGCAACTATCGCTGGATTGGTTTTAGTCCTAAAGAAAATGCGAAAATGTGTATTACGTTGCAATTTCACTTTAGTTATACGGCGTCCCATGTGCAGCGTGTAGGCAAGTTTTACTATAAATGTGAAACATTTAAACTATTTGTCCTTGTGTTTGAACGGATAGGATCAAAATACAGTAATTGGTCAATGAAAACGATTCTATTCCAAAATAATTATTCTTTTTAAATTTAGATCGAAGTTCAGAAATCCTCAGATAAGCCTCAAGTATTCGGCGGAACGTGGGAAAGGAAGTATCTAAATGGGAAACGAAGTCTCTGAGCACTCCGTTTCTTAAAGTCTGCAAAAGTAACAATCTCACAATTTTCTTTAAATTATCAATTTTGAAAATAAAAAAATAATGATCTAACGAAAAGAAGAGAATAATTTAGCAAAACACCTAAATTATAAAATAATTACTGTGAAATTTATGTTTATATTTATTTTAGCTTTCTTCCTTCATATCAGGATAAATTGAGTTAACCTAGCTAAATATAAAAAATAAATATTTTTCCGCTAATTAATAATAAAAATTAATTTTATAATTAATCTACACCAATTAAGTAATACAAAAAACAACACTGAACAGTCCACAATACATCCACCACCAGAACAAAAGGCCCACCAATCACCCACAAGTAAAACCATCAAATACGAGACTCGGGACTCGGGTCTCGGGGCTCGGGAGGCAGTGACAGTGACAGTAGTACAAACGGCGATATAAATCAGAGCCGCTCGCGTGCAGGTGTTGCGCCACTACACACCTCGTGATATATTGACGCAAAGAAGTTAGCTTTTATATTTTAGCTACAGATACAACAAGGTCCTATAGAGGCCACTCGTGGCGCAGAGGCATGAGCGTGTGACATTCGCGTGTGTATGTGGGTTTCATTCCTACTGGAAACAATAAAATAATATTATTCATTATGGGAACGAAGCAAAGCACGACGTAGAGTTCCGCAACCCAGCACGCACTGCCTGAATAAAAAACTTAATGTCTTAGTGGGATCGCAGTGTTTTACATTACGTTTTCTTTGCGTAGTCTACTATGTGCGGGATACAGCGTGAATCTAAAAAAAAGACACATTTAAAATGCCTTGGTAAGTCCAGATACTGAAACAACAGCATTTGCATTTCGTTAACACCTTTGTTTTATTTAATATTTTACCTTAGGATCATAGTTCTATACTACTTTCCTATACTTGTCTTTAAGGTAACCATCAAATTCATATTCCCTAAAATATATGATAAAAAAGTATGAAACAAATAAGCCGTAGCGCATCTGCCCCTTTTAGTCTTTGATAAAATATTGCCGCCATCTTGCATTGCGGATTAATTGAAACGTCTGGTATTAGGCGAGGCGATTTTAATTTTTAATTATTTATTGCATTCAGATGTTATTTATTGCTGTTAATCATTTGTTAAGAGTAATAATCATATTTTTTGTATATGTTATTTATGTATATATTTTGTACATATAAGTAAATATACAATATTGTGGCTCAGTTGGCACGAAATTAATTGACCATGGCAGGTGTTGGTTCGAATTTATTTCAAGAATATTGATTATGTTGTAAGTGGTCTTTTCTGTAAAAAATAATAAATGAGGATGAGAAAAATATAATATAACAATTTGGTTCATAATTCAAAACTCAGCCCAGGTCTAGATCACCTGCAAAATCGAAATTTTATATTTTTACAAGAATTTGTTGAACACTACTCATTAGTGAGTATAAATATAGCAGTTAAAATTCTTACGTTATAAGTATTACAAGTAATTTCATTTACGTAATTGAAGTTTATTGTCTTAACTTATAAAACGCAAGCAAAACCGCGCCCAAGGCAAGTCGTAAATAATTAATTAAAACACAAAAAATAATTTTAATTATCATAAAAATTATTTAACTTTAAACGTTAATTACAATTAATACATTTACTTACTTTGTAATCAGTCATTCTTGGAAATCATAACTGAAATATAACTAACAATTCTAAATAGAATAAATAAATGAGAATGAGTTGCTAGAATTACATATTTTAAAATGTAAATTTAATATTTAAATGAACTACTGTGCATGTTTTAAGGCTTTTTACAAATATGTTGTTTAAATATGATAAATATGTGGTTTTTATATTGACAAGGTGGGTTCTTGGGTTCTTTATTGTATAAGAATAAATGAAATGTATTATTAAATAAAAATACTTTGTAGTCCTGCATATAGTGTAAATTTTGAATTATTTCATGATAGATGACCAAAACTCTATATTTTTGTTAAATTAAAGCAGAAAATATATATTTGTTTTTTAGCTTCACGTGGTATTTCGTATATAGCAAGGTGTGTAGAGGGAACCAGGGAACCTAATGTTAATACACACTCTTTTCCCATTAAGACATTTATGTTCCTCAATTTCTTCTTTGAGGAACACTGCCAAATCGAGGAAATAAAAGTATTAAATGTTTAATTTCCTCGAGTTGGAATCGAACCCATAACCTGTCGCGGTTACAGTTGAATACTTGTGCGCCCGCGCCGCGATTGCCCTCAAATAAAAATTAAAAATAATATTTTTGGAATTCATTATGTAAAGTCTAGGTTTTTATAATGTCTTCTTAAATAAAATAAAGTATTTTATTTTGTCATTTTATAAGTCGTACATATATTTAAAAGGGAAAAAAGAAAAAAGGAAAAAAGAGCTGAATAATGGAAATAATACTCTCCGATTACATCTCAAATTAAGGAAGTCGAAATTTAATATTTTTGTACAGAATTTGCAAAAACCTATTAAAAAATAATACAATGTTATCATTACTTATCAAGAAAATCCACGAATTTATAATGAAAACATACGAAAAATGATCATTATATTTAATAATATGTTTAATATTATTTTTGATAGTAATATTAAACTACTATCAAAAATAATATTAAACAAAAATTAAAACAACTCTATATAATTATTAACACCCACTTAAATATAGTTAATAAAATACACTACGCTAATGTCATGCATAAATCATTTCGTAACAATCGAATTTGAATCTTAAATTCTTCTATTTAAAGTACACAATAGTTTATGACTATATTGACAAGTAATAATAATAAATTATAACATAACCTACTGTAACGAAGCGGCTTTCAACCTTTGCCTATTTATTTATGTTTTAGGGCAAATAAGGCAAAGCTGTAAAATAGTGTTTATGACGCGGCCTTGTTGCTTATAGTGTAGATGATGGACTATGCTTGTGGAAACGTTACGTTCCTATTGAAACTTTAAAAAAAATTCAACGTAAAAATGATAATAAATTTAAATAACAATAACATAAAAAGGTAGCGGCAGAGGGAGTCTAGTGTTAAGCCACTCCTCTTCCCACTTTTCGTCTAAGTCTGAAGGCATAGTGCTGAGTAGTGGTCAACGCTGCGGCTTACCTCGACACCAGAGCAAAAAAAAGGAAAATACTTTATGTCCTCGAGTGGGAATCGAACCAACGATATAAAGTGTTTACCGTACACGCTTGTACTCGCTACGCCAGGGCTGGCCTAATATATCAGCTTGAATTAAAAAAAAACTAATCAAAATACACAATCTATTAAAACGTTACAAAACGGAAAACATCTATTAATAATTAATGTTCTATTGCATGACTGATAAATTACTAAATTATCATTATGAAATATAAACCTGAACCTTAAAACAAGGTAATAAAGTTGGTTTTGCTACAACATTTAAAATATACATTTATTAATAATGTTCTTTATTAATAATATATGTATGTACATATAATGTGTATAAATGAGCGCTAATATGAATATTGGCTATAATAATTATCATACAACGTTTATTTGTTCGGTAATTATCCATTTTTAATCAATATATTGATATATTTACCTAGTTTTTATACGCCTTTACAATGTTGTAGATAGTTTATGCTTCACCTTGTATTCCGTATATGGCAGGGTATTTGGAATGCTAAGTCAATAGAGCGAAAAGTTTCGTCCAATTGGGCGTTCAATGTGTGTACAATGACGGAACTCAACGCTGCATTTTGTTTTTAACACGCTTTTGTTAGGTCTAGCTTTAACTGTGTAATAAAAATTAAGAATCTACAATTGAACCTCTTATAATAGTTGTTTCTTCATAAAACTTAGTAGTTATTCGTAGTCGTAGATATAATATAGTGGTGTCAACGAGCTGGTGAGATGATGGAGGCTGAGGCCTGAATATTAGAACTCTTCATAGATGACTTTGATGACGATGTCTTCCGAGCACATTCAATAGCACTTGTGTCATTATTTTCATCAGAGCGAAGGAATAAAAACAATTAATTCCTCCAGGTGAGAATCGAATCTTTGGCTGACAGCAAATGACTGCAAGTCCGATGGCTATGGATTCGATTCTCTCTCGGGGGAATTAATTATTTTATTATATTATTATAATTAGGAACAAAACAAACAAGATAAAGCGAGGCATTCAACTCGCAATGTTTATTATTGGGCAGTATTAAAGTAAGGAACGGAGTGTGTTAACAGTAAGCTCCGTGGTACAGTTAAAAGCTAAAAATCAAAGCCAATGATCAAAATTATAAATAAAAGCTATATTCACTAACACAATCGCCTTAAAACAACCATTTAAAATAAAATAAAAAATCGACCATAAAAATAAAAAAAGACGATGAATCAATTTCTTATTTTCTATCCAATTATATTTATTGGTTGCCACATGATATTGATAGCCGTGGTCACGAACAAATGTTAAACAAATCGTTAGAAATTTAACAGGTTTTTAATTGTTTATTTGATACGTGAATCTATTTATAATTATGTACTTCTATAGTTTAGACTTAATTGACTAAATGCATTGGTTGTAAGTTTACTGACTAAAAAACGATTTATTAACAAAATCCGATAGTTTTTTATTGTAACCACGCATCGCGTTGTGTTCCGCCATTTAACATTCAATATTCTAAATTCGAATAGGAACCTGAGGATCGAGCGTTTTGAGATTGGGTTTTCTCAGTTTATACAGCGGGATACAAGGCCAACCTGATAAAAATAATATATAAATTATTTTTCATATTTTTAAAGTATTATTCCACATTTAGGGAACAGAAATACTTTTTTTAAGAAAGCAAATAAAAACAGTGGACGAGGCGAAATACGTATGAAGCGGGATTTGCACCCGCGCCTCTTGGAAACCCTCCAAACGCTCTGACTAGGTACTAAGCCACACGTTCTCAATAGGAACGAGATTTAAATTGCGCTACGTTCATATTTATACGTTTTCTAAAAAGCTATACCAATAAGTGGGAAAGTGGGAAACGTATCCGGCAGTAGGTACTACGTTTTTCTAACGTATCTCTTATATTGCATAGATTAAGCAGAGAATGTAGTGATAAGCCGCCTGACACCGTGATATTAAGCATTAAGTGGTGCAACTCGACGCTGTATTACTGCAAGGAAGTGAAAATAATATGAAAACAAATAATTCTGCGAGCCATAATCGAATCTACAATCTTCACGTATTTAGTGAAGTAACAGGTTCTGATAATATTTTTATATATTATACTATGTACCTACGTCATTTAAAAAAAAAAACGATTATACATTGCAAAATTTATAGTCAAAAATAAATAAATCTCCAAGACAATTTTATAGATTACAAAAGTTGTATTTGGGACAGAGCCGTTCATTTATTAAATTTTACGACTGTTTTTTATTCATTTATCATGTTTATGAGCCATTATTTAAGTGAAATGTATTTTCAATTTATATGAAAATTGTTATTTTTTTTATTAGTTTCACACTGTATCCCGCATATAGTAGGGTAAGCGGAGTAAACATAGTGTTACCAGAGTGAAGAAATTAAAATAATTCATTCTCGCACTGGGTCACCCCGAGTAGGAATCAAACCCATATCCGTAGTGTTTAAAGTTTTATGGTGTGTCATAAAGGTCACAGTCATCGGTATCTATAATTCATTATATTTAATTTATCTTATCATCAATATCTCTTCTGTATAAAAAAAATCAGTAGGTATTATGAAAATGAAGTAAATGTTCTTTTTGAAGTAAAACGTTTAGTTTTCATATATTAGCATGTAAAACATATAAATATCGATATGCGCTTTTTATTTTAACTATTTTTGCATATCGCTAGTAAATAAACGACAGCCGTGATCATTTAAATAGTATTTACATATATTTATAGAAAAAAAAACCTATTAAATTTATCAACGCAGGAAATGGATACTAAAATGTAATAAAACTGCACGTTCATCGAAGGACAACGTAATTACTATGTTTTTTTTGTTGTAATGTAGAAATATCGATAGGTTAGAAGTACCTGCCTATGAGAGACGGTTGTGTGTTCTATTTCCGCTCAAAAGAATTAATTATTATTATTTTCTCTTTATATTAAAAAGTGAAAAAAAATATATTCTGTTGCATTGTTCAATTTTAAATTGCCATATTATGCTAATAATAAGCGAGAATATTAATGCTTTTTCAAGATAAACAGTAATATTATAATAATGAATTAATAAGAAATACATATATTTAATATATTATATTAAACGTCCGATCGACCGATAAAGAGCAATTATGAGTAATAAATTAAAAACTTGAACGCTACTTAATTTATGGAGATAATCATTAGTTAGTAATAGCACGGTATTGACGTTGATTATGCAATACATTGATAGTGGGTTTGATTCTGATGCAATTTTTTAAAATAATATTTTATGTCCCTACGTAATGTTTTTATAGGCATATTTTTTAATTTCAATCTTTAAAGCCTAGCCATCCCCACTTTCCGCTCTATTTTTAAGACATTGTGTGTTATGTGCAAGAACTCAACGCTGCGCTTTGTCTCGTTACCGGAGGGGAGAAGTGAAAATTTTATTTATTTCATTTTACAGTTGAGATTGATTGAGATATTGAAATTATCCTGGCTGTGGGTTCGATCATCGCTCAGGGCATTGACGTATTTTTAGTACACGTTCTAAACTAAGCGCGGCGATGAATTCTACCACTACGCACGTAATGTCTGAAATTCTGATGAAAAATGGACAACAAAATAAAATATAATATTCGCGTAGGTTGTTCAAACTATAATTTATAATGAAATCTATTGGTGGAATTAATTATATTATATTTATCTTGTTACGTAGGTGATGTAATGTGATAACAGTCGTAATGTATTCAGCCTGTTTGAATAATTATTTATCTGTGGTTTGCTTAGGGGTGTTGTACCAAATGAAAGCGAGGTGTTGAATTCTGCCACCGAACACGCATTTTGTCGCTTTCAGAGAAAAGTGGGGAAAGAACGAATTGCAATTAGAGATTTTTTCAGTGTAAGCATAGTGTTGGATTTGAATAGACTATCATTTTCCAGCTGATTCCGAGCAGTTAAGTATCTCCATTTAGCACGCCATATCTTATATATTATTGCAAAGAATACAGAGGAAGAAGTGCCTTAACAGCCTCTGCTGAGGTTCTTCCTGAGGACTTCGTACTGTGGTAAACCTTATTTTAATTTAAAGATTTTACTATTCTCAAGAAGCGCGGGTACGATTTCCCATACGTACAGGTTTATATATCTTCAAAAATATTTTTCACCATTAGTGTAAATGTCATATTCAACTGAACCTCAAGTAAAACAAATGCGTGTAAGCATACGAGTACGTTGATCAATATGTACTCGTATTTGTACATATTAATTGATTGATGCCGGCACGTCACGACCAATAACTTATTACTTCCTTTTAACGTTATTTATGCATCTACTATTTATAAATATTTATATATCTTGATAGAATGTGCAGGCGAGGCCGGTGGCGCAGTGAGAGCCTCTAACCGTAACGCGACAGTTGTGTCTTCAATTGCGTTCTGAAGAAGTAGGTTACTTTAGGTTTTCTTTGTCTATTATAACTTTGTAGTGAATTAGAATAGCATGATTTAATTAATTAATATTACGAACGTTTACATATGTATAAATAACATTCTTTTGATTGACAAAATCGAAATATTAGTTTAGTTAATATTTTATATTATTTTGACCAAAATAAAAAAAATCTTTAACTAAAAAACAGTTACAACGAATAATCGTTTTTTTTTTAAATAATTGGAGCAAAACCAAATATAGAAAAGGGAAAAATAAAGAAGGACATAATATTACTGTGGACACAATTTGACTTTTACAATTTTTTACCAAATCTAATCAAACATAAAAAAATTAGCTAAAGACAAAATATTTTTCTAATAATAACTTTATAGCTAGACAAGCCAAGCTTAGCACTAAATAAAATCAGTAGCCAAGAAAAGTATAGAGTTATATTAGAAGCAGATATAATCAAACAAATTATACAACAAACAATATTTAACATAACATCAAAACAGTCGATCGTAAAACGTCTCGGTCTCGGCACCGTCGTAAAACCGGGTAACTGGCGTTTATTAAAATTAATAACGCATATCGATGATATAAAATCTAAATGAGCGATGAATAATATGATAATTTCACTTTTATTGCCACCACGCATGTGATACACCTACCGTTTCCTTCGTGTCTGGGAATTTATGGCCATTTATAGCCATTTACAGTCGATGGTCAAAGGCTTTTACGAGTGACATTTTATCATTTTGATCCCATAATATTGTTATGCTTTGATGTTTTATGTGCTGTTAGGGTTAGTGTAGTTGGGGAAGTAATACCATCATCACATCGAGACTTTATATTTTCGGTGACAGGCCAATGACTCGACATCTTTTGTTCGAAAAATGAAAGAAATAAAAAATATATTTGCCAAAATTCTTCCTCACGCTTCATATGTAAGCTAATAAGATCTATCTTTTTTGCGTGAACATGATTTGTTAAGATAGATCAATTTGGATAAATTTGAGGTATTATTGTATAGAGGTGGAAATTGTTGTTTAATTTGATATTTTGTCAGCTTCCAACCCAGAACGGTTTAACATGGTGACTATGCGTTCTGTAAAAAATATGTAGGATTTTTGTCTTGCCGTATGTGTTTTTTTTAAAAAAGTAAAGTGATATTTTTTTTTTATTGGGACACACCAAATTATTTATTTTTTCTTGAAACATATCTTAAACGTGCCACAAACTTATAACTTTTTATAGCATACAAAATGTATTTCCAAATCAATGAAATGCAGTAAAATTAATCAAAAATACCTTTAACACAACATCCTCATTGAATACAAATTCCTATTAAAAGTAAAGGAAACGGTATAACTACTTAACTTATGTACATACATATGTGAGATATTTCTTCGAAATCAAATGTTTTTTCTAACATTTCTAAACTACTAAATAAATTAAAAGGAACTTAAGTAATTCAATAAACGGACGTAAATAGAGTAAGGTATCCTGACAGCATTACTGTGAGTGCGGTATGCGAGCGATTTCACGACGTGCCTATAACGCCTGCCTTTTATGTTAAGAGGTGTTAACTACAACTCTGTAATTGCGCTTAGTTATCTTGTATTTTTTATTTTTATTTAAGGACATGCTTTTTCAACTGACTTTGGCCCTGTGGCCAAGTGGAAATAATTTAGAGTTTTGTATGATGCAGAAAGCTGCATGATGAAGAAAGTAATGAGCTATGCCAATGTCTCTCTCTTTACTGTTTTCTACGCACCTACCTAGTTACATTTTACATACAGCTATTGTAGTTTATTCTTTCTCAGTAAACAGTTTGAAGAATCACAATACTAAATCTTGATTTATTGAATAGTCTGTGTAACTTAATTATAATTATTTAACTTTAGATGTTGTACTACAATAAATAATACTCAAGGCATTATAAACCTAAATAAAATATGAAAGAAAAATTAAGAAAAAAATAAATAAAAATAAAAGAAACAAAAATGTCAGCTACCACATTATCATTCAACGAGACGGACACTTTATAGCTTGTTTCTACATTCTATTGCCCAGCTTAATTCGTTTGCTAATACCGTTTTTGCCGCAATTATGGCATACCGTTAACTTTGGAATGACTTTAGTATCTAATATGGATTTTTATATCCTATACATCCGACAGTTGCCCTTTAGAGTTCCGATCTTAAATGTTAATTATAACATGCGATTATCATCTTTATGCATTGAGATAATATAAAGCCTAAATTTATTTGCAGTTATAAAATTATTTCTTTGATCTCAGATAAGGATTGGGTAATAAAGTCTTCTGGGTAACGAAACTTACGTCTGCAGAGACATCTCGCGTCTTGATGACTTCTAAATGTCATGTCAGAGGATGAAATATTTTAATAAATTATAGAATGGGAAAGCGCTATATGCTAAAATGTTTAATTACATCTTGTATTATATAATACGCACTAATAACACCATAAATTCATAATAAAATATTCATATTATAAGCCTAGAAACCATTATAGTAACTTATATATTAAATCAACACTAAACACTAAATTAAAAATTAAGTTAAGCTGAAAAGCTAAGATTTATTATGTAAATGAGCCAATTATAATGTATAGCATCTGATTGCAAATGTGATAGATGTAGATTCAATTTCCACTCGTACAAATGCATTATTTTTTCCTTTTTATCTTTTTCTCTGTTCTGGCATGACAAACCACTGCTAGTCAACAACCAATGTCTTGAAAATTGGGCGGAGAGTGGGAAGCGGAGTGTCTTAACTCTTGGCTCTCATTATTTACCCAGATACGTGAGTAAAAGGATGAAGCTGTTAATTTAGATTTATTGTATAAAAGTGACGGTCAGGAGTCGGCGTCTAACAACAAAGACATAACGCGGCGTTGAGTTCCGCCTCGACACGCAATTCTTCCAAGCCAAGGCGAAAGTGGCAGTGTTCTTGTTATACTGGTGTACCTACTAATAAATTACATTTTATTTTATATAACTTAATATGTCTACACAAAGTAAAGGTTGTATAACATTAACATATTTAACTAAAGTGATAGTGTTGGGCAACCCAATTTGCACACATTTCGGTTGCAAATAATATTTTATGGCGATCCGCGTTTAATTGCGAATGAATTATGAATATTTACCGTCGCCATTACCATGTTACAGCTTTGTGGGTTGGTCCAAGCGGGAGGAGAGAGCGACAGGGTGACAGTTTAATTTAAATCAAATTTAGAATTTCAATTTATTTTTTGGGTATCCTGAAAGCCTGAGGACTTTTTAGAGGTTAAAGGTAGTAGACGAGATGAAAGAAGAAAGGAAAAAATCGTAACACTTAGGATAAAGCGAGAAGTTAAAAAAAAGAAGAATTTACCTATAAGAATTTATGTTATAGGATATGTAAGTTCTATTCTATTCTAAATCCTTACCACATAGGTGTAGTGTAAATTTTGTAGCACCTGGCTTCTAACAGACTGCTCTCTACTGCTGCTCTAACTACTCCCTAGAGCAGTTTTATATAGAAGACAAAATTTTGCAGGCATTGCGAGGTGATCATTGGCGGAATTCAATGCAACGATCCCCACTTGAGGAAATGAATTATTTAATATTTTCATTTCCTCGTTCTGGTAACGAGGTAAAGTGTGGCTTTGGTTTTTTGGTCATTCAAAGTGGCGGACAGAAGTGTCTTAATGGAAACAATGTTTTAACACTAGGTTTCCCGTGCCTACCGTGCTATTTTCGGGATACATCATGAACATACAAAAAATATATAAATATCTATATTTATTTTTTTAATCATATTAAAAAGGTTCAAGAATGTTCTTGACATTAATGATGTTGGTTTTTTGTCATTTAAATTATATTGACTAGTACTTTTAAGTCGTCAGTTAAAACGAAGAGTTATTTTATTTTCATGTAGGTTTTTACACCTTGTGTCGTAAAACTGTCACAATATTTGACAGTTAAGTTGCCATTATAATAACTTAAATAGACTTAAATAATTAACTATGTATGTATATTAAAATTTTGGTAAAATTAAATGTTATCTTTATTCCCTATATAGGTGTTAGTTATTATTTTAGCGTCACGTTATCCACCCACACAAATAGGATAGGCAGAAGGAACATGGAAACAATTAAGACACTCGAAGCTTTCTGCATGCTGTGTGGCGGAACACTCCAACGCGCCTGGTCAAATTGCCAGAGCGAGGATAAAAATATAAAATATTTTCTTCCCCCGAATAGAAGTCGAAGCCACAAATGTAAGTTTACAGTGATACGGTTATGTCACTAAAACCAGGTCTCCGATAATTGTATTTTTAGAAAAATAATATACTATTACACCGCCAAACTGTCTTGTCTTGATTTTGAAATTTGAACTGATCTTTTTCAGTATAAATTTTTTGTTCTACAGATGGGCAATCAGTCAAATCTGTATAAGATGGTGAAATAACAACATATCATTAACATAGAATATTTATTAATTGAAAAAAATATATACAATAATCAATTTTCCTGGCCCCACTCGCATTTGCATTTTTACACCACCGCACCGTGACTCTACCTTATCGAAAAGAAATATCAAAAAGATAAGAATACTCCGAACAATTTGCATGTTTGATTCTAGAAGCTATTAAGATAAAATTAAGATTAATTTAAGCGAAACTCTATTAAGTTATAAAAGAATTTATGATATTTTAAATATATATATTTTTTTTTCGCGTGTATTTGATCTTAGTACACACAATCGTTGTATTTTTAAGATAATCACATTATCCCGCATATGGCAGTATACGCAAAAACCTAGTGTTAAGACACTCCATTCTCCGTATTGAGTAGCAGAACTTAACTTTTCTTACCACAGCGGGAGACATTTAAAGGATTCCGGCAATTAACCCATCCATTGACTTTACAGCTGCTGTACCACTGCGATACGAAAGCCTCATGTTTCATTTCTTCGAGTGGGGATCGAACCCATATAACTAATCGATTTTACTTTACTAAAATATAATTAAAAATCACATAAATCTAACAACAAAAAAACACCTGTCATTAAATTTAACTGCCGTTTTACATCAAAAACTATAATTTCTCAAACACCTTGGCCACCATTATAGTTTATTAATTTATTTATTGATTCAATGTCGAAACGTATCGCGAATGTCAATTGCTACACTGTAGTAGGTAATAGATTTATTTTGACATATTTATGGATCACGACTCAATCGTTATTATAAGTATTTCCGTTTATTATAGCTTGTTTTTAGTAATAATAAATTGGGTATATATACATTAAGGTATTAGATTTTACTTATTTGGCAGAAGTGTAATTTTTTGTCGTCAAAGTAGAAGCCGGCTTAAAACTGATGCAGTTATGATAGGTGAGTCGATGTTGCAAAACTCCTTTCAAAGGGTATCATTTTAAACGGTACTTGAATCCCTTTTCATCATTTCTTATTATTGTAACACACATGTAGCAGGGTAGGCAGAGGATACCTAGTTTTAAGACATTCCGTTCTTCAATATCACATTACATAATTAATTCCCCCAAAGTTGAATCGAACCTACAACCGTTTTATTTACACACAGCATGCTGTGCCACTGCGCCACGGCGACTGTCTCTACAATAAAAAAATTATAAGCTTCTCCAAGTAATACAGGTGGTTTCTATTAATCAGCTCACCATCCACGTATCAGCAGTAGGTTATTCCAATCTGGACAATGTTGACTTTTAGACGAACGATTTATCATAATATTATCAATACTATTTGCATACAATGAACGGTTTTGTTTACTGTTTCTTCATACAAATTACTATAGAGTGAGCAAGTATCAGAGAAAAGACGGAATAACTTCAAATATGTATATTTTAAATAATGTTAAAATGTTATTCCGTTAAGATTAGAAAATATTTTAAAGAAAAATATTATTGAAAAAATCCATGTAGCGGGGATCTAACCCGCGTCTTTTAAAAATCATCCAAGTGATAACTACTAAGCTACAAGTTCTTAGAAAGCCAGATTTAAATTATTATACATTTGTTACGACTTGTTTATGCTATTTCCATAGAAAAATTGTTACAAAATTTACAGAGACAGTATATTTTTATAGTTATTTTTTATTTTTTTTTAATAAATTAATTTAAACCTAACAATTATTGTAGGAAAAAATCTACATCGACACATTCTTTTTTTTTCAGAGATTCTCTGTTAACCAGCAGAATAGTTAATTGTTAAACAATGAATAACGAAGAAGTCAGTAGTTTATAAGACAATTTAACAGTTGTATTACTTGGCCATATAAATTGCTAGATTGGAACTCGTCTACTTCTGTAAAATGTCGGATACATTTTACAGAAGTAGACGAGGACAGGCTGTTGATGATAATGATGATGCAAAGACCTTATTACATTAGATTCTACTACTTTATATGGAACCTTATATATAATAAGGGTTAAGTGTAATATGTATTTTATATTTCCTAATAAAAGTTTAAAATTTTAAACGGAAAAGGTAAAAAAAATAACACAATTGAAAATTCAGACAAAGCTAGAGTATTCAACTATATTTATATGCCAGGAAACGTAAAACAATTGAAAAAAATAAATGTAAATATCACGATATCCTTTATCATATACGTTGATCTTTGATCGAGCGATTCTTTTACATACTGACAATGGGACAGCCAAAGGTATACATACCTACTATAGAGAAGATAAATATTAAATATAATAAGTATAAGTATTTTATTTGTAGAATGACCAGTATATATTATTTTGACTGTACAATAAAATCAACATATATTAAAAATACGAAATTTCACATATTTTTTCCGTCGGATATTTTTTACCCCCAGTGGGAATCGAACCCACGGACGCTGTGCCACGGTGCCAATACGGATACATTTACGAATATATTAATATTATGCTAATGTTGACACTATGATTTGTTAGCCACCGAATTTTTGTGCATTAAGATGTCGTTATATAAATATTTATTAGTCATTAATAACTTCATAATAAAATAGATTTTTTACAATATAAATATATATTGTTATAAATAAATATACATTTATAGTATCGTTTTTTTTGTTAGTATTTTGGTAATCGTGTGATTTTTCGTTCGCTTCACGTTGCATCCCGCAAATAGTAGGTACGATGGGCAGACCATTGGCTCTTTAACAGTGCATATAATTTCCAAATGCTTTATATAATATTGTTTAAATTTTCTAATAGATTATACCCGAATATAAGTCATACCTATATTTTTAAGCAAATAATTTACTAAAATTTTATATTTATTCATTATTTGTTGCAATATTATTTATTTGACATTTATTTTTATTTTTTGATTCGAATAAAAGAAGTTTTTAATACATTAGTAACGACGACGACGCAATAGTAGTGAGTTTAATTCACTGAGACTCAGAAGCGGAGAGCGGAGTGCCTTAACTCTACTTGTAACAAGCGTATAAGAATTTCGACGTAACTTGATGAGAACGTATGGCTTAGTGGTCAAAGCGCCTGGTCGGTTCCCAGGAGGTTCGGGTTCAAGTCCCGCTCGAATTTTTATAAGTTTTCTAAATAAGTATTTAACTGTCTACCTTCTCTGCTATATTTGGAATGAAAATTGTAATAATTAAACACTCAACAGTATTTGAACCTACAATTATCGGCTTGACTTAAACACCTTCGCCACAAGGAACGTCCTTGTAAACGACAAGGTATTATAAAGTAGTGATCAATAAATTCTGTCATCGAAGGATATTAAAATATAATTAAAATGTAGATTTAAATGTTTACATTAACATTTTATTTAATTGTACACAAATTAGTGCTAAATCAAACATGTTGCAATAAACAATTTTAAATGTTTATTAGATTTTCTATAAAAGCATTGACACCATCGCGACGCAGTCACTGTGAACGCGATGATTGTGGGCTCGATTTCCGGAAAATGAGTATGCTCAAATTATTTTCTTTGCTCTAAAAGATAAAAACTGCAATGTAGATGTATTTTGACGGAGTTTAACGGCCCGCTATGTCTTGATCCAGTGTGAGGAAATTTAAGTAATTCCCCCGACTGGGAATGGTAACCCAATTTCCAATAGCAATGGATGGTATATATAAACATGAAGACTGGAATATAAAAATAATGTACATTTTAATTTCTTTTTAAAAAAAATACTTAATTTCCCGAGAATCTTTCTCGAACTTTATATCTCCATATTACTTTGCAAGAACACTCAATTTACATACAAAACTGCATAAAAAAAATCTCAATAAAAAAACAGAAAATAATCAATAGCATTATTCAAAGAAATAAATTGCGTAAGTCTATCGTAAAAAGGCTGTAACTACATAAATAATTACTGAGCAATCAACATGCAAACAGATATAATTATAAAGAATTTAACTCATTAATTAGAAGCTGTCGGCTGTAATGTCTTGGAAACACGCTATTGATAGATTTTAAGAAAAAAAATCAATTTGTATTAAAATGTTGTATTATTATTATTATAAAAGCTAGTTTGTTTGGTTGAACGCTGAAACTGAAAAAGTCAGGTTCACGCTGCGTCCTGTGCACACAGCTAGGTAAACAGGGGGAACCTAGTGTTAAGAAACTCCGTTCCCCACTATCCGTCGTATTCTTTAAGCATTTCGTGTTGAGTGGCGGAACTCAACGCCGCGTTTTGCCTCGACACCAGAGCGAGGAATTTAAATAAATATTTAATTTCCTCGAAGGGGAATCGAACACAACCAGTCGGTTTTACAGTCACACTGTGCCCTTGCGCCACGACTGGCCTGGAAAAAATAAAATATATATATTTTAGATAGACGAAACTGAAATTCAATTTTAAAACTATTGAGTGTTAACCCAACCCCACGTTTGATTCTAGAACGAGAAAATAAAAAATCTAGTATTTTAATACAAAAAATGGTAAAAAAACGAGTAAAAAACGTAATTGTATATTGAAAATCGATGTAAACATGTCCGACGGTCGACTAATAGTGATTAACACGCAACGGTCTATAATTAATATGTGATTTGTGTTAAGTGGTGGATCAATAAAGTAGGTACAATGTGCGATCAATCACGCTTGACATTTGTATGAGAAACTACGTATGCTTGGGTGCGGCTTTTTTTGTACTTATAACTACTTTTTGCGTACTAAGAATTTATATTGTTTTTTAGGGTAGGCATAGCGTACCTGGGAATCTAGTGTTAAGATTTTCTGC
Organism: Heliconius nattereri; assembly: GCA_013403645.1. NCBI lineage: Eukaryota > Metazoa > Arthropoda > Insecta > Lepidoptera > Nymphalidae > Heliconius > Heliconius nattereri. Next base: position 13,546,892 of record JAAIXI010000234.1, on the reverse strand, counting down.
TCCAATCGTCAATGGAGAGACAGTACTTTTCATTTCTCGTTTTCACTTTTCAGTTCTTGAGGCGTGTCGATTCTTAACATTCAACTTTCTTTGTCCTCTGCGCTATGGAATAGGTTTAATATTAATATAAATAAAATATTTTTGCAATACCTTCGTGGCGCACAGACAAAACCGTGCCACTGAAAACGCGCTGTCTATGGCTTCGATTTCCATCTGAGGGAATGTAATATTTAATATTTTTCTCCGCTCTAATAACGAGGCAAAACGCGGCGTTGAGTTCCACCACTCAATCTTCATTTCGATACAATGATTTCCAAAAACACAAACACACTCAAACACAAAGACGTCCCCACAATTTAAACATGGAAAAACCAAAATAAAAAAAAACAGATATTAGCAATAAATTAAAGGCCAGTAAGCCTCGATAAAACACCCACGTAACGTATAGTATGGGCAAAGTGTTTAAGCTTACTTGTATTCATACGATTTATCGATGTATAAATCATTTTAATTGGTGCTCGTGGACGGTGGATATATATATTTTTTTGTTGAGGTAATTGCAAATTCGATTTTTCATTTGCCTTTTGTGTGTACTTATGTGAAATGTGATATCGGTTTTGGTTGTACTTTTTAATTTTGTGTGTAAAAGTTATCGCAGAAGAATAGAATTCTAGAACATTCCGTGTTGAAAGACGCAATTTAACGCCGCGCTTTGCGTCAACACTGGAACGAAGAAAATGAAACTATTATATATTTATTTTTTTCGAGTGGGAATCGAACTCACAACCTGTCGCATTTACAGTCACGTTCTCTTATCGATCACACACCGCAAAGAAGCAGATGAAAACTGGAGTTAAGCAACTTGAGAAATTTCATGTTTAGTTTAAATAATAGAATCCAGAACCGACGCATAAAAGTCAGACTCTAAGCCACTGCGCCGCTACGGCCTCCAAATACTACATATATTGTAAATTATTAATTACACACAATTAATAAAAACAAGTCAACCAAAAAAATTACTTACAATCAATTATAGCTAACACTACATTAATTGATTGCATTTTTATATCCAACAAAATACGAGGCCATCGATCACTCCACACAAATTATCATTTAAAAAAAAAACACCATTAACTAACAAATGTTAACACTTAACCTTTCTTTCGAATACACCTCATTATTATAAACAAACTAAATTGTAAAATCCCCTGCCTTGGTTTCTACTGACGTGGTACAAGGTTCAAAATCGTTTAAACGCTTAATGCAAGTTTACAGGTGTCGTAGAAAACTTAATTTATGTTAAATTCATTTCGTATACGATTATTCAAGTGGCCGATCGGAGATAAAGGAGATTAATCGGACGCGGTATTACTTAAAAATGTCTACCGAAATAAAGTTGACACTTCTTTTTGTATAATGATTAATATTGATCCCATTGAGGCGAAGTGGGATTCAGTGTGGCTGTTAACGCGATAGTTTGGGGTTTGGTTCCCTTTCACGGGAGTGAATTTTATTTAATTTCTCTGATGAAAAGACTTCGAATCGAATGTTTCGAACATTGGGCGGAAAGTAAGCAACGGAGTCATTTAGCACTATTTTCCTTCCGTCAATGTATTTGAAACAATAATACATAAGCTATATATAAAATAATAGTTTATCTTAACATACTATCAAGGGTTGACTGTAACTTGATATTTTAATTCATTCGACCGCTTTATGTGAAACTTTTTAAATTCTTTAACCTTAATTCATGGCTTAAGTTAATGATCTATAGATAAATATGTATCCCTAATGTTTTATTTATTTTTTTAAATTTATAGCATGGTTCAAAGAAATAAATAATTAAGTAGTTTTTTTTAGCTTCACGCTCTATCCTACATACATACTAAGGTAGGCAGAGAGAACTTGGGGACCTAGTGTTAAGACATTAGTTCTCCGCTCTCTGCCCCAATTTTAGACATTTGCTTAATTAAGTCAACGCCGTGGTTTGCATTACCAGAATAAGAAAAAGAAAATAAATTAAATATTTTCTTTTGCCACGTGGAAGTCGAACCCACATTTACAATAATTGACTATCCACTATGCCACGAGACACCACAATATCCTATAGCATAAATGAAACAAATTAATCTACTACTTTTACAAAAATACACAGTATAATTTATACAAGAAAATTACATTAATCATAAAATAAAAATAATATATTACAATAATTAGTCAAATGCAGACAAGTTTGTAAACAGTTTGTTCTATAAATAGGTGCTCTGTACAAAGACGGGGGTCAGCTAAGGCCCTTTGAACTGCTAATCTAAACCAACGTCGAGTTAAATGCTGTATAAATCTTAAGGCTGGAAGTAAGGAAACTATGGAGCTATTATTGTTGCAATATACATTTTCAATAATAAAATTGTGATGTATGGGTAAGTACATGGAAAAAATGTTTATAGTTATTTTTATAATTTGGAGAAATGGGCGACAAAAAAACAAACAACTTCGGTTAAGTTTCGAGAATACAATATCAATGATACTGGTGGAATCAAATCAAATCAGCTTCATGCTGTATCCCGCACACAGCAGGGTGGACAGAGGGAACCTAGTGTTAAGACACTCCGTTCCGCAACTTAAACCTTAAACTAAACTTTTTAAGTGACTACCCAAGTCACTTAAAAAGTTTAGTTTAAGGTTTAAGTTTAAGGTTCCCTCAAAGGGCATCTATGAAAAGATCGATGACAAACGATGAAATATAGAGACCGTAGCCTTTAATGCTCCGCTTGCTGCATGCTTCTCTTATATGAAATAAGATAAAACGTAAAGCTCCGAAAAATAAAAGATACGTACTCTAATAATTGGAGACTTTTGCATTCACATGTCTTTTTTTAACCAACTTCTCTAAGAAAAAGAGGTTATCAATTCGACTGTATGTTTTTTTATGTTTGTTACCTCATAACTTTTGACTGGGTGAACCGATTTTGATATTTTTTTTCAAAATTATAAAATCTTCGTAAAAAATATTTTTCACTGCTTCGTTGTTAGAAGTCGGCTTTTCTTTTTGTTAAAAATTAACTTATTATCCATTACAGTATAAAAAAGTGGTGTATAAAGTACTCTATCATTTTAAACGCGTTATTTTTACCTAGCTGTGTATTTTATGTTAAGACTCTCTGTTTCCCACTTTCTATTAATTTTTTTAGATATTTCGTATTAAGCTGGAGAACTCAACAACGAGCTTTGGTTTGTAACTGGATCGCTCCGGTTCTGAAAATAATTAATCCTTCAGGGTAGGAATCGAACTCACGATCGTACTCTATGCCACTGCGCCACAACGATCTCAACATATAATTATGTAATTATATATAAAATAAAAATATAATTTAATAATAACACCTCCATGACATTAACTGTTCTATTCATTGAGATTCTAAGACCGGGTAAATTACAAGCAACGCTGGCGGCGATGTTAACGCGGTCACACAGCGTCGCCTATATATTAATATTATTAAGTCTTTATCGATATTTTATAGTAATTTATATCAACGTGTTGAATAAATCAGAAAGAATATGTTTTTACACCGTCTTGGCATAGTTTAGACGTGTTTTAGTGAAAGCGACGGTTGTGAGATCAAAGTTCAAGTGAATGTTCTATCTCCTACCTACCATTAATAATGACGTTTATTTTCTGGCAAATCTTAAGAATCAATTTAAATATACATATATAAATACAATTAACTATAAAGTTAATTATCTATCTATTTGTAGCTCCAAATACGTATAATGTATAGACCGTATCTACCCCAATAGGGAAGTTAAGTTACTTATGTAAGTCTAGAGTCTATGAGCGCTAGCGTGCGACCAAGTTTGAATAGGTGGTGAATTGTAGAACATAACACCGCGCTGGACCTTATCAGAACGGATATAAGCAAAATGCTCCACGGCCATTCAAAAATAATAATTCCATAAAAATGCTTAACATTTACTTGGACATGTCATAAAAGTAGAAAAAAATACAAAACAAAATAACCAAAAAAATTGTGCAATTTTGACTTGAAAAAAGCCCGTTCAAATGGTTGAGCTCATGAGAAGATACAGGCAAAGAAACTCATGGCCACTCTTTTTAAATGCCAACATTTGTTACAAATTACAATTAACAATTTTAACTTAGAAATAGAGCAACTCATTTCCAAACATCTTTATCGCGAAAGGTAGGTAGAGGAACCTTAGTATAGGTAGGTAGGTAGAGGAACCTTAGTGTTAAGATATCTCGTTCTCCACGCACGCCACCGCATATTCGAAACATTACGAATTAAACAGCGAAGCTGAAATTTCACTTCGTACCAGCGGGGAAAAATGAAAATAATTAATTCCCCTCGAATGGAAATCGAACCCACATCTATAGCATTAGCACAAACGCTGGCCCACTGCGCCACAGTAAACAAACAATACCTATCAATATAATTGACACTTCATTACGCATTCAAGTGAAACTCAAATTTCAAAATCCTAATATCGTTATATTTATTTACAGGTTTAAAGCAAACATAACGAAGTAGTGTTAATGTGTTCAAATTGAACTTACTGTTGAATCAATACTCAAGTATATTTCTGGGAGGTTAATATAGATAATTGGTTTGGCAAATTTATAGGTATTCTTAAAGGTACTTGTATAGTATTATGTATAGTATAGAAGTAACATGAATATATATATATTTTTCACCTTCTCATTGTATCCTGCACATATAAGGGTAGGTTGAGGGAATCTGGGAACCTATCTTGAGACGTTGTGTATTGAGTAGCGGAACTCAACGCCGCGCTTTGCCTCGTACTGAGAGCGACGAAGATATAATATTAAATGCCTAATTCCCCCAAGTGCGAATCATAACGGCAACACAATCGAAAGTTACTGGCGTTTATATATTTTATACAAAATAAAGAATAATGGACACTGTTTGTCTCACGTCTCAAATATTTCTTGACATTTCTAGAACATTCTACGTACTAGTTTTTAGTGATAACAAATTCTATAATCACGATACGTAACAATTGAATGATTTATTTATAAACGGTGTTAATCAAATAAGCGTATTGGAAGTCGAATATTACGAAACGTATTTTTCTTTTTTTAGTTTTGACGTGTCAAAAACTGTATAAGCAATTTAAAAGTACTCTTACAAAATTACCTTAACTCATTTTTTGTACGTAGATTACCATGCGATTACGATTACTTTTTTCTTCATGAATTTCTTTGAAATTTCTACTCGAATCCGAGACAAATAGTGTTGAGTGACGGAACTCAATGCCACTCTTTATCTAGGTACTAGAGCGAGGAGTCGAACTTACAACCGTCGCGCTTACAGTCAGATACAGTGCCGCTGCGCAATGACGTGCTCGACTAAATGTAATTTTAATTTTAATATGTAAAAATAAAACATTATAGAACTAGATATAACATAGAAGCGCAAACGAAAGCGATACGGTCTCGATATCATCACAATAGTAAGATGTAATCTGATTTGGCTTAACACCCTGTACGCCTCAGATGTCGACAGTATAAGTGACGACTACGATACGATATTTTGCTATAATTCGTAACGTTGGAAAATGAGTTCAATTTCCATTAGAAGCATATTGATTACATACGAGTAAAATAAGCAGCTTCACGCTTCCAGATTTCGGCTCCCATTTTGTGCATAATTCTCGAGATATTGCGTGTTGAGTAGTGGAACTCAATACCACAAAACAGAAAAATATTTTAAAGGAAATGATTCATGGCTCGGGTTTCGAACCCGCAACCGTCGCGTTTTCTCTAAGATAATCTATATATATAAAAGGACTTGTCCTCACTGACTGAGGTAAGACGCACGGACAGCCGTAACCGCTGTGCGTAGAAACGTGGAATTTAGACAGATGTTTACTTACGTAATCTGGACATCCACTGAGAAGGGATTTTGAAAAATTTTAACCCTAAAGGGGTAAAATAGGGGTTCAAAGTTTGTATGGAAAAAAATTTAAATCGCCACCGATTTTTATAAAATTTAATATTTAGACTCTTAAAAATATTTAATCGAACACATGTTTCATGGGTTATTAGAATTCACCCCTAAATACGCAAGCGAAGCTGCGCGCGTCCGCTAGTATCCTAATAAAATTATTAAATATTCCCTCGAGTAAAAATCGAACACACAACCATCGTGTCGACAGTCGCACGTTTGTGTTTTATCGCTACTATGGCCTCACATCACATTCAAACCGCAATAATTTAATTAATTCTTATTTACCACATGTCCCACGTGTGTAATAAACAGACCATATTTTTATAATGTTTTATGAGCCGTAGACTATTCGAATAATTAAATTCTTAGAATAAGTAAACATATTGACTTAATATAACGTTTAAAATACACAAGATATGCGAATACAACCATAATTGTATTACCATACATAATTATACATAGCTATAATGTAGTGAGCTGATATGATTATGTGCATAGTTTTTAAATTCTTTACCACGATACGTTTTTATGAACCATAAATATAAAATAAATTATTGTTAGAATGCTATTCAATTAATCGAATTTATATGTATTAATGCAATAAGTGCTTCCATTTAGTACTCGTTATCGTGAACTAAAGTTTAGCGATACTGCTTGTGTTGGCAAAATTTAACGCTGCGTTTTGTTTTGACGTGAGATAAGATTCTAAATTAAATGTGCCAGTCTTTAAAAGGTTCGTTTCTCCATTTGAGCAGTGAAATATGAAAATATTAATTTCACTCTAGTGACGAGGTAAAGCGCGGCGTTGAGGATAATTCGGTGAAAAGGGGGGAACAGAAGTTTCCCAGCTTCTCTCTGCCTACCCTACTATTTGCTAAAAACAGTGTCACTATATAAAAAAAAATAAAACGTATTTACTTGTGCACACACAATAAATATATAACAATCGTGTCTTACCCGTCTCGTCCCATCTGAAACAACAGACGACAAACACCAATTTACCCGAGGACGGGTCGGGTCAGGTTGCGGCGTGCTTAATTTTATGGCGGCGGCGATCTTGTAACTATCGAGCTTATCATCGGGTTGGCGGCTAAATGGATATCACAGAATTGAACGTTTTCTTTATATTTTAAGATTTTTTGCTTAAATATGGTTATTTATTTTTATTTGTATAAATTATATATATATATATGTAACTGTGTTGCTTTACTAATAAATAATGCTTGTTTAAGCAATTTCACGTTTTATCCTAGTGACAAGACACTTAGTTCACCGTAATAACGTTTCAATTTTGTTATTTGCCTAAATAAAACATACAAAGGTATTGTGGACGTTGAGAAAAACAGAATTGAATTTTGAAAAATTTGATTATAGATACATATGCTATAGAGTTTTATTTCGTAACTTCATGTATCACGCATACAACAAAGTAGGCAGAGAGAAACTCAGTGTTAACACACTCTGTCTACTACGTGCCGTACAAATGTCGAGACGTCAAGTGGCAGAAATAAACACTGCGCCTTGTCTCCTTCCCCCTTCCCAGTACCAGCAAATGAAATAAATCTTCCGAGTGACAACTGAACCTACAACCGTCGAGGTTATAGTCCCACGCCATGCCACCATGACCACACTTAATGAGTAAGATTCTTGAGAATAAAAATATTATATACTAAATTCACAAAGAGAATATTTTCATAGTACCAAAATAAAAACGAAATAAACAAACAAACATTTAAGTAATAGAATATACGTAGAGCCTTAGAACCAAATATTGAATAAACAAGTAGCAATATTCAAAGAAACACAAAAAAAATAATTAGAGCATTCGTTTTCGTCAGTTAGAGTTAGTTTACTTTCCTTTGCCGAGCGTCACCGTCTCCAGCTTAGCATAAATATGTTAAAACGGCGGTACTTACATGTTCCGAGAAGTTTCGATAGTAAATATCGATGTTTGTACAAGTTTATTTGTGAGTTAAATTATATAGCGTCACGAATAGGATTCGTTATTTACTCGATAATATTTAAGGGATGACAAAGAAACCGCCCTAAATGTGTATTTTTGTGGGTAGTTGCTAAAATATGCGTGGTTTTGTGGGTTCGAAGTATATTGAAAGTTTACTGAACGTGACTGACAGACCGACCAAAAATTTATGTTATCTAATGACTTTATTGAGGCCGTCGTAACGTCATAGACCGGAGACGCGACGGTTTTGGGTTGATGCAAACTCGCTGGTAAGAAGACAAAGCAATATTGGGATCTACCACTAAACCCGTGATGTCTCGAAAACTGGGCGGTGCGTGGAGAGAGTGTTAACACAAGGATCCCTCTGCCTTTCTTGCTATAGGTATGTGGGATATATTTCAAGAATGATTCAAATTTCCAACCATAAACAATGAAACAATCCAAAAAAAAAATTGTATTTACGTACATTTTTTAAAAAAAAATATATTTACAGTTTATCCTAGGATATGATTTCTACTTGTGAGTATTTCAATGATGCCTAAATGTCTTTCGATTTGGATTTTTTATTTTTAGTGTAGAAATGTAAATTCTTTTCCCCAAGTGTCAATAAAATAAAGAATAGTTCAAAACTATGTAACCATCGTTGCTCAACGGAAAAGTCGGCAGTTGTAGGTTCAATTTCACACCTATTTGGGATACTTCGTGTTTCTAAAAAAATAATAATGAAGGGAGTAGGCAGAGAAAACCTGGGAACCCAGTGTTAAAACACTTCCGTTCTCCACTTTCCGAATTCTTGAGGCATTTACTCTTTATTTGGAAAACATAATTGCCATGTCACGTACCTACCTTCAACCAAGGAATCTCGTATAACCACAGAATATATTTACTTCACGCATCATCTAACCATACACGCTGACTCTCTGTTTGTGTAGAACTTAGCGCCAGACTCCTTACTTATTAACACACGCTGACTAAAATGTGTATACAAATAGACGTCGATAATTTATTAATATGACTTAACATGGTGTTTGGTTCTTTAAAGTTGTTAGTGGAATGGTTTTGGTTTAACCGTCTTTGAGCAGTAGGTTTTAGGGTAACATCACACCAGGATTTTGTTTTGTTCATCCTGTGTCAGGATAAGCAGAGGGAACCTAGTGTTAAGACACCCCGTTCCACAACTTTACAATCGGGATACGTTGAGATCGAAGTTTTTGTAAGAAATCTTTTGTGATACCAAATGTTATGTACATAGAAAAAGGAAAGATACTCTACATTTCTTATCAATAACACTTTATTCGAAACACAAAATTTCCATTACAAAAATATTGGTAAGATAAAAAAAACAAACTCCTAAAACTTAAAAAAAAATCACATATGTATATATTTTTTTCAGTAATACTTATTGCGGGTTTTCAATTCCAGTCGGCAAACACGAGACTGCGGAACAGAGTATATACACAGCCATACATACATCCGGTGACTGAAGTGATTCGCCCATATTAAAATACTGCACCTGCGGCTATGTTCGTTGCTTGTTATTCTTTTGTATGGGAAATACTTATTTGAGTAGAAACGTTTGAAATATATATTTATCTATCAAGCATATAGCCAGGGTAAACCAGGCGAAATTCAACTCAGCGCTTTTTTTTAACTAAGCTGAAGGAGGAAATTTAAAATAAATAATCCACAACTGTCGCGTTTACATACAGATAGTGTACCGCTGCGCGACATCACTCGTCTATATCATCAGAAACCTATATATTTTTTATAGAGATAGATACAAATATAGATACAGGATCTAAAGAAACGACTTCACAAATATTATTATTTACAAATGTCAGCAATATCCAATGTTTATTGGTACTTTCACCCACAGGGTCTCGTTCCGGGGGGCACAGACGTGCTTTATTTCCGGAGCAACGGCATCGCTTCCGGCGGCCGCCTGATTGGCCTTTATTAAAAACAACCTGCTGTTTTATTTTCTTTTTGTCTAAAGCAAAGTTAACTACATTATTTTTTGAATATTTTTAATTGTTAAGGTTAAATATGTTTTTATAGTAGGTAGACTTTTCTAGATCGTTATGATTTTTTCTTGATTTTTTAAAATATTACTTTAGATATAAAATATTATTCCATACATAGGAAAGAAAAATATTTTTTAGAAAATATGTACGTTCAAATTTTTATGTTTTCTAAAAAGTAGATATCCTCTTAGATATCAATACTACATTTGTAACGTTAATTCGAAATTTCACAAGCTATAAAGTTACCGAATTTATTTCAAAGTAAAAACCTCTCACCATCATCACGCCCTAGCACTTAAAAGTGCAATAAAGAAGCTAGACATTCTTTACGTCTTCCAAAAAATAAATGTGTAGGACAAGTTTAATCGTTTCGGGGGTCGTGTGCTCCTTTATTATGGGACCCCTAGGCCTCGTTGGGCGGTCGGAAAACTATTGGGGCCATCCAAGTTTGATCGTTTGTACGAGGACAGGAATATATTGTAGTCATCTATTTTGGAAATCAGACAATATCGCTTTATTTATTACTTTATATTGGATTTTCTTCTCTTTTCAAGACTAGCATTTTACCTGTGGTTTGACCCGTCAAATGGAAATAATTAAAGGACCTGTATGACATATGATGCATCTGAGTTCTGAAAGTAACCACAAATTTTTAATTCGAACCAGAAGTTAATTAGATTAGCCCGCTTAAACAGAAAAACTATTCACCCCAAATCTTATATTTTTTTGGAGTGAAGAGAAATTATCTTGAATAAAGACACCCCGATCCTCTTTTACGCTTAAAAGCTTTGACTTCATGGAGACTGTTACCTTCACCTTTGTTCCGTTACCGCCACGAAGAAATAAAAAACGTTCGTTCTCTCTAATGGAAAACGAAGCTAAATTTTGTTATCTACTAGCGACACAAACGCGGCTTTGCCTCCTTGAGCTTATATTATAGACAACGTTATGTTATACATTATGTGCTATTTTGATGTATAAACTATAGGTATTACTGTAAATTTTCATCTAAATGCTTTCAGTAGTTTCTGCGTTAAAGTAAAACAAACATCCATTCTCATAAACTTTCATATTTAAAATATTAGTAAGAAACGATAAGAAGTAAACATTATGGACACATATTTCAATAGACATTTAATTAAACACATAATAACGGTACGAAACGTGAAAACGTAAATATCAAACGAGCGATACCAATATCTCTATATTATACAAGCGGGGCCCATCGCTAATTGGGTAACTAATGTGTAATAAAAAAACCAGATCCTTATAGTTTATTACTTCATCAGCGTATGATAAAATCAAAATTGACTAAAAGATAAGAGACTACATATAAATTGCTATTTACTCTAGATAAACATAATCTAAATAATTTAATGATCAATAAAATCAAGCTTCACTATAATAAATTATTGTAATATGTTGTTAATAAGCGTGGAATATTTGATGTTTGATATGGACTTGTTTTGAATTAAAGGAAAAAAAAATAAAACGTGTGGACACCAGTAGTGTAAATCACGGAAAGTATTTAAATTCTAAATATATAGATTTCTCTTTAAATAAAATATGATATTGTACGGCGTTCCGTTCCGTTATTTTAAATTGTATATTAGACTTTTCTAATAATTTCATTAGTATGTGAATAGTGAAATCGAAGACCTAATGCGGCGTTAAAATTCACCAGTCAAAACATTCTCGAAATCGAGCAGAAAAAAGGAAATCGATTCTCTTGATACTGGATGCTGTCTGCCTAAAAAATATAATAATAATTAAAAAATCATTGAAATTATTATTTAGTAATAAATCAGTTATACATAGAACGATTTAATTTTATTTATTTTATATCCCCTCTGCAATATCTTGAAATTAGGATTAAATAAGGGACTTTCTGCCTGTCCTAATTTAGGGAAGAAAACGTGAACTCATTTTATGAATGTTTAGTATTTACCATCTCTCATCTGTATTTTTAGTATCAGCATAGGAAAAATAATTCTCCCGAGTCAAAATCAAATCCAAAACTATGTCTATCCTTAGCTGTCCCACTGAACCTCGGCGGCCTTAAATTATATAAATCCTTTAATAACATTACTACAGAACCCTATCACATTGGCCGACTCGCGCTTGACATTACAATAATTAACGTATCACCACCGAGGCTGAATACATTACAGCACCCGACGCGATCATTATGTTTCTGCATGTTTTAATATATTAAATATAAATAAATATATGTGTTTGTATGTATTTTTGTTACGTATTATTTATTTTTTTATAATATACATTTTTATGTGTAGCTTTATGCATTATCTCACAGATTAGTTTGAGAGTACTGCGGCGTTGAGTTCCACCACTCAACATACTTCTTAAATCGGGGAACGATGGGTCTTAACACTACACCATGGATATGAATAATGAAATTGAGAAAAAACTCAATGTTAAGATACTCTATTCCTGACTTTTTACACAATTATCCAAATATACCGTGTTGAGTGGCGCAATCCAACGCAGCTCTCTGTCTTATTCATTCCTTTTTTTAGTAATTAAGCCCACAACCCTCTCATTTACAATCTCACACTGTCCCAATTAAAGTACTGACATCAAATTAGCATAATGTCAATAAAGTATCAATTTAACAATCACTTGTATAACAAACCTACACCTTTATAGCGCAATTAATGCAAATAAATATAATAATATACTGCAATTTAATGTGAAGAAATATTCATAATACATTAAATATTATGAGCCTCTCGTGGCGCGGTGGAACAGTGTATAGTCGCTGTGTACGCGACGCTTGAGGGTTTGATTCTCAGTCAGAGTAATTAAATATTTTAACTTTATCGCTCTGGTAAAAAGACCAAACGCGGCTTTGAGTACATACGTAACATTTAAAATCGGCAAATTATAAATATAAAGTAACCTCGACATATACATACTCGTATATCAAAATATATCAAATTATAAATCTTCACGGTTTTGTTTCAACAAAATTTTATTCACCATCAATTACTATGTTTATTATAAATCATTAATTGTATAGTAATACCACGTTTGTCCGTACGCCTTCGGGCCGTGTATAGTAAGCATATTAAGGCACAATACACACTATAGTGCCGATGATGGTTCGTTCTTGATTCGATCTCATATTCTTTTATGAGAAATATTCTTATATTCGTAAATGGACCAGAATTTGTTCCCAATTTCAGTATGAATTCTCTCATTATTTCTCATATAAGAATATTTTTAGCAGATTGAAATTGGATCGAGAACGAACCGTGACTCGCACTATAGTGTGTATCGTCCCTAATTTTGTCGTAGATTATAGAAATAGACACTTACGTTTTTACTTTATTTATTATGCGTAAAAAGGCGCATAGTTTTTCTCCACTTATCTCAAGATATATCTTGATGATCTCTTGTCATCCTATTATTGCTAGAGTTATTTCACATTTATAAAAGGAAATGACTTCTTAACAAAACGTATACCTAGGAATATTTTAAAGCATGTCTTGTCTTATATCTTCCAATTATCTTTTATACTAATATAAAAACGATCGAATCGTATAATCTGATATGGATTTTTACATAATATTATTTTATAGTTAGCTATATTCAACTCAATCAATATTTAACAGCACAACTGGCCTACCATTAAAACACTATTAAAACATTTGCATACGTGATAATTTATGGTTTATAAACGCTCCGCGGCTCACGACTCTATTAATTACGAAATATTAACTTTATGTAGTTAGTCAGGCCAGTCGTGGCCCAGGGGCGCCAGTGTGCGACTGGAAACGTTATTGTGGGTTTGATTGTGGTTTCCCACTCGAGGAAATCAAAAGTTTAAAATTATTATTTTCTCGCTTTGGTAAAGAGGCAAAGAGCGGCGTTGAGTTCTGTCATTCAACACTGTTAGCTACTGGATTTAAAAGCTTGAAATGAAGAAAGCTAAGCATGAAGGTTAGGGAGTTTGGAGAGGCGCTGAGGATTTCTTAAAATTTCCACGGGAACTGAAAAAAATTGTTATTTTTAATTTTACAACTTAAAATCCACACTAATAAAGTTGCAGGCGACGACTAGCTCGGTATATATTTTCCAACGTTGAGTCTCTTTTAAAAAAGAGACTCTGATACACACTCCATTGACACTAAGACACTTTCGTTTCCCAATTACCGCCGAATTCTCGGGTGGGAATCGAACTAACAACCGTCGCGTAGCACGCGGCAGGTACGCGATATTCATCCCTGCGCCACCATGGCCTTAAATGTAAATATCAGTAGTAGGTATCTGTTATAGATAAGCGCCTGCCATTTAATTTCATATTTTTTTATTTATGTGTAAATTAGGGAATCAGGAATGTAATCACTCAATGTAATTATTATTCTCTCTGAAATAACTATTATTTATTGAATCTGAATCACAATTGGAAATTTAGTGAAAATTACCTGAGTTAGTTGAATTCGAGTCGCTTTAACGTAGTAAATAAGAATATTACGACTGTAGAGGATCGGTAAGTTGATTATAATGCCAGTTTACGGTTTATACAGATTACAGATAATCATATAGAAATGATATCGACCTACTTTAGCAAGTAAAAAAAAATCCTTAGAGTACGAAACACGTTGAAATATCCATTTTAAATAAAAAGTGACACATAAATTGTACACATTTCACAGATACTATATAGTACATTTTATTTAAATGTATATAACTCTTTCGTTACTCAGTGACTAGCATACAACGCACAGGCGATAGATTGGGGAGTGTAGGGGAACACTGAGAAAGGATTTCTCGAAATTCCAACGGGGACGGGAAAAACAGGATTGTCTATTTGAAGTATTAAAGTCCACGCAAATAAGGTTTGTGCTCGAAGACTAGTAAGTAGTATACATAATGCAATTGGTTTCAATATAGAAAAAAATCCAGACAGACTTATAAAACGATAAAAAAATCATCATAATAAAGTGTAAATTTTTGTTGCGGTAAAAAACTAGCCGAAATACAGATTTATGGTAATTAAACAACATTTATTCAGTTGCATTTGATAGTGATGTTGCAGACGGATATCGATAGATTTTTTTATTTAGAATCATTACTTGGAGTAAGGAGGGAAGAGAAGAAAAGAGTGGCTGAACTCAATGCCGTTTTGTCTTTTTACTAGAGCGGGAAATAACACTAATTCATTTCCCCCACTGGCACTCCAAGTCGCAACCGTCGTGTTTACACTCAGACTCACTGTGCTACGACGGCATCAAAAATTTAAATAAATTTAAGTCAGATTGATACCACTTTTACGCCATTCCCATCTAAATATATCCATTAAAGAAGATTATCGTAACATTTCAAGTCGGTAAGTTCTCGCCTCTTGTATTCAGTTACAGCAATATTAATTTACTGCAAGATATTACTTCTATACTACTACATGATATTCTAGTTAACTTCATGACTTCTGTTAAAGATCTCGATAAGATCTTATGCCATATTAAATACATTTTATAGTTCAATAGAAAACACTAGTAGTACTTTAGGATGGCTGTAATGTCATTTATTTCTAAATGGCCCTTTTTGGTGTAATAGTTAATAGGGATCGCTTGGATAACGTTGAATATATTTGAGATGTTTATAATGTGATAATTTGACTTACAATACTGATTATTTAAATAATACCTTAAGAACTGTATATATTGTATGTAGCCGGCTATAGGAAAGGAGCTCCATTATGCATCCCGTATATAGCAGTTTACCCTTCTTGGGCAGAGGGAACCTACTGTTAAAACGCTCCGTTGCCCACGTTTCACCTAAACCTTTAGATTCGAACTCACAGCCACCAGGGTATAGGCAGTGATAACAAAATCTACATAGTACCATTTCTCTAACGCATAAAGAGGTCAAGGCACCACATAAATATTTTATAGCACCGTTTGTTTCTTCTTTACGACAACCATTTTTATTGATAGTTGATTTCATTGAAGTCATTAATAATAAGAATGATCGACAAAATAGAAGCTAGTCAGAATAGCGGCTACTGCTACTTGCTTCTACACAAAATGTTCCTGTTTAAACTTTACGATCTTTTAATATTTAAGCGGCGTTTCGATAGCCCTTAAATTGATATTTAAAAGATATTTTAACGATTTAAATATAAAATGTACACTTAACAAACACTATAAAAATATTAAAACTCATTTATTGTAGCTATAAAATTAATGTACTGTATAAATAATAGTATTATATATAAATCCTAAAAATAAGTTTGCAATACATTTATTTTGACTGTAGATGCTATAGTTCTGCGTTCGGACCTCACTCAGAAGAATGTGATATTTTCATATCCTCGCTTCCGCAAGACAAACTGTTGCGTTACGCTACGCCACATGACATACAACCAGGCGCTGTTCCCATACGACACATATTTTTCTCCCCATGAAAATCTAAGCCCACCACAAAAGCGAGTAATAAAAAAATTACAAAAGCCGATTTCGATGAATAACCCACATCCCATCACTATTGGCCAGGTTATTAATGCTAACATTATACGCCGTCCAATCGATACATCATTCATGAGCTACAAAATTGATGCTTCCCATTCTTGATAAATGACAGGCATTATATGCAGTTCGAGTTGTTTGCAGTTCGATTCCGGCATAATTTTTACATTTAACTGTCCAGGTCACTTGTTAATGTATACGTAGGTATATTTGACCTTGACTTCGGTGTATTGTAGTTAAGCCGTCTGAGGATTGAGTCAATGGGGTTTTGTTAATGTTAAAACAGGCATTAAGGCTACCGTGACGCAGTGGCAATATGTGTTCGATTTCCCCTTGAGAAAATTAATTTTTTTTTTGTTTTGCTAATAAGAGGAAGTAAGTTTCCTCCGCCTAACCTGTTGTATTTGGAATACTGCGTAAAGGTTCAAAGGTTAAAATAAGCTAAGTAAACGAAAAAATATTAATTGTAAATATTAATAATGCAAGTCTAGATAAGCTTTACCTTTCTTAGACCTACCTACTCCTGCAGCGCCACAGCGTCTGAGTTCGATTTCCACTCAGAGGAATTTTGATAGTAATACAAACCGCGACGTTGAGTTCCGCCACTTAATCGAAAATAGTACAGTGTATGGGGAAAGAGACTCTTATCATTACGCCTCTTGTGCCCTGCTAGAGGAACGTGAAATACAGCCGGAGCCTAGAAAATTATTTCTGAATGTGGATTGGAAAAATGTTCAAAAGGGCGAAATGGAATACCTAAGTATTTTTATATCTACGAGTATCTATCTATCAATATTATGTGAAATATACTTTATATAAAACGGAAAATGTATGTGTTTTTAAATAGGTACTTAAGTCAACGACAAAATATATTAACACGTATTTATTCGTTGTTACGTCACTTTTTAATAAGCCATAATATAAATCATGAATAACTCACCATATATAACACATAAATAAATCGCTATAAACATAACACAAAAACATAAATAAATAACTATGTTTTACTATGATTTTCCTGTGACATAAAAACAATTATTTATACTTATTTATATGCGTTTATTTTATTGAAATTACATTATTTCGTGTTGTAATAAAAATTTATAGACATAACCAGCTGTCGCCTGTAACTTTGTTGCTTGACCTTTTCCGTATAATTATGATTATGATATATTCCTTATAGAAGAAAAATTAAATTATAAAGCTTAGTTTATAATGGCGATAATATAATATAATTTTACCGTATTTTTTTTGTGAAAAAAAATCCAATAGCTTCACTATCTTTCACTATCCCGCATATAACAGTAGGCAGCGGGAAGCTAGTGTTAAAACACCCTGTGCCCCACGTTACGCCCAATTTTGTGCCAACATTGTGTCTTGTTACCAGACCGACGAAATGAAAATAATTCATTAACCCGAGTGCGAATCATACCCACAGCCGTTGCATCGACAGTCAGACGCTGCAACTGTGCATCATAAGAGACTATTGCATCTTTAATTTTGATAATTCTAAAGTTCATTATTCAAAGCGATATTTTTTATATACATTTATCATATTCATTAGTAAACTAAGTGAAGGGAAGCACTAAGGCCCAAGGTTTAAGCTCCGAGATCAATCTTGAGAACGATCTTAGTGAGAACGTGAGAGCGTGATTTTCCATTTTATATTTCAAGATCTACGTAAATAAAGTTGTGGGCAACAACTCGTAAGAAATATAATAAGGCTGCTATAAATTTCCTTTCGCCGGAAGTCGAGTCAAGACATCGCCGCAGTACTGCAATTATGTTGTCAAGCCATGTTTTAGTGTGTTAGTTACATTAATTCCTATGAAATTACCGAGCGGTATATTTTTTTTAGCTTCCTATGGCAGAGTTGAGAGAACCTACCGCTTGTGGAGGTAGATGTCAACAGTAGTAACTGTAACTCTAGGCCGCTCTTAATATTAAGCCGCTAAGTCAAAGTCAAAATCAAAGTAAAATAATTTTATAAATTTTAATTTACCTATATACAAATACTAGAAAATTGAATTAAGTGTGACAGAGCCGATGCTAGTTTTGTGATTTATCATACAAAGATACAAAATAGAAAAATATTTTGAAATCGAAATAAATAAAAATACGTTCCTCGAAATAACAATTAAGGACAGTCATGGCACAGGGGCACAAACGTGCGACTGTAACGATTCCAAAATTTGTGAGTTCGATTTTCATTCGAGAAAATAAAAGATTTAAAATTTTCATTTCCTCGCTCAGGTAACTAAGCAAACCGCGGCGTTGAGTTTCGCTGCTCGACACGCCAGTGCCTCCAGAAATCGGCAAAAATCAGCAGTGCCTAAATGGGAATAGAATGTCTTAAAACTAATCTCCCCCGTTCCTTCCGCATGCTATGTGCGGGATACAGTAAGAAGTTAGAAAAAAGGGATAAAAACCATTGAACCCCCATCGTGTGTTCACATAAACTACAATAGCGCCATTAATGTATTTGCAATAGAATTATTAACTAGGCAAACTTTAACTCGTAATTAGTAAATATAAATTGCAAGAACGAGCTGCGTTGATAAACATTGTAAAAGGTTAAAGAGGAAACGGCTGAGTATTTGCACAGTAATAATTATAGGTGTTGCTGTGAAATGTAAAGGTGTTTCATAATGGTAGTATCTTGTTAATTTTTTTAATGTTATTTTTTTTTCACGCTGTATCCCGGTAATAGTAGTGTAGGCAGGTTGGAATTTAGACATTCCATTCCCCATGCACCGCCCAAAGTTCAAGACATTGCGTGTTGAGTGGTGAAACTCAACGCATTACCAGGATGGGGAAATAAGGAAATTTAAAAAAAATCATTATCAACAGCTGCACCAAGACTTCGTAAAAAGAAATAAAAAAAACAGAAATAAATCTGCTATTTATTGAAAATCGTGATAATTTCGACATACTTCCATTATACTAGCAGTAAAATCAATATATTATATAAAGTAAACGGTCGGGACATCACGACAGTGCAGTATGAATAATGCAGGCACACGTTTGTGGGGTGATAAATAAGAATTATAATTTTATCTTCTCACGGATAAATCTAAGATTGAAAGGCTTTGGTGGCAGCTGTAGGTGCTATGTAGGTGTTTGTGGTTCTCGTGTAATTGTGACATACGGTTGGATGAGCTTGCGAGCATGATTGGATTCTTTTTAGGTTTCAAGTTTTTTTCGCGTAATTCAGGATAGGCAGAGTGAACCTAGTGTTAACAGTCTGTTTCCAATTTTCAGCTGAATTTTCGGGATATTGCATATGTTGAGTGGCTGAAACCAATTTCTTCAAGTGGGAATCGAATCTTTGCGTGTATTATTAAAACTAGTCAGATGCTTTCCACTATACCACGACAGACAACATTTTTTTTTATAAAAATTTGTTATGTCCGTTACAGCGCAGTGTTACAGCATCCGACTGTAGACGCAATGTGGAGGGATTGATGCCCATTTGAGGAAGTGGATTATTTTCATGTTTTCACGTTAAAAGGGCAAATCGCGACCTTGAATTCCTCCACTCAATATACATTGTCTCAAGAGTTGCGTGTGGGGTAAGCTCAATTTTTTTTATGGTAAAAGGCAAGGCAAGGCAAACGAGCGTTCGGGTCACCTGATGGTGATCACCGCCGCCCACGACCCCGTGCAACACCTGAGGAGCTACAAGTGCGTTGCCGGTCTTTGAGGTGGAGAGAGACGCGCTTTTTGAAGGTACCCATATCATACCGACCTGGAAACACTGCCGCGGGTAGACCGTTCCACAGTTCGGTGGCGCGTGGAAGGAAATTTCTACGAAACCGCACAGTAGTGGAGTGCCACATATCCAGATGGTGTGGATGATATTTAAGTTTGTGACGTGCTGTGCGGTTAGAAAATTCGGCGGCAGGTAACAGGTCAAACAGTTCCTCAGAACACTCACCATGATAAATGCGATAGAGAACGCACAGCGAGGAGACGTCTCTACGCAGAGCCAAAGTGTCAAGCCTTTCACAGCTTACTGGGTCCTTAATGATTCGAACAGCTCTACGTTGTATGCGATCAAATGGGTCAAGCTGATACTGGGGTGCACCAGCCCAGAGATGAGAACAGTACTCCATGTGTGGCCGAACCTGGGCCCTATATAGGGCCAATCGGTGTTTTGGCGTGAAGTACCGTCTCGCTCTATTGATGACCCCCAGTTTCTTCGAGGCCAACTTGGCCTTGCTTTCCAGATGATCGCGATACTGGCAGTCACTCGAAACATTAAGGCCCAATATGCTGATACTGGGCGCGGCTGAAAGGGGAGTGTTCTGAAAGACTGGCGATACGATAAATGGGGTTTTTTTAGTGGTTAACGCGCAAACCTGTGTCTTCAGGGGGTTAAATTGGACCAGGTTCTTTTCACCCCATGAAGAGACATTCTCGAGGGATGCCTCAACAAAAGACACAAGTTTATTTCGGCACTATTCAGCGTTTTCCCGAGAGAGACTTGCGCGGCCGGAGTAAACAGCGTCCACCGTGCTATCATCTGCATAGCAATGAATGCTAAAATCCTCCAGCATGTCATTGATATGCAGAAGAAATAGCGTGGGGGACAGCACGCAGCCTTGGGGAACGCCTGCGTTCACGGGCATATGTTTGGAGCAAAATCCGTCAATAGCGACTTTGATGCTGCGCCCAGTGAGAAAGCTGTCGATCCACCTGCATAAATTCTCAGAAAGCCCAAAGGATGGAAGTTTAGCAAGGAGCGCCTATGCCACACTCGATCAAAGGCCTTCGCCATGTCCAAACTAACTGCCAGGCCCTCTCCCTTGCTTTCGATAGCTGCAGCCCAATGGTGGGTTAGGTAAACCAGAAGATCACCGGTTGAACGACCGTGGCGGAAGCCATATTGACGGTCATTAATCAATCGGTGATCCTCTAGATAAGCCAAGAGCTGGCTATTGATGATGCTCTCCATGACTTTTGAGAGTAAGGTGATGGCAATTGGCCTGTAGTTAGATGGATCGGAACCATCGCCCTTCTCCGGGATCGGGTGGATAAGAGCGCTCTTCCAAGAATCTGGGACTACGCTGACTGAGTAAGAGTGCCGAAACAAACGCGTTAGCACCGGTGTCAGCTCAGGAGCACAAGAACGGAGCACTAAGGAAGAGATGCCATCTGGCCCACTCGACTTGGGGATGTCCAAAGAGGACAGAGCTCGCCTTAAAGCTTTTTGGTTGAACTTAACCTCAGGCATTGAGCTCTGGTACCACGGAATAGTCGGCGGCGTTGGTCCTTGGTCATCCAAAGTCGAGTTCGAGGCAAAGAGAGCGCCCAGGAGATCGGCTTTCTCTTTCGCGGTATGGACCAAGCTGTCATTCCCCTTGCGTAAAGGCGGAAGCGAAGGCTGGCTGAAGTTGCCAAGTGCCGCCTTTGAGAGCACCCAAAACTGATGAGTTCCGGACGGGTAGCTCTCAAGCTTCTCGCCGATTTTGGCGATATGCCCGGACCTAGAGGCCCTGTTATACTCTCTCTTTGAGGTTTTCACCTTCGGTTCCTTAGTAACCAGTGCCTCGGCCCAGATTTGATATGCCTCGCGTTTGCTAAGGGCAGCAAGTTTGCGTATCTAACCAAGGCTGTGACTTGCCACCGATTGGCACTACAGTGCTTGGAATATAAAGTTCCATGCTCTGCAGAACTACGTCGGCAACAGCAGCGGCACAAGTACTAGGATCATTAGAAGAGAAGCAAACCGGTCCCCAGGAATAAGATGTGTAAAATGTACGCATCCCATCCCAATCTGCTGACTTGTAGTGCCAGACGCGACTTGTACTCTGTACCAGACAGTGGTCAGAAGACCCCAAAGAAGCATCGACGACAACCTGGTACTGTTCTGGAGGTGAAGTCCAATAGGTCCAATAAAGGCATTGTGGTTGTCCACGTCCGGGAGTCGCGTGGGCGACTCAACCAATTGGGACAATCCATTCGCCACAGCAATATTAAAAACGGCCCTCCCTGCGTGGTCGGTGGTGCGTGATCCAAGCCAACTGGCATTGTACGCGTTAAAATCGCCAAGTATCACGACCTCTGCATAGGGAATCTGTGAGAGCATATCGTCGATGGACGTGACTCTACCACACGTGCTTTAGTCGCCTCTTACGACACCGTCAGTACTAGGGTGATCCTATTCTAGGCCGGGATCACACGGTATAAATCAATATCAATGTCACATAACTAGGTTCCCTCTACCTACTCTGTTATGCGGGAAAGGGTGTGAAGTTAAAAAATGCCGAAAGCAATAAGTACGTATCAAACACCATGCGAATGTGTATAGCAAGGCAGTTTTTGCACAATTCTCAGTAGATTTATGTCGTCAACTCTTGAATTTATGATAGTACCGACAATGTAAGTTAAATGTGTCTGCACACTGTCGACTTTACGCGAACATAAACTAGAACCTCAGTATTATCTACATATGAATTGTAGGCCGCTGTGGCGCAAGGCACATGAGTGCGACTTAAAACGCGACGGTTGTGAGTTCGTGCCGACTCGGAGAAATAAAATATTTAATATTTTTTTATTTTTTCGTTCTGGAGACGAGGCAAAGAGCGGCATAGAGTCCCGCCTCTCCACACGCAAGTCCTTTTGAACTCGACGGAAAGAACGAAAGACAAAGAGAAACTGAAAGAAGGGAACGGAAGTGTCTTAATGCAGAATGGAGTATTTATTATTATGTTCACAGGCTCCCTTTGTTTCACTCTGCTATGTGCTTAAAACTGACAAAAAAATAATCTGTTCTGAAAGTCTCTTTTCTGGATGTTTTATTTTATGTTTTAAGCAAATTATATCGTTGCGTTACACCGTTAATCGCAGTCTCAGCTTAATTATAAAGAAACGCATGGCATTTAATTAGGCCTCTATTCCATTATTTTCAGAAGAATATAATCTCATATATTAATTTAAAGTCAACAATTACCTTCGTAAACCGCTCACGACCCAATTTTCCAGACACTGCGGGCTGTGTTGCGGAACTGAACACCGCGGTTTGTATTATAATTTTGTCCCACAAATGGGAATCAAACTCACAACTGTCTCTATTACATTTACACGCTGTCCGACGGCGCTAAATTGTTTTCATAAAATCGCACCTACTGCTACGTATTAAATAATCGGATTTCACTATAAATAAAACATTATCTTTCATTTAATGTTGCGAAAGGGAAATAATTATGATTTATTAAGTTAGTTTACGACGGAAATATCGCTTGATATACGATCTAAGCTGTACTGGCATTAGAATTTATTACTGGTATACTACTCAATTCGTTGAAATGTTGAAAGTGTTTACATAGAAGATGGTTGTGATTTCAATCCACACTCGGGGTAATGAATTATTTTAATTTCCTTCTATGTTCTCTCAGCCTACCATATATGGGAGACAGCATAGAATTAAACAAAAAAATATTTAACATTGATCTATAGGTCTATTATTATCATAAAATAATTAGATTAATAACTAGCGCACAGTGGCTTTGCTCTTTTAGATTACATTTATTGATAGCTTAATACATATATTACACATACCAGGGTGCTCTGCACCCGACGACCACACAATATAGACCCTCAATTGATATAAAATATAAATATTTCGTTATTTTAAAATTTATAAGTTAAAAGTTATTTTAACACTGTACAACTGAAGATTATATTTTTAATTTCTTTTTGACGCTTCTGCTTCATGCTATATCCTGCAAATAGCATGATAAATATAGAGAACCTAGTGTCAAAACACTTCATTCTTCACATCGTCTTCTTTTGGTAGTTCACCAAAAAAACACCTTACTATAAATAGCTATATTAAATTAAAAGGCAACCGTTATTCAAGTTTTTGTAATTAGCCCCACAAATAAATTAGATGGATATCGGTACACCTTTTACGGATGTATGAATATTGAAGAATGGACGTTGAAACATTTATTTGACCAAATAAGGCTTCATATAAATTAGTTGTATGCAATGTATGATTTTTTTCCTTATTTACATTGTAAGAAGTATCGTGTTTGTTGGAGCGTTATGCTTGTTATAATTTTGTAAGGTATATTTCCTAATGGAAGTTGGTAAAAAGGTAATTATAATAGTTGACTTCTCACATTTTATACATTATAATGCGTGGCAGGAGTAGGTTCAATTCCCACTCGGTGGTAAGAATTTCCGTTTCCTCTCTCCAAAGTGTTATCAGTAATAAAACAAGGCGCTAGCGCTATGCAGTATGCTATGTCTCGAAAATTTTTGTGGGACCAGGCATGAGAAGTTTTTTTTTTACACTATGCATCCTCTGCTTTGCCTATCTCTACTATAGAGATCCAGCGTGAAGCTGAAATTAATAAATATTTATAAAATCCCAAACGTGGATAACTTGGCTCAAATTGTCCCACGACTGGACTCTTTACTTGCTACTATAAATGTATGGAAGCAAAAAATTGCTGCATAATAGCGTATTACCAATAATTTGAGTTTTACGGTCGGTTGAATTCCAAATGAGTGTTTTAATTTTTTGTACATTATTATTTACTAGAAAAACATGTGATGATGATTTTTTAACTTCACGCTGTATCCCGAACACAGCAGGGTAGACAGAAGGGAAGTTAGTGTTAAGACATTTCTTTCCCAATTAGTTAATTCCGTTTCCCACTTTCTGCTAAATTTTGAAGGCATTGCGCGTTGAGTGGTGGAACTCAACGTCGCGTTTTGCCAAGTTATCCGAGCGAGGATATAAAAACATTAAATATTTCATTTCATCGAGTGGAAATCGTATCCAAAACCGCCAGTCAACACGCAATGCCACAAGAAAATTGAGAAACGGATTTTTTAATAGGGAACAGAATGATTTAAAGAAAAAGCTAAAAATACATGCACCTACATAATTATATTAACTAGAATATGTAAAAGCAACTTATCATATTTTCCCACATACCAGGGTAGTTAAAGAGAAGGTGGTGGAGAAGGTAGAATGGAGTGTCTTGACACACTCCATTCTACCTTCTACCCTCATTCGTGTTTTCCATCTCAATCCTGGTGAAAATATGCTATATACAAAACAGTATAAGTATTTTGATTGACGTTTTTTTCTATTGCCATCAGTTAGGACGGGTGATTAAATTCCCAGTGGCGGCGCGGCATTGTCGGCGGTCGCTTTGCAATTAGCTATCTCACGTCTGACACCTCGTAGGGCTGTGACTTTGTATCAAATAAATAATTCATACTAAATTTGTTTGTATATACATGTATAATGCTCTTGTATTAATTAGTAAGTGACCTACAGCAACGCACAGACCAAAGTAGTGGACTTAGAAAGTTGAAATTTGATATGCAGATAGGTTAGGAAGTGTAGAGAGCTGTAAGAGATATTTTTTTGAAATCGATACAGGAAAAAGCTCCATTCTCCTTTTTCTGTAGATTTTTAAAGCATTGCGTGTAGAATAGCGGAACTTAACCCCACCCATGTTACTTGAACGAAGAAACAAAAAAGATTGCTTGTAATATTCAATACCAAATATAATTTAATTAATCTGGCAGAGGCAACCCTGCTCCGCGGGTGGCAGGCCGGCCGCCTCAAACAGATCGCCTCTAAAAGGGTTTGACGCGATACGTCGCTCCCAAAAGAAATTAGTCGCGGCTTTGAAGGCAGATCGCGTTGCCTAATTGCATTCGCTTTGATCTCCATCGACGCGTGTTTACGCCGTCGCGGGACGTGAAACAGAGATGTGCCGAGATATCTCTACATAGGTAGGTATATGTAGATTATCTTTCTGTTTCTTATTCTTCGCGGAAATGCCTATACTAGAAAAAAACAATAGCAAAAGTTAAGGCCATTGTGGTTCAGTGGCAAAGCGTATGACTGTAAGTGCGACGTTTCGAGTTCAAATGTCATTATCATTTCCTCGATCCAGTAGTAAGACAAGCCGCAGCGCTGAGCTTCAACACTCAGTATAATATCTCATAAGCTTAGGTTCCCTCTGCCTATCCTGCTATGTGCGAGAAACACCGTGAACATCGAAAGAAATAACGATTACTGTTATTAATTATAATAATAAATTAATTACTTTTAATAATAATAAAGTCTAATTATGTAGAAGGTAGAATCTGATTCCCACCATTCATCGTATAACAATTGTTTTTGTACGTATTAAAAAATATATTATATATTTTATCTTAGCTTCCTAAGGAACCATCTCTTTACCAATGCCCATTAACTTGTGTCACGGATAAGATGAATCTGAATGACTCGTTGAATCGTGGCGTCTGCAGTGTCTTGTATTCTTTTTAATATATATTTAAGTATAAGATTGTACATGATATATTTATACAGATGTTTTGTATCACGTCAAATGAGTTCCTAATAAAAAACATTGTAAAGCTTACTTATTATCGAAATTTGAATCTGTTTTGGAGTAGGGACTCAAGCATGCAAGTCTAAGCCGCACATAGCAGGGTAGGCAGAGGGAACCTGGGAACCTAATGGTACGACACTTTCGTTCTCTACTTTCCGCAGAGTGGAGTTGGAGGCATTGCGTATACAGTAGCGGAACTCAACATAGTACTTTGCGTCGTTACCAGAGCGAGAAAAACAAATCACTTATTTAATATTTTCTTTCCCTGGAATAGGAATATGAATATACCAAAAATTAAATAGCAATAAAATATTAATTAAATATATATTGTTCAAAATATAC
The DNA here is from genome assembly GCA_013403645.1 of Heliconius nattereri. Taxonomy (NCBI): domain Eukaryota; kingdom Metazoa; phylum Arthropoda; class Insecta; order Lepidoptera; family Nymphalidae; genus Heliconius; species Heliconius nattereri. The sequence goes on along the minus strand of JAAIXI010000234.1, from coordinate 13,519,715 downwards.
ATACAAATATATAGATTGATACAAACTTTTTAAATTTCAGTGTGATTTAAATTAATTACATTCATATAATTCTTGGCAAAGTCAAGAGATTACTACAGATGTAATAATTTATTCTTATCACTAGTGATTAATAAATACGTGATTACAGAACGAAGTTGATTACTTTATTTACATGTTGCTCTCACACATTTAATACCTACATATTTTTTTTGTTTTCACGCTATATCCCGCGTAAAGTAGTAGGTATAGGCAACCGAAAGCCACACTCAGGTGTTAACACACATCGCTTCCCCACTTTCCGTCAAATTCTTGAGACATTGCACGATGAGTGACGAAACTCAACGCCGCGTATTGCCTTGTTACCAGAGCATGGAAATAAAAAGGGGCACATACTTCTTTCCACAGAGTGGGAATCAAACCTACAACTGTCGCATTTATAGTCCGACTGTGCCCCTGCACCACGACGGGCGCAGCAAATGCGTGAGGAAAAAATAGAATTAATTCGTAATTAATAGAAAAAAAACCACGTACCCCAAAACTAACGCAATTTAAAAATAATTATACGCAACCCCAAAAAATAATTTTAAATCAAATTAGCCAAAAAAACCGACTGTTAAATAACAAAAAAATCATACGAACCATTAATTTTAAAGTAATTTCTTGCCAATTATTTCTTTAGTTTAACCGAAAATTTTCAACTAAAATAACTATTGGTTTTCGGCATCTTAAATCATGCGAGATGAAACAGCATCCGTCATCACTCATCTTTACTTTGAAGTGGGCGCCGTTTAATTGATAGCTTTCGTACACTCATTAATGGTGGGGCCAGTCATGGCGCGCGATTGCAGACGCGATAGGTTATGGGTTCGATTCCCACTTCAGGGAATTAAATATTTAATATTTTCTATTCCTCGCTCTGCTAACGAGACAAAACACGGCGTTGAATTTCATCACTCAACAAGCAATGCCTTCAGAATGCAATGGAAAGCGGGAAACGAAAGAGTCTTGAGGTTTCCTCTCCTGATCCTCTATGTGCGGGACACAGCGTGAAACGTAATTCCCTCGGTCTGGTAATAAAGCAAAGCTGTTTTGGTTTCCCATTGATTTGAAATAGATGTAATAATAAAATTTGCTCATTGTAGAGCTTTTTTTTCAGTACTCGACCGAAGCGAAGTCCTCCGTGTATTAATATAACGACAAAAAATACAAATTAAAATTAAAAGTTATAGTTATAATAAGTTATTTACTCGAACAACGCTAGAAATTCGGCGTAACACGGCGGCCGGGCCCCGTCACGTCACTCCAGACAGCAATAATTCAAGTGGGCGGGCAAAAAGCGGGACATCAAAGGCACTTGCCGGTGAAATGACTTGTTTCTCAGTTAGCTTAGTGTAAACACCGCCACATCAAAGATGCCGAGAGCGGGTCCATTTTAAAAAGCTGAACGGTTTTTTGTTTGACTTTTTTTTTTGAAGCTTATAATGATGATTTTTGTTTGTTTGCGCCGTTGGAAGTGGTTGTGAGTTCGATTTTAAGTTGACGTTATTTGGTTGTTTCAGCTGGACGTTGTGTATCGCATGTAGCTGGGCAGGTAGAGAACTTAGTGTTAATAGAGAGTCCGTTACTTCGGCACTTTTGGTGATGTTGTGTGGTAAGTTGCGGAACTTAACGCTGTAGTTTATTTTCCTGTCATAGCAAGGGAATGAAAGTAATTCATGTCCCCGAATGGGATCGAACCTATAGGCGTTGCGTTTACATTCAGACACCGTGCCACTCTGCCACAACGACCTCTATACATACTGATCTGTAGTAGTAGGAAAAGAAAACTTAATGTTAAGGCAATCCGCTCTCTATTTTCCGCCATTTTTTATGAAATTACGTGGTGAGTGGCACTCAACCACGCGCACGATAGTTAAAAAGAAATAATATAATCATTCCCTGGGTTAATTATTATAATGAACTGTACTTTTTTTATTTGTGCAATAAAGTATTATTATGTTTTTATGATATGTTATGTTATTTTTACTATAGAAAGAAATGCATTAATCAACACAATCTATCGACATATCTGGTCTAGAAGTAATACTACTTATGTGGCATTTACCATATACACATTTAAAATATTATTACGAGTAAATGTCAATATAGTAAGTAGGTACCTGCCTGTAAAATTACGTATGATAATTATACCCACACCCATCGCGTGCACCAGGCAAAGTCAGATGCTTATCATGTATACATAAACAAGCTTGGTTTTACTATGTTTGAACTATGAATTTACGAAGATAGGTTGGAGGACCCTAGTGTTAAGACACCCCGTTTCTTATTTTTCACCAAATTTTCGAAACATTGTGTCCCAACGTCGCGTTTTATGTCGTCACCAGAGCGAAGAAATGAACATTATTATTTATTTCAATGATTGGAAATCGGATCCACGACTTATGTGTTTATAGTCAGAAATTGTATTTCTGCGACGGCCTCGAAAGTATAATTTAAAAAATATATAAGTATTAACACAAACAAAATAACGAGCATAAACTGGTATTAATAAAGAACAAAATATACATTTTAATATATTTTATGATCTTTTATAAGAAACGTAATTTAGATAAATGTAAAGATTAAATATATATCTACATAATATATAAATGTAGATATTCAAATTTTATTACCACGATTAAAATTAATTTTATACCTTTCAATATACCGCTTCTTGCTTAAGACTTGAACATTATTTAAGACTGCATGTTGAGTGGGAAAATTTAACGCCGCATTTTGTCTATATTAATATGAAAATATTAATTTATTTCCCCAAATAAGAATCGAATGCACGCATTTCGCGATTACAGTTTAGGTACTTAATATTGAAGGGTAGAGCGGTTCTGGTACTAGCAAATATTGTATTATGGTTTTTTATTTTCAATAATTATGTTTGTTTTTCTTTTATTTTTCAATTGCTATGATAATTGAGCTATGATATTAGTAATAAAATTCATTAGTTATGTAGGTACATATATTTGTATTTTTGAAAACAGAAATATCCAAACAAAAATAAAGTAAAAAATATATCAGCTTCACGCTGTATCCCGCACACGGCAGGGTAGGCAGAGACAACGTAGTGTCTTACACTTTGTTCCCCGTTTTTTGCCAAATTTTTGGAGACATTGCGTGTTGAGTGACCTTGGTGCCAGAACGAAAAAATGAAAATATTAAAAACTATTATAATAATTCATTTCCCCGAGTGGAAATCGAACCTACAACCGTCGCGTTATAGCCACATTCTTGTGCCCTGTGTTACTACTGAAATTCCATTAAATGCTCAAAAAATTACACATATATTAAGAAAAACTTTATTATCTATCAATTCGAGGTTGGTGTGCTCAACACGCGACGACTAACTAACTGCCTATGACAAATTAGGATATGTTTGGCTAAATCAGGTACTTATTATATTTAAAGCAATCCACGTAGGCAGATATAAATTTGTTACGTTTACCTCCGTTAAAACATACCCCGCTCTCCCCTACTTATCTAAACACATTTCTCTTTTAATTTATAATATTTTTTCTACAAAATTGAACCTGTTATCTTTATCACAGTAAATTGTACAACATATTTATACTCATAAATATCTTAATTGTTCAGGTCCTATCACAGCCATTCCCTTGAATTACGTGATATTTTATGAAAGTTGTCAAGAACATGTATTATTTTCGCGTTCAATTAACGAAGCCAGCTATAAATCAGGCGCAATTAACGATTAAAACAAGTTTTTTTAAAATTAAAACACTTAGGTTTTTAAGAAAATAATTATTTAATAGATGATAGTCTTTATTTTTAGGTTCGCGCTATTTTTAGTCATTTATTTTTTTAGTCTTCACTATAGTTTATAATAGATGGCTCTGTCGTCGACGTCATTTAGTGAAAAGTTGGAAATTATAGTTGGAATGGGGTCTTCTTCTGGAGAAGGACTTAAAAGACACTGTCTCCTTGACAGCCGGAAAGCCTAGACGTGGAGCTTTTTCTTGATTATAATTTGGTGATTACAAATTAACATTATTCTTGCTTACTTATATGAGAGGCTTAGACTGCTATTGCCTCATAAACTAAAATAAAAAAACAGCTTCATGTTTTTTCCTCATAGCAAAAGACTCTCCACTATTTAATCAATTTTCGAGATTTTTTGAAGTGTGACTTTAAGATCAGCGGAACTTAACGTCACGCTTCGTCTACTAGATCGGAGAAATGAGAATAAAAATATATTTAATCATTTCCCAAGCGGGTATCGAATCCGTAACCATCGCGTTGAGCGCCACTTATAATAATTTATTATAATTTGATAGTAATCTATAAAGATACTTTGAACACGTGTTAAGGCGGAGTTAGAGCCACGCCTCCAACATGGCCGACTGCAGGCTGTTGCATTGTTTATTTGTTTAAAATAATAATAGTAATTATTATTATTATTATTAAATATTTTTTACAACTCCTAATTATGAATGAATAATTATTTATTTTAATATATATTTCTTAGTGCGTTATTCATTTATCAAAAAAAATATGATATAAATAATATTAGCAAAGTTGTATAAAGAATGATATACGAGTACATAAATATGTATTGATACACGATCACTTTTATTTAATATATTAATAAATTAATAAGATAAAAAAACTATAGTTTGCAAATTTTAACGAAAACCAAAATTTTGAGATAAATTATTGTTCATTTCAACAGTAAATTTGACCTAAAATCACACACTTTCTTAACTAAATAAACTTATATTGATAAGTAAAATAATAATATATATTTATATTATTAAACAATAATATATTCTAAATTTAAAATAAATAAAAAAATTATTATCGTTTCGCGCTAAATTGAATGAGAACGTGTTCGTTAGAGGCGGGACTGAACGCCACGCCTACAACATGGCCGCCTGCAATGCAATTCTAAATAAATTAATTACATACAAATTAACATTTTAAATTGTCTTAAATATATAAATAATTTAAATTTATCTATTACAGTATAATCAGATTAATATAAAATTAAATTATATTTCATTTTATAGCTTTATTTTGTGATTCAAACTTGTTTTAATTATTTAAAAAGATATTATGTAATTTCGATTTTATCGCATTTTATATTCCTTGGAATAGCTACCTAACCATCGTGGTGCAGAGGATGGAAGAGGTGCGTCATACTGTAAGCAATAGGTGTATGGTCAATGCCCACTCGGGAAAATTATTTTATTTAAATTATTTTTGTTTTTTTTAATAGCTTTTTGTATATTTTAAATAAGACAGGAGCATTATAAATTTTCGAATAAAAGTTAAAAATCTAGTTTAAAATCAAAAACATTAACTACATTAAAGTTTACTACGTACTTCTTTCGTTACCAAAGCAAGAAAATGAAAATATTAAGTATTTCATGTCCTTCAGTAGGAATTGAACCCACAATTTATCTGACTGCGACTGGCTCCAAAATTAAATAACTTCAGCGGCTTAAAGTAGACATGTGGACTCTATATTTATCCGAGTTATAATTCACCACAAATCAGTTCACAAAGTGACGCTCATTAACTTCGGGTCGGCTCTTAGTAAAAATACACGCGCTCTAATCGCGTAATGCCAGTTATTATAGTGTGGTAGACTGAGGGGACGTATTTGGTATGTATTTTGTGATTTTTTTTTTAAAGAAGAAAATTTAAATAAAAGAAGTTGACTGACTTGAAAATTTGTTCTTGTAAATATTTGTTGCATAAACGTGTATGCGAAAAATATTAATCCATTTTTTTATTGTGGCATTTCATATTAGACAAAAATGAAAAACTATTTTTAATTCAACTTTCATACAAATATTGTGTGTGTCATACCTACCTATGTATCTAGTTATTCCTTTATCTAATATTAATTGGATTTTATTAAAATTTTTATGTTTCTACATGACTTTTCGACCATAAAATCGCAAGAATCTTAGTTCTTAGTCGTCAGACTTATTGCACTTAATTTACTTTTCACCTTGCCCAAATATAACTAATACTTTTATAATTATTAGTAAAGAATTTTGCTAAATACGCGATTACTTTTTAATTATCCAATCAATGGAGGATCGTAATAATGCAATTTAGGAGCAGTCCAATTTTCCATGAAAGCATCCATCCATATAGATGCGATTTTGAGATTTCAAAAATACAAAATTTACACAACAGAATTTAACAATATTAAACCAGTATATTTATATATACTTTTTGTATATCTACATAAAAAATACATTTCTTTTAGAAATAATAATGAAAGAATAAATCAAAATACAACCGTCCCTGCCGCGTCACGGTGCTCTACCCTGCAATAACGCAGCAGCGAGGCGCCGCCCCGGTCCGCTCAAACCAAATAACATATAATTTGCCGAAACAACCGACAGACAATCACGCTGACATTTACAAACTGACTCAGGTAACGTCTGCGGCCGTAATGGGAGGCATCTTTAGCTAGAAATGGCAAATTTAAGGGGGTTTTTGGAGAATTATTATTTTATTATTTCATTCATTCATTGTATTCTTCATTATTTCATTCATTCATTGTATTATTATTTTGCCACTTCAAAAATTTAAAATATCTGTAAAAAAATATTCTNCAGGATAGCTGCCAGCTAATGTAATAGATTGTACCATTGATTTTGAAAAGAGCAACTGTTGAGTTTCTTGCCGGCTCTTCTCAGCAGAACTGCCTTCCGAACCGGTGGTAGCTTTTTATTCATATGTTCATTCGACGATTCAAAAGTGCTTATAATAATTGCCTATTTGAACAAAGAATATTTTGAATTTGAATTTGAATTTTAATTTTAATTTGAATATGTATGAGTTATTCTATCATTTTTTTGATTCGTTTTGTCTGACATATAACAGGTTACGCAGAGAGATCTGGTGTTAAGACACTTCGATACTCTAAGAATTTTAAATATCACGATATATCTATCTATCTTTAATTTTATTTTATATATGTATTTATTTGTTTTTAGCTTGGAGAAACTCCTATCCTCTACTTGGGAACCTAACTTTTAAACACACAGTTCTTATTAAGACACTTCCGTTCTCTACTTTTTGCCTAATTCTTGAGTCATTACGTGTGCGAGGAAATGTAAATGAAAATAATGCATTGTTCCAAGTGGGATTTGAACCCAGAACCGACAAAAGCTGTAGCGCTGCAATGACGACATAAAAAAATATCAAGAGCTTCCCAAAAATATAAAAAAAATACATACATAATATTCTACACAAACCTAAAATGAATCGGCAACTAAAAATTACAGGCACACCTTCATTTCTCATTTGCTTCATTTTATCAACTGACTTGCCGTTTGTCTTACTATCATTAGTTTATTAAAGTAAATTATAATTATAAGCATGCCATATTTTAAGGCGCCGCCGTTTTTTTTTCTGGCGCCCAACAAATTGCCCTACCTGTCCATTGTTTATACTTCCTGGGTGGGCATCGAGTTGTGAATGGAAGTTCCTTTTGTCGTTCCTTAAGATATTAATAAAAACATGTATGTGAATAAAAAAACTTGTTAATTTTCATAACTTTTGTCTTGTAAAATATGGATTAGTTAGTGGGTGCCTTAAATGAAGCTAATGATAGCACGTTCGTCATTAATATCAAATTCTGCGGATTTTTTATTCCCACTTACAAAATGTAAGGTAAAATGTGAGTAACGCGACAGTTGTCCGTTCAATTCTCACTTGGGGTAAGGAATCATTATTTATTTATATTTTCATTTCCTCGCTCTGTTAACGAGGTAAAGCGTGACGTTTGAGTTCCACCACTCAATATGCAATGCCATATCTTGCAAAAAGTGTGGAACCGCGTGTCTTAATATTTAGGTTCCCTATGCCTTTCCGGCTGGAAAGCGAGACTTGAACTCGCACTTTTTGGAAACTGTCCAAACGCGTCAATTGAGTCATACTTGCCTCAATAGACCAACATTTTAAAAATATTATCCTTTTTTTAACATTAACAATATAATAAAAGCACAATGAAACAATAAAAGTTTTTTTAACTCCCTGCTTAGCAATTATGAATGGTCTTCAGCTTTCCGAATCAATAACAATAGGTGTGAATAAGATAAGGAAGTATGAGGTTTTAAAAAAAGGATAACATTGTTCTAGAGTTTTTTAAAGCCTGGATAAACCATTTGGTTAAAAAAATTAAAATAAAAGGAAAAAGAATTACGTATTTAAATTTTTGGTTACCTAGTAATAATCGATTCTAATAAACTATTATTGTTTTCTATATAATCTATACACAATAACTTATCACACCTTAAAAAATAAACGAAACAAAAGTTAAAAAGTTATCTCGTTATTTAACTTTTTTAAATTTAAGAGTAAAAAACTACTTTTCTTTAAAAATGTTCACGTAAATCGAAAAGGTTATGGTTTTTTTTTAAATGACGTTTTATTCATCGAATGAATAATAATAATGAATTATTTCAATGAAAAAATATAAAGTAGTATAAATGTTTATTTAGTGTATGTAAGCGCGGTGGATTTGGGTTCGATTCATACTCAGATGATTTTATTATTTTCATTTTCACGCTCTAGTAGACAAAGCACGGGGTTAAGTTCCGCCATTAAAAACGTGAAGTGATGTCAATTAATAAAAAGACAGACACAAGTGCTCTAAAATATTAATGAAATCACTTAGCCATATTTTGTATAGAATAAGAAAATTTAACGACAATGCCTTCTTCAAACACAGTACAATACACTGTAAGGGAACAATCGAATTTAATTAAGCTCAATATCTGTAAGTGTTCTTCACTTTATCTCGATCGCGTACAGACATCATTTGCAGATTTTTTATATGTATATATTTTATAAAATTTAGGTATTTGTAATACTAACTAGCTAACTGTAAACGTGATGGTTATGGGTTCGATTTGCACTCGAGAATAAGTTATTTTAATTCTTCCTTCTGATAAAAAGACAAAGCGCGGCACTCATCATAAAAGCTTCGAACGGAGTGTCTTAACACTAGGTTGCCTATGCGTTACATGCTGTATATTAACGATCATACGATCATACATAATAATATATTTAAAAAATAGAAACTTCTAGATACAAAATAGATAAATATAAAAGAATAGAACCCAGAATTCAGCAGAAAATGGGAAGCTGAAAAAGACTACAAATCCCCTTACCATACTGTCTCTACAAATAAATTCGTATCAGCGGTAACCAAAACGTCACAAGCCAAAACTTTTTGCCCACACCCACCCGTGAAGTTTGAGGCGACCGGGAGCGACATTCCGCGGCGTTCCATGTTTTGCCCTATATTCAATTCAATTCATCAGAATTCTGTTAAGGTCCTGTCTTGCATTCTACTCTTCTATTGGCTTCGTCTTTTGTCTGATCATTTACCGCGAGATTGCTGAATTTACGAGTGTCGGTCTTTTAGTTATGCTAATTATATAGATGTCTGACTTGAGACTTTGTTTTGAGCCTTTGTCTAGAATAACGTATTCATGGCTTCCATTATGTCAAAGTGGATCTACGTTTTATGGGATTTTATTTTGTAAATAAAAAACTAAATTTATGAGCCGTGGTGCCGCAGGCTTACAGTGTCCGAGTAAGACTATATTGATATATAGATTTACTCGATGATTATAACATCAGGTTAATAGTTTTGCTGCAAGTAAAAGCTAACGTATAGGTATATAATAAACATTATTATAGCTTTACACTGGATCCCGAATCACTGTACCACATAGTAGAGCAAGAAGATGGTATCTGGGAACCTAGTGTTAAAATACTTCCATTCCTCACCTTCCGCTGAGTTCTTGAGAAATTGCGTGATGCCTCCTTAGGACCAGGGCGAGGAAATTAAATTATTAGTAAATATTTGACTTTCATCAGTGGTAATCAAGCCCACGACACATCACATTATAAATATATATGAACCTACAATCATGTCAGGCTCTAACAGATATTATTGCTACTTATATCTAAATTATAATACTAAATTCATCTACAGCATACTAAGCAGATAACAAAGAGAAACCGACAATCGATAGAATTCTGCATATTATGATGCAAATAATATTGGATTTGCATGTATATTTAGTAGAGGCGAGCTGCGCTTCAATTAGTATTGAGACCGCCCACATTGCTTAAGTCTAGTAATAACTATTATTATAGTAAGCACCTTCTTAATTGTGAAAGTTTCACATTTTATAAAAAATAAAAGTTAAATTAAAGTTAAATGTGATGTACATAAATAATAAGCGTCTGATTGTAAAAGTGACGGTTTTGGATATGGTTGTGATTCCTGTCCTTCCATGAATAATCGTGTAAAATTTACCTAATCTTATCAAAAAGCGAAACAATGAACGAAAATATACATACAAACATATAGACTTGGAAGAAAAATTATAAATTCATAGGTTTTCCAATTAAAAGACGACCATCGAAACATTTATCTTCATCACGACCGTGGTATTAGCATCAGCTCTATATCCACTGAAAAAACCTTTGGCCAAACCGTACATTGTGTGCAAAGTATGCTATAAACGACTTAAACTTACCAAATGATCTAAATTGTACTTTAATTCCAGACTAAAGAGTTCTAATTCCTTTAAAAGTTACTAAAAGCTATCTGTATACTGGCCGGGGCAATATGGACGTTAATTTCTTAGGATTTAAGTTGATTTTCCTTTGAAAATTGTAGTCAAGGCAAGCATTGAAGAGCTAGCGTTTGAAAAAGTATTATCAATCATCTGTGACGATGATGAACGACACTGAGGCGTAAAGGTGGGTGCGAAGTGAGAGGGTTTATTACTGGATTTTAAAAGATTCTATGAGCTACCCTCAGATAGACCGATGTGGCCAATATTGTAGGTGACTTGGCTAAATAACGATTGTTTAACATTTTTTCCAATATCGTTTTTATTTTCATGTTTATAATAAAATGCAGTTTTTTATAATATGAATTATTGGTTTTAGATTTTAATTCCAAATTAATTACTTCGAAATATGAATGACTTACTCAAAGTGATTGTTTCCTATCACCTTGTATAAAAACTTATTTTTTCCTTATATTCCTACAAAAAAAAATCTAAATTTTTGTCAACTTGTTCATAATCCACACCTGCTGAAATATCAATCATCCTTTCAAGTGTGACCAATTAAGCCCTACTTTGTCCGAAAAACAAAACATCCAACCCAAAAAACATTTATTTTATCAAAAAATCTTATCAAAACCTTTAAATTCATTTGGGTTCCCAATTCATACAGAACACTGAACACGTGAAGACCGTTGAAGTATTTGCCTGTTTTTTTGATTACGTACGGTTGTACGTAATCAAAAAAACAGGTGACGGCGAGTGTTCACTCAATTAAGGGGCGGTGTCACAAATTCCCCATTTTGAAAACCAGCAGCGTTATCTTTCCTTTTAAGTTTGCTTAATCAAAGCTGCCGACGTGTCGAGAGATCGATTAAACTTTACCGTAGAGATATGAGAACGCCTTGTAGCTATGTTGAGGTACTCTGACCGATGGTTTTGGGTTCGATCCCCACTCGAGGAGATTCATTATTTATTTCAATTTATATTTCCAATTCTTTGTTCTGGTGTCGACGCAAGATCTATATAATATAATTACTTGTTAAGTTACAGTGTTCTTTATTTCCCTCCACTTTAAAAGCTACAGATATCTATTTATTTTAGATTCGGGACTAAGCGTTACGATAATTAAATAAATTATAATTTTTTTTTTCAAATAAATTGATACTTACATAACTTTGCTCTGTATCCCGCTTATGCAGAGAAAACATAGGGATCGAAATGTTTCATATTCGCTCTGGTAATGACGCAAACAGTGGATCTGAGTTCCGCCACTTAACACGCAAAGTTTCAAGATTTCGCGGAGAGTGGCGAACGGAGTGTAGTGACTAGGTTCTCTCTCCTTATTTCACTATATGCGTGATACAGCGTAAAGCTAAAAAAAATAAGACAAATCTTTAGTGATGTCAGTTAGTAATAGCCAAGGAGATGTAATAACAAATATTGATTTGACAACCGTCATTCAGTAGTCAAACAAAATAATATTACGGAGGCTTAAAAAAACGCCGTTGTAGAGATGTTGTTTCTCTAAGCACAGACTCATATGTCATAATGAAAGTTTTTACCTCAAATGCAATTGGAATCGAACCTTGTACTACTTGTAATAAGATAGGTTCTTACTTAAAAAATGTGTTAAGACTTTGAAATTCTAGACGAAAGGTAAACAGTAGCACGCCACCCAACTCTACGAGTGTGAAGTGTGTAAATACGATTAGTATATAGCTTAAGGCTTATTCAATTATTGTTCATACAAAAAAATATATATTTTTGTTTTTCTTTTAACTTCTATAGATGGCCAGCGAGAAAAAATACAAATTATGAATAGATTATAAAAGTAATTATTTTATCAATTGATGACAAAATAATTATAATAATACTCCTTGAGGAATCTGCAAACTAAAATTCAGCGTTTAACCACGCTTGTGTGGTTAATGCTCTACGTTGTCTGTCAGTGCGTCAGTATTTAAAGAGTTTTTTATATGTTTTTTTAGCTTCATGCTGTATCCCACACATAGCATAGAATAGGTAGAGGGAAACTGGGAACCTAGTGGTAGAATACGTCGTTTCCATTCAGATACATCTGTTACCCATTTATCGCTGAATTCTGAATAGTGCATTAAGTGGGAGTACTCTACGTTGTTGGATTTCTCCACCTACTCAAATGAATACGAGATAAAGAGGTTATATGAAATAAATATTAAAAATATAACAAGAAGCTAAAAAATATATAATTATATGAACTTACACTTATCTCTTACAGACAAAAATATATTTAAGCAATAGTTAGGTACATCTAAACCAAGAAAATTATTATTTTAAAAATAAACACTCAAAGTAAGATATAGTAAATTCGACCTCACGTCTGTAGTGTTTATATTCTGACTTCCACTGCATCAGTAGGTGGCTATTTTGACAGGCTGAGCAAATATCTTGAATATATTGAAGAAATAATTGTGCTTTATTGTTTGTATAGGCTTCTCTAAGTATGAGAGTAATTTTGCTACTGCTACTGACATACGGTGGCGGTTAAACTGACGGAGTGACTGCTCACTTTTTTTGTTTGTCAGTCGCGAAATTTTTGCTGCAAACTATAGTTAAAGTTTAGTTTTCATTCGCGGAAATTTATATATATTTGTTGAATATTTTTGTTGCCTAGTCTGATATATCAGAGTATATACCAATACAGTATTCTATACTCAGCATTGGACGAGAACAGGCAGATGATGACAATGATGATGTTGATGATTCTAGGATATTGTTTATTTTCTATAAAAATATGTTTCTTTACAAAAATGACTATTGGCGAAACGAGTGTTCATAACTCACGGTAAAATTGCTGGAGTCAAATATTTTATTTAAATCATATTTTAAAACCATAACTAAAATTAATGCTTTATTTTATTCAATAACTATTAGTATGTGAAAGATTACTACTGTATTTAAATTTGTATTACACAGGTTATAAGCGAAATTGGGAATTTACCGAACCAACTTATTTGTAAATTAAAGTAATTCCCGTTTTAGTAGACAGAGTGCGCCATTTGGTATCGCCTCTTAATACGCAACAGCAAAAAAATAGAGCTGAAACTAGGAAATAGAGCTTCTTAATACTAGGTTTCCTCTGTCCACACTACAATATACGGGATAGAGCGTGAACCTAATAAAAATAACTATGTAGAGACAATAATCTCAATGTAATCCTGTATTTTTATACATATGAATGTAAAAATTAATTACGACTAAATGATCCCAAGTGCGATAACACTATAATATTATTATTTTTATTTCAACGCACACCGATATCCAATTACGTACCGAATAATCGATCCCGGGACAAAGAAACATTGATTTCTTTTATCTGTCAATCAAACGTTGATTGTGATCCAATCGACTCACGCGCAGCTTTACATTTATCCATAGAAAAATTATTGTATTTCATTTTAACTTTTAAATGTAGAGGCGTAGAGTTTATAATTTTCATTTAATATGAAACTTAAATGTATTTCATGTTTGTAATATGTAACAGGAATGTCGTGGGGTGATTGATTGACGTTCTATCGATAATTTTCTTTGTGGTAAGCGGCTACCGGAGAAGGGGAACAATGAGGCTAAGTATGGAGTTTGATGACTCTACGTTTTGTGTTTTTTATTGTTATTAATTTACATATAATATTTTGAACTATGGTTGTAGAAATGGTAATTTAAAATATTTATTGTTTTATGAACTATAACTAGAAAAAATATCTTATTTGAAAGTTGTTCAGATGAAGGGTGAAATTTATTGTCGATTTGTGTAATTAATATAGAGTTTTAATTTACTTATTTTTCTGTGTTGTCGATAACGAAAATTTTTACTTTTCCCCATATAGCAATCATAAATATAGTTTTTTTTAATTATGTCTAACATGAAATTTGGACTTAAGATCGCCGTAAATGAAATATCTGCATATTATATTAGTAATTAGCCTACGACAACATCTAGTTGTGATATAACGTCTGTACGTTTATTCGCCAAGTGGGAACTCGGTCATTAAATTTTTTTCGCTTTGGTAACAACACAGCGCGTCGTTGAGTTCCGGCACTTAACAAGTGTAATGATTTTATATAAATAGTTTTTATATTCACGATAATTTGTTATAACAAAATGTAAATCAACCTCTTTGTTTAATCAAAAGATATATTAAAAAATTTATACATAGAACTAGCGCGAGTTGACAATTAAAAAAAGACGGTTGATGTGATAAAAATTCTGATGCGCACTATTAGATTTGGAGCTGAAGAGGAAAGTGGTTCTCTAGAATAAAATATTGTATTATAATTTAAGATTGTACAAGCCTAATGGTATCTAGCCCTGGAAGAAGTATAAGTTCTGTAAAAGTCCTGAGACATAAATTGTACAAGCCTAATGGTATTTAGCCCTGGAAGAAATATAAGTTCTGTAAAAGCCTCGAGGTGTTTGATTTCTTTACACAAGCAATGTCTCAAAAATTGAATAGTACATGGAAAACGAAGTGCTAAATGCGCGATACATAAATATGCGATACATAAATAAGCGTGCAACTGAACTTAATAAGTAAACTGTAGATCAAAATTTCATCATAAAAAATTGTATCTGAACTCTCAATCGTTGCACAACTATCGTTACGTAATTTAATTGATTGGACTTATAATTTCTCATCTATTAACTGTCTTAATAATCTTATGATACGGAACTGTACAATAGTAGCCACCGCATATATAACGAGCGCTGTATCGATCTACATTAACGTACCGGTATCCGTCGCTGTCACACTATCTGACCATCGGCTGTCAAAAGCATATCGTTGTGACTGACCATCTGATATACATGTAGGGTAAGCAAAAAAAATACCCATGTGGCTTCTTTTAAATCTTTGTACTAGAAATTAGCTATTAGTATAAATTGTACTTTGGTAGTTTTTGCGAAAAAGTGGAACAAGCATCCATCCTCACCATCTTTCACATTTTTTATATTAGCAGGAATAGGAAATGTTACACATTTTTTTTACATAAGTATATTTTTGTAATCAATGAAGTCAACATTATTTTAATTTTTAAATTGTACGACACTCCTACACTTTGTCCTATTACTAGAATGAGGTAATTAAAATAATTAATTTTTTCTAGTGAACATGGAACTCACAACAACAAAACTATTCCATTGGACAGATTAGAGTTTGGGAAGGTAGCGGCCAACCTTTAAGATTGAAGAGGCACCGAAAAATGAGTCCGTGTCCTTAAAACGAGTTCAAATTTAAAATACTAATTAAATAAATTCTTTGAGCTTAATTACACACAATATTCACCAAAAGTTCCAGGAAAGCATATGTTTTTTTTTGCTATCCGTACACAACCGATACCGTCAGCTACCGGTTAAATCGTAACGAATCGCCGGCAGAAATCATAATGAACTTAATAAATGATCGCCTTCTATCTGCAACGGTCACATTTTTATCAATACACGAACTGACAATCGATTCGACTTATGACATCGTATAGCTACCGAAATGTTATCGTCATCTCGACTAATTTATTATTCTTAATTGGTTTTGTGAACGTCATTAGAATTGTTTCGTTTTTTAATCTTAAAGTCCTGGGTTCAAAATTCTTGAGGCAATTTGTATTATATACATTATCTACATAACTTATTCACAGGATTGAAAAACAAGGAATTAGTCCAATGCAGAAAAAAAACTTTCTTTTTATGCTAACTGCCTTAAGTTTAACTTTAACGGATATATATCGTGGCGCAGCAACACATGGGTGTGACTATAATGCGATGGTGTGGGTTCGATTCCTACTCGAGAAAGTGAAAATTTTATATACGTTTATATTTCCATTTCTTCGCTCTGGTGTCGAGGTAAAAAGCGGCGTTGAGTTCTGCTACTCAACACGCAATGCCTCCAGAATTCGGCAGAAAGTGGGTAACAGAGTGTCTGAACACTAGGTTCCCTCTGCCTACCCTGCTGTATGCGGGATACAGCGTGAAGCTGATTTATATTTGTTTTATGTTTCTTAGAAAAGCTAAGAATGCCTTTCTGTTTGACGAAGAAATCATTTTCTATAAAATATTTTCAAACATTTATAAATAGCATTCGTTAGCGCACTATATTTTATGATAAGCCCATATATAAATCATGCTTTTGATCCGATGCGCAGGAGTCTCTTTGCGTTCGTCAAATCCTTTCAGTAATAAAATATATACACTGTCTGTTTGTGTATATTATAATTATATTTATAAAATGGTGAGCTCGATGTCTTGATAATAGTTTCCCTTTGCCCATGCTGCTACGCGGGAAAATGCGTGAAGCTGCATTTAACCTTTTCATACTAAACTAACATAAAACAGTGCTGGAATACGTCAATGTCACGACATAAACCAGACTGCGGCGGAGACAGCCGCCGTCAATACAACCTTAAAAAGCAACAAGATTTATTTCTTATTCAATTTAAAATTCCATCAAAGTACGACGCTTGTGACGTTGGGCTCAGCGCTCTTTATTGAAATAGTATATGCTTATAGAGTATATTATTTTTTTAGCTTCACGTTATATCACGTACATAGCTGTGTAGGTGGAGAGGAAATAGTGCTTTAATATTTCGTCCCCATTAAAACACTTTCGTTATCCACTTTTCGCCAAATTCTGGAAGCACTAAGTGATCAGGAAAGGAAAGTATTAAATATTTAATTGTCTCGATTGCGAATTGTACCAACAACCTGTTGTGTTAACAGTGTTGATGACCCTGCGCCACGACTGGCCTTAAAAAGGTAGAATATATTCAATTATCGTAATATTATAAAGTTGTAAGCACTCTATAGCGCCTCACAACGGGTGGGTCTTAAGATGAACATGGACAAGACAAAAATCATGTCTAATGTCCATGTTACACCCATGCCGGTCGTTGTTGAAAGCGTACCTCTGGAAGTTGTCGACGAGTACATTTACCTGGGACAAGTGATCCGAATAGGTTAGTCCAACTTTCAGAGAGAAGTCACTTGTAGAATCCAACTCGGCTGGGCAGCGTTTGGGAAACTACAAAATATCTTATCTAGTATCCCTCAGTGCCCTCAACCAGTGTGTGTTGCCAGTGTTGACTTATGGCGCTGAGACGTGGTGCTTCACTGCAAGCCTTATCCACAGGCTCAAAGTGGCACAGCGAGCGATGGAGAGGGCTATGCTTGGTATTTCTCTCTACGCGAAAAAATTCGTAATGATGAAATCCGTAAACGAACGTGGGTTACCGACATAGCTCTCAAAATCTGCTAGCTGAAGTGGCAATGGGCAGACCATATTGTCAGGAGGACCGACAACCGATGGGGAAGAAAGGTCCTCGAATGGCGACCCGGTCTTGGCAAAAGGATCACAGGCCNATAACTTATCTAGTATCCCTCAGTGCCCTCAACCAGTGTGTGTTGCCAGTGTTGACTTATGGCGCTGAGACGTGGTGCTTCACTGCAAGCCTTATCCACAGGCTCAAAGTGGCACAGCGAGCGATGGAGAGGGCTATGCTTGGTATTTCTCTACGCGAAAAAAATCGTAATGATGAAATCCGTAGACGAACGTGGGTTACCGACATAGCTCTCAAAATTTGCTAGCTGAAGTGGCAATGGCAGTGGACGTTGAAAGGCTGATGGATGGATGGATGCACTCTTAGGTTGAGATTTATATTATTGATAAATTTCGAGGAATGGGGTGTATTAACACTAGGTGTGCTCTGCTTATCGCGCTTAGCTTAGCGTGTATCCAAAAAAACTAACATATTGAACTGTTTTTTAGAAACAAAGCTTAAAAAATATATTTTTTTTTTACCTATTTGGCAAAAAAAACAAAGTTCTTATTCGTAGAAAAATATATCAGTCACCCTCAGTCACTTTTGGATCCTACAGAGACGAATGTAGCGTCTTCAACATAAATAATGGTACTTTCCGCTGACTGCCACGTTTTTATTTCTTAGCCAAGGCTTGAAAGTAAAAGTTATTCTTTTGTTCATACATATTTTTAGATATTTGTTTTTAGTTTCACGCTATATGCCGCACTTAGCCGCATAAACAGCGGGAGCCTGAGAACCTAGTGTTGAGACACTCCGTTCCCATCGGACCACTTCTGTTATCCACTTTCCGCCAAGTGCTCGTTGCGTGATGGGTATGTTGCGCTAGCGATATTCTTTTAAAAATAATGTTTGTGGTTACTGTTTATGAATGATAAAGTTATAATTCATTTTTAGATTGTAGCTAATAAATATCTATTAGATACAATCTACAAATAAAAACTATAAAAAATATCAAACAATACATATTTATAACTTAATAATTCCTTATTTCAAAAATGTTAGATAATATTAAGCATATAAAAAATAAAATCAAACAGGCAGGAAATTTCTTGACTTAAAGAGTTGAAATCTGGCCAGTAAGTTAGTATGTAAAAGTAAGTATCAATAAATTCACTTGAAATTTTCTTTACTGTAAAGTAATTTAACTATTATTTTCTACAATTTACTTTGCTTAAGTTTCTGCATATCAATAAAAAATAAAAGTTTTGAAATCGTTTCTATTTTTATTATTCCCACAGTATTGTAGTCCATGAAAACAAAGCACAAAACAAAGAACTAGTGACGTACAAAATATTGCACCTTTAAAAATATTTAAAATACACTTGAAATGTATAAAATATTGCACAAGTTATGAGCGATATATTACAGCGTCTTGCGAATTAAGGCTTCAACAAGTACAAAGCATCCCAGAAAGCTAATGTAGCAACTGTCAAAAGTCTATCTTACGATGGCCATGGTTTTCATTTTCTCTGCACTTCATTTTAGTGACTGTATCTAGAGAAGTAAAACTTTTCAAAATGTAAAATTTTACCTTCATGCGGTATCCCGCAGGTAGGAAGTTAGGTAGATACCCCAATCTTAATTTTCCGCTCAATTTTATACGAGATATTGTGTGTTCAAGTGGCGAAACTAAATTTCATTTTGTCAGAACGAAGAAATTTTAATAATTCAAATATTCAATATTTTTTTGATGAATTACTCTATTTTCTACTTTCTCATCATTGCATGTAATTTTCACAAAACAATAAGAACTAAATATTTCATTTCTAACTGCCAAGTATGATCAATTAGTACTTTCATTTTTTCCTCAATAGTAACAAAAAAAATAAGAAAAAAAAATCCATACAAAACAGCATCATAGTCGCCCTACAGCTGCAACTTTTTGTCGGTTGTCTGCTACCGCCACCTCTCCGCAGACAGACTTGATCTATTCTCCTCCGGGTCCACATTTTTATCTTACAAAGTGCTCAGATAGACACGAGAAGAACATTGTGGAAAATTCATCTCGAACTTAGCTTAACACGACTTAGCCCCGAAAAAATACTATTGAAATTTCATCTCTATATCTATTAAAATACAGCTTAATATAATTCATCAGTAAAAAACAGTTACGACATCCAAGCTGACACAAAAACAGGAGTAGGGTATAAATATATGACGGTACATTAATCTAAGCAGACATGCATTCCTTTGTGGGGGGCAGAGTTGAAATGGCGTGAAAATATTACACGTTATTTATGTCCCCGTCACAGCTGAGATGAGAATTTGAGCAATCCCCTTTACTTAACCTGCTCGAGTTGAATGAATTGTTCGCGAACTTATTTATTTTGGTACACGACTTGGTTTTAGTGTGCGCGAAGCGATTGGAGCTAGGATGGACTGCTGTGCTGTTTGTAATGTTGACGGTTGAAATAGGTTTTCTTGCTATTTTTTGTATTTTTTATTATTTTTTTTTCAGCCGACGGTTCATAACTTTAGGGAGTGAATTATTTTATTTTTTCGGTCTAGTTACGAGATAAAAAACTGCGTTGAGTTTCGCCATTTAAAAACAGTATTACGAAAATTGTATGAAAAGTGAAAAACGACTCTTTCTTCTGTCTATAATACTAACTGAGAGTAATAAAAAATAAACAAAATTTAATCAGTAAATACAGTTTAGTTTTAAACGTAATTGCGTGTGTGCCAGCACTATTTATGGTTTAATTTTTATCAGCAGGATCTATGTCCGGAAGAGGAGGATATCCATCGATCAGAACGAATCACTTCTTTAAGTAAAATTTGAATGTACAACCATAACTTAAAACAACTTAACTATGTCAAAGTTTATAATTAAAAAGTACTATAGTCCACTATTTACTTCCAAGCAATTTTACTTGCAAGCGTTCTTACACCGCTCCAAGCTAAGCCCCGCTTTTTCACACCTCAACCACCGGATCAACTGCGTTGAAAGTTTATGACGTCATTACATTCCCGGCGCTAAGCTACACCACTTTTTCCAGAAATTTATTTGACAATTATTAAGGTGTCGCATTAAGGGAGCATTATGCCACCCCTTCTAGAGGAAATTCATGTTTTTCTAGGGATGTTCTCGCTGTAACTCAACGCAGAGGCCAGCACGTGCGCACTATTAGCTTTCTGACGCCGGATTAGAAAATAATTCACATCTCTGAATGTTATTATGGAACAGAGGCGGATTTATTTTATTGCTTGTGGAGATATATGCTGGTCTTTGGGCCTTATCCTCTCTTCCGCAGTTTGTTTATACGGTACGAGGAGATAAACGTGTGTACCAAATTTTATTGCCGCTCGGGACTTTGGGGCTCACAGTTTTCGTGTAAATCTTCTTTATGCTCGCTCTTTGTAATTATAGCTTTATTCGCTTGAGTAACTCCGACTGTAGACGGTACTGAATGCACCTATAAAATATAATTGATCGGACCAATAAAATATTGTTTATGATTGCCATTTTTTATTTGGTTTGGTTTTATCGTCGATAGTTATTCGTGTGTAGCCACTCTGTTTTTGCGCTCGTTTTTATGTAGTTTTTGTGTTGCGTTATTATTTTTGTGAATTCTCTCGAACTGTCGGTTGATGTGTATATTTAAAATTAGTTTGTAATTGTTTGTGAATCATTTTATATTTGATGTAATCGTAATACGTAATAATATCAACACATATCACAATGAATCAATGTCTTGTGAAGTAAAGTTAATAATTTGTTGATATTAGGTACACTATTATAAAAAAGATATTGCCCAAAATTATACTTTGAAATAATACTATTGTTTAAATATTTGTATTGGATGTAGCCCCTGTCTTACTCTGCTTACAAGTACAAGCGAGTTTTAAGACACTCCGAACGTCATTTTCTGAGTAATTTATTAGACATTAAGAGTTCAGTATTCGCATTGATTTATCGATTATTATTTAGCTTCTTGCTGTAGGCCTTCATAGCAGGATAGGCAGAGGGAACCCGGAATTCTAGTGTTAAGACACTCTTTTCTCAACTTTCTGTACCTCAAAATAAAAATATAAAATTTTCCATTCACTACAAATATTTTATTTGCCTCCAAGACCCCTAAGGCCTTTCTAGGTCCATTTTCTCTAGTATCCATTTCTTACAACATCGCCAAAAACACAATACAATAAAACAACATAACATAAATAACCACTAAATCACCATCATAAAAGAATACACTAGCAACATTTCAACAATTCCTGGCCCCAGCAATATTTCGTGTTAGAGACATTAGTGGCTGTAATTGCCGCGGCCAGGTGCCCGTAAACAACGCTGAGTGGCACCGGCCATGCTTTGTGTTGTTTTAACTTATTAATACTTAGTGCGACGTGACTTTAGCTAGCTAATGACCGGGTAAGCTCTTTAAATATATCTAAGTATTTGTAGTTTTTCTTTTTATATATGAAAATGATTTATTTTTATTTATTCGCTGTGTTAACAAGACAAAGCGCGGCGTTAAGTTCCGCCATGGACGTTCGTAATCAGAGCGAGGAAATGAAAATATTAATTATTTAACTGCCCTGATTGAATCGGCGGCCTCATATAAACAAATTAGGCTCATAAATCAAATTAGCTTACCAAATCGATTTCGAAACAACTAAAAAAATAATCATATTATTATTAAAATATTAAATTCAAACTTAATTTTAGTATGTTAAAATATTAAATACAAACTAAATTATATATTACATATACTTATATAATTAATATAAACAAACTAGCTGGCCATATAAATGAGATTTATTTGTACACCGACTCGTTGCAGAGAGCTTGATAAATGATCACGAATAAGCAATTAATATTTACAATCATTAAGTATACAAAACTGGGTAATTTTGTCGGTCTGTTTATTACTAAATTTAGAGTTACAGCGTATAAATAAATTGGTTTTGTCGAGGTATTAAAGTTTTAACTTAAATTGTAGCGATTTAATGTTAAATGATAATGCTTGTTGAAATTCTTGTTTTATATTTTATATCTATTGTTAGATAAGTCCCTAGTCTTATTTCATTCTATTATTACTAGATTTTGAATTATGAATTGTTTAAAACATTTTATAATAATTTGTACATGTATATAAATAATGTCTATCAAAATTTAAATTTAAATTATTCGTGTTAAATTAAATTTATCAAGAACTAATAGTGGCCCACAACTTAGTTTGCATGGGCTGTATGATGTAATTTGTAAAATCCTTTGGAATTTTGGGAAATCCTCATTAGTATTTCTCTACAAAGAGAAAAATAAATCTATTTTTTTAAGTCAATATAAAAAGACACAATAGATATATATTTTTGTAGACTTTCATTTAATACGACTAACATAATGAACGACAACAAAATTCACATTCATGCAAAAATCAACAACAAAAAAATATCGCTTAAAAATATATAACAAATTCGAAACATCGAATAATCTCGGTATAGCTTTATCAATGCCTGTTTCAACAAATGAACGTTCCGAGCGATTTATTGACGTGATAAGCGCTAAGTGCCGCTCGCGCAAATATTTCTAGTCGTCTTCTTCGCGTTAGTTAGCGCTTACTTACATACACGTACGCTTACGTTTCGCGTGATACTTGCTTTGTGTGGTGTAAGTTAAACGATTTGTTGTTTTTTTTTAACTTCACTCTATATCATACAGAGGAAATCTGGAAGAATAGTGTGTTAAGTCGCTCCGTTTCTATTAAGATACTTCCGTTCCCCACTTTCTATTGAATTATTGAGGCATTGCAAGTTGAAAGGCGTAACTAAACGCCGCACTTTGTCTTGTTACCCGAATATTTAATATTAAATATTTTACTTAATCGGGTGGGAATCGAATCCACTACCTATCACGTTTACAATCAGCCCCTGCGCCACGACTGGCCTTCACGGGCTATTTACTATTAATACTTTAATAATTGTTTCTTTAAATTTTCTAAGAATATTTTCACGTGTTCTTTCAAAGTCTGTAGATCGGAGACCGGTTCAATAGAATAATTTCGTAATGTACCTAAAGCATCAGGAAACAAACAAACGTAGACGGCGAAACTAGAACCTACACTAAAGAAGAATTTACGGCATCAAATAAGTTTTGTATAAAAATATATTTAATAAAGGTTTAAAAAAAAGCTGCAGAGTTTATTTAGGTAAGCCCGGTAATCTCAGGAATCTTTAGAATTGAAAAAAAAACATGCTGTATTTGATAAGCAATTTAGTGTGGATTCGAGGAAAACTATCAGGTTTACCGGTTCTGCTGATAAAAATACCTAAAGCACTTAAAACATGTCAAAACATCACAAATCCTAGTTATCTCCATTTAAGCTTTACCACGGAGGTAAAGCTGTGGATATAAAAAGATCCATACATAATATAAATCAGCTTCACGCTATATCAAGCACATAGCAGGGTAGGCAGAGGGAACCTAGTGATAAGACACTCCGTTCTCCACTTTCTGCCGAATTCTGGAGGCATTGCGTGGCAGTTACATTGACACCCTTTTACCGCTGCGCCACAAAAGGCTAGATCTGGTTCTAAAAAATACAATTCCACCGCTCTCAGCCACCAACTTGTATATTTACATAGAAGCTGTCAGTCCCTAACTAGGTTGTCTACAATTTACGCTCCACGTTATTTGACTAGTGTACTACCTGCTTCTTGGCGTACTGTCTGAAGCAAGCTTACTACTCGCTAAGTAAATCATTGGACAGAGTTTACCTTTTACGTAACGTAATGGCTTTGTTATAAAATGTATTAAATTATATTTTGGTTTGATAGGTTTTGTACTTTGATTTTATTGTATAGTATAGTAGTATTTGATACGCGGTTCTTGTGGATTCAATTCTCGTAAGGAAATTTGCGAGGTTGCGTGGGGGGTTGAGTATAATAGGATTATGAATTGTAAGGATGATTTCAATTTGCTTCTCATTTATTAACAACAAGGAGGTGAAGAAGTTAAGTTGTGCCAATATCTTAAAAGTAAAAATAGTCTCTGAATAAATTATTGAGGCAATGGTAGCACAATATCTGACTCAATCTGTATGTAAATGTGACGATTGTATATTCAATTTACTCTCGAGAAAATTAAATATTTTCATTTCCTCCGAATTCCGCCACACAACATGCAATCTCTAATTGGTAAATTAATTCATAACCATCACCTGTATCCCCAACTACAGCACACCATTTTCAAACACCATGTTTTATTCCCTTATAGTGACCAAGAAAACCATTCCCTAGATCCTCTTATAGAAGATATAACGAACTGATTATAACAACTCAATACAATCTTTCCAACTCTGCCTATAACATCTTATCCTTATCTTTAACGTGATTGTGTTAGCTTACCAACTAGCACTAAACATTTGAATTTAAACTTTATCTCAAACAGATAAAGTTCAAATTTAATGTGAATAAAGATGCAGCAATGGAAATACAACAAAGCCGTAACAAGTATAACAAGTATTGCAAATTAGAACCTTGTGGCAATACCTGGTGAGTTCCTCAGTATTCAGTGTTGCCATAGCCATTTAGAAGGTAATTTTGATAGTGATAAAATTGAATAAACAACTGATCTCTAGATATTCCTTACTTGGATTTTTAAATAGGGACCTTTTGTATTGTTAGATTGCATATGTGTTTATATAGCTGTATTAAATATAATGGTAGTTATAGGTTCATCTTTTTAAGGGTAGATTTAGATTTACAAACGAAACTTGGCGCTCTTTATTTCGGCAGCGAATGAAACAGAATAAAATATTTTAAGTTATCACTAATTCTCCTCTGTTCATCTAAAAATACTTGAAGTTAAATAATTTAAGCTAGGTAAAGTTTCTAAATAGAACTATATTTTAGAGAAAATGTGCAACAAACACATAATAGTTGTAACATCTTTGTAGAGTCTACGTAAGCCTTTTTTATCTTGTTGCTAACTTCTGTACACGCTTGCTTGCATTTGCCAAACTATCAGCGAATCTTTATAGGTATTTTCTTTATAGGGGTGTATATATAATAATATTTTTTTAAATCACAATAAAGGAGATTTTGAAGAATAACAGAAAAAATAAAAAAATATAGCGCAGCGGTTCTGACTGTAAACGCAATAGTTGTGGGCGGTAGTTGTGTGTGGGTTATATTTTTAATTCTTTTTAACTTCCCCATTTTGGCTCCGCGCCCTTGAATTCTACCATTCAAGCCACAATGTCTTGAAAGTAGCGCGAAAAGTGTGTAAAGGGGTGAATAACACTAACACTAGATCCCCTGTGTCTACTTTCATATGCGTGAAAAGAACATGAAACTATATAAAAAACCAAACAGTTCTATTATTAATCTCATTGTGACAACCCTAAAACGCCAAGCTTAACACGCTTGTTGGAAACAGCGGGATTAAAGGGATGCTCTATAAAATTAGCATAGAAACGACGATTCGCGCGGACATTTTTACTAACCTCGTTCTTACCTAGTCTCGAGAAAGGTGGAAAGAAAGGTCTTATAAATTGCCAACACATAAAACTACTCGCAGTAGTCGTACATTTTGTATAGACTTTAATACGTAAACGGATCTCAACGCCACTCCTAGCCTTACTAGAGCGAGGAAATAAAATATATTAAATATTATATTCCCCAAGTGGGATTCGAATCCACAATAGACGCGTTGTCGCGTTTACAGTCGTACTTTTACCACAGCGCCACGACGCACTGTACTATAGATATAAAAAGGAAATACAAAGTAAAACATTTTTTCTTTTATAATTAATAAATTATAATACAAATAATATAAAAAGTACCTTAAATGTAACCTACGACATTATACCCCCGCAATTCACGTTACATCCTCACAAAATCACAGGACTAAGTAACAAGGGACGGCATCAGATCGATCTGGTCGGGATTGAGAACTTGGCCGTTTGAAACTTTTACCTTTACTCGATTGTTATCGGAGCTCTGGGATTTGGTCATGTCAGCATTTTATATACGATTTTCACTTATTATCAAGATAGTAACATATATTTATAGTAAATTTGATTAAGAATTAAATAGACTTAAAAGAATATAAATAACTGTGGTTGGTTCAACCAACAGCCCTCAATCAACACAGCATTTATTAAATATCAACAATATGAATATAACCTACAAAACGAAAACTCATCTCTCAGCCAAGGTACCTGCGGTAAATTTAGTAGGTACAATGAAGTCAGTCCCCACTGTGACCGCTTCTATTACACGCAAATCCTTTAATTTAGTTGTCTGATAAATCTCTGACCATTGCCATATTGCCAACTATTAAAACAGTAAATCTTCGGTAAGTCCATTAGGATGAGCGGTTCTGGCCTTTATTTTTGTATGTGGAAAATAGAAGAGCCCAGCGGCGCAACGTTAATTGTCAATACGACGGTTGTGAGTTCGATTCGTATATATATGTGGAAAAAAAATCGTAGTTACATAAATTTGGTTTCGTGGTTCTAAGCGCGGCGTTGAGCTCCGCCAATCAACATGCATGAAATGTTTCGAAAATTGAATGCTAAGAGGGGAACGGAGTGGCTTTACAGTAAGTTCCTTCTGCCTACACTGCTATATGCGTGATAAAACGTAAAACTAAAAACAATTACATTTATTAATAATTTCACTTAATTTTCAATCAAGTGACCCCTGTATCTTACAAGAGAGTATACAAGACAGCTGCTATTAAGAGGACCGCGACACCGGCCATTAAACCTCCCTCCGAATCAATTAACAATTCCCTCCCTAACCTCAGTCTTAGCATAGAAATTAAATAAGCTAGAAGTGATATACCATACTGTATATTAAAAATTAGGCAATTCCTAATGGCTGTGCTAGGTTGTGAGTTTTGAGTTTGAGGTAAATACTTCTGCTTAAAATGGCAAATTGTTGAGCTTAATCTCTCTAATTTTAAGTATACAAGATGTTCATATCGTATCCTCAAAATGAGAGAAATCTAAGTTTTGTATGACCGATTTTTTGTATATAACTGGGATTATTTTTTCATACTTATCAGAATAAATGAATGAAAATAACTTATTTCTCTGGATTGTAATCGAACCTAGAACCATCGCTATTACAGAAGGATGCTGTGCCGCTGCACCAAAGTGGCATTTTTTAAGAGTACGAAACGTCAAATTTCCAAACAAATATTATACAAAATTTAAAAAAAAACCTATTTAAAGTGTTCAATTTAATATATTTAAAAATCAAAGATGTAAATCAGATGGACGTCGATCCTTCCAAATAAATATTTTACTCTATGACGATTTTCTCCCCCAAGTAATCTGCCGGTTGCGGTGACCCGAGCTAGTTAGCACGTCGGACATTGTTTAGATTCCTGACATCTGTAGTATGTTATTTCTGATATCTTTCCTTATTTTCATATGTACAATATTTATTTTAATTTCACGCCGTATTATGCGCACAGTATGGTAGGTAAAAGGAACCTGGGAACCTACGTCGTACGCTTGTGTACTTGCGCTATGAATAATAAGTAAACTTTTAATTTTTGGTAATATAGGTAAAGTAAAGATAGTGGTATAGGTATAAATTTAAAAATTAATCATAGAAGGCCAAGGCCAATATGCTTTGCTGCATATTTTATAATAAGTTCTTGAAAAATTAATAAAAAGATAAATAAATTTATTCACTCATGATCATTAAAGTTACGTGTTTATTACCCCTACGGAATATATATATATATATATATATATATATACTTCAATATCCCAAAATCCCACTCCTCCCAAATATATCAAAATCCCACTTAAAAAGTAACGGAAACATAAATTACAAACGCACGTAAAAACTAATTTGTATTCTAACAAATCAATTACCTTACTTAGCAGTAAATTAGAATAACATCAAAGGGAACGACCAGCGTTGAAAAGCCTTTTATCTCCGCAGTAAATATTTATAAAGCAATCTGTACACGACACTTGCGTTTTGGAAAAAAAATTGTTCGATGAAATATCTTATTTACAAATAGTCTATGATGATTGAATTTAACAGTTGGTCGGTGGATTATTGAGAACGTCGCAGATACGAATACGAATGTGATGCAATTAGTAAATGAATAATTTGAATATTAATTATAAGTTTTTAATTATTTTAAATTTGGGCACACTGACTGTGTGAGGACTGTTTGATTGCAGACGCGACGGTTGTGAGTTCGATTCTTCGTTGGGAGTGAGGGAAATAATATTATGATATAGTATCCATATGCCAGGAGGAAGTATCGAAGAATCTTAACACTAGACTCATTCTGCGTACCTGCGTGCTGCAAAAATAAGCATGAAGATGCGAAAAAAACCATCTGAATAAGATATTGGGGATTTCTGAACTCTTTCTAATCAAAAAGTACAGTACCTTTCAGGAGGTATAAAAAATAATAATAATAATAAAACATCTATTTATAAATACAAGCATGGCCTAAGCTAAATTCAAAGTGAAACCTATCACCTTAACTGTCAACTACACAACGAGGGTGTCAACTTTTATGATATTATTTATATTCTGATAGATATTTCCCCTCTAATAAATTAATAATTTGCCGTCACCCGGGTGTCATCGCTCGAGGCGTTCTAAGTAGACATTGGTAATACAACCGTTAATTAACTTGCATATTTCTTGCTGCAAACTTGCGCAGTGGGCCAGTCTCTAAGCGTGAGTTCGATCCCCACTCGGGTAATGATATTTAAATTATTATTTATTTTCTCCGCACTAATTAAAATAATTCATTCCTCTCTGCGATAAACAAACCGACTACCGTCGCAGTTACAGTGAGACGATACCGCTGCGCCATGACAGAATTTATTTACTTTATTACTTTAGAGGACGGTCACACAAAATAAAAAAAAAAGAAAATAAATATGGACATATACCATGTCAAAATTACAAACTCATCGTCAACTTCACCAAAATGTCAATTTTAGCAATTTAAAAAATTTTAGTCTTGTGTTATTACTGAAACTTTTCTCACGCATTATTTTTGCATTATCACGTAATAACACGTCTTCCACAGTTAAGAAATGAATAATTTCCCCTGTTATTTAAGTGGAGTACTCAATCAGGATTCGAAGTCGCTACCTAATTACGTCTTTCATACATTTTGTATGGCACCTACAATTTTAAGCTAATAAATTACCTGCGTAATATACGCGTAAATATGGCAACGCATTATAAATACATTTTGACTTGATGTTGGGAATTATATGAAGTTGTTAGTACCGTCTTGTATTTAATTAAATATCTGATTTACAAATAATTAGAAAGACTAGCCGTGGCGCATAGCCACAAGCGTGTGACTAAACGAAAAGGGATGTAGGTTCGATTCCCGCTCGAGTAAATGAAATAATTACTATTTTCATTTTGCTGTGGTGTCGAAGCAAGCTCTATGTTGAGTTCCACTACTAAACATGCAGTGCCTGTGAATTCAGCGGAATGTCTTAACACTAGGTTCCCTCCGCATATTGAGCCCACATCCAGAAACTATATATTATTAATATAGTCACACCCAGCCTGTATATTAAAATTAAAAATAAAATAACATCTCCATACAACATACTTATAATTTAAAGCGCCTATTCCCTACAATATTATCACCCCAGTCGAGGGGCTTGTTTGTGAAATAATGGATTCATTCCATATTCATTTACATCCCTAATAAGATTGGTGTGACGCGGCCTCTGTACCCAAATTACCCTGTCAAATATAATAATCGCGTCGTACTCCTCTAAAAGTACTCGAAATCATATAGGTGTGAGTGACATAGATATATGGGTGAGCTAGGTCTTAAAGTAATCAGATTTGCCTTCTAAACTTTACTGTGTTAACTTCAGAATTGGGTAGTGTGACGATTTTGCTTAAATATTCAAATGTAATATATATTCTTTTATATTTCTTTCAATATTATTATATATAACGCACAGATTAAATATCGACTTAAGTTTATTCTATGGTCTTATGAAGGGCAATATATTTGTATAAAAATCGTAGCACTAAGGTAAAACGATTTCTCTCCATATAATCTATATTATAAGTACCGAAACTTTTGAAGATTAATTTAGAAAAATACATGAAATTTAGGAGGTGCTTGAGGAACGCAGGGTGTGAAGTTTCCTCTGCTTACCCACATTAGAGTTAGGATACAATTTTTTTTTAAAATATGTCTAAGTAAATACATTTTTTCTTTTAACTAACGAATATAAGTAACGAATTGTAGACGATAACATAGTTTTTTAAATATTTAACGTAAAACGTAAAATCTCATTTTGGCTGGTTCAGTATTCCATTATTGTTTTTTCGTTTCCCATTCGAATTTTGGTACATCCTCTACAAAAGGAACCAACATCTCATAAAGAAGATTTCATAGAGAACACCCTGGAACACGATACATCTCATAGCAATTCAATCACCCTGTATAATTATCTAACATTCGTAACAAAACGCAGATGGGCAGCCCTATATCATGCGCTGGTGAAAACATCCATTGAAATTAATCGAGCGTACAAATTTATTGTCGTAACAAATGGTTAAATAAAATATATTATATTGTTACAATTTATGATATTGTGTATGTTTTTCTTTTAATAAGATGAGATATCGTATTTACCGTGTCCTTACTTTACAAATTAATCTCTTTCATTTAATAACCATTTGATACTCATATGCAAAAATTTGTGATTCGCCATTTTGTTGCAGCGGCCATTTTGGAACCCAAATGCATTTTGTCTTTGAGAGCGGGGAAATGAAAATAATTTAAATATAATTTACAGTCATATGCCGTGTGCCAAAGGGCCCCGACTGTTTTAAGAGTTCTCTATTAAGAAATTATTAATCATATCGAATCGTAATCGTAGCTAGAGCCCCTAATTAGTAATTACTAATATAAAAAACAATAACTAAGTCAATTTATTACATAAAAATATTTATACACAGAATTATTACTTTCGAAACCCACAATTAAAAATTAAAAAAACAAACTCTAAATTCACCAACGTCCATAACATTACAAGCTATTTCAATAAAACCATCTATACCGTTCAAATGGATTCTAAAAACGGCCGTATTTTACTATATTACCATAGATATGAGTATAGCCGTGGAAGGGTGCAGTACATTTAAACGTAAAAATACGAGGGGACGAGTCGTTATGAGCAGCAGTTTGTCATCGGACAGCAGTTTTATATACGCAATGGTCAATTCTGCATGGTTATCTGTTTTCTAGGTGAGGGAGTAGCAATTTAAAACTATTTTGATAAATATTTATAATATTCTGTCAGAATGATTATGATGCTACACTGGTAGGAAATAAGTAAATAACAAAGTTCCATACACAACAGTATTTAGGCACAATTGCATTAGTAGAGCTAGCTAATACCCGGGGCTTAGGCCCTGTGGAGTTCTAAACAGACATATTTTAAAAGTCCGAGATTGCAAATACAGTATGTTACGGTAAAATGATTACCGGGATGTAATATGGCCTATATCTAGGATGGCTATAGGCTCCCTTGATAAACGGACTATCCAACACAAAAGTAATAACTCCCAGATTTTTTTTTTAACTTGAAAGAATTGCTGTTAGCCGGTTGGGTAGGGAAGAGGGTAGAGGTAGGATGAAGAAATGCAAGCACTGTGTGGCTGCCTGTGAGGAAGTCGACGGCTGGAGGGTGCCTCCTGCAGAACTCGAGCCTCGGCTTGTGGTCA
Organism: Heliconius nattereri; assembly: GCA_013403645.1. Taxonomy (NCBI): domain Eukaryota; kingdom Metazoa; phylum Arthropoda; class Insecta; order Lepidoptera; family Nymphalidae; genus Heliconius; species Heliconius nattereri. The sequence continues at coordinate 13,487,031 of JAAIXI010000234.1, read as the reverse complement.
TTGAGCGGATTTTTTTTCTGAGATTTCACATTCAGCCAATTAATTCTTCAGTTTTATAATATTGGCACAGATGTTACAATATTCTCACAATAACGATTATTATAAATAATGATATTATTAAAACACTCTGTATATCGTACTAATGGCAGTACATTCCCATCACTCCAAGCCCCTTAACAGAGTATACACCACTTGTCAGTAGCGAAATAATTTTTCATTATAATCCATTCATTACTGGGGTCGACCAATTATGCCCGAACCATCCATCATATCACCCCACTATTGTATACTTTATATAGATTATTTATTTATTTTTTATAAAAATTAATGAACGGAGTGACAAATTTCTCTGAGAGTAAAGACATAGTCAAAGGTAAAGTAAAAAGAAATGAGGTACAGATAACAACAAAATTAAAATTACTTTAAGATAATTTTAATTAATATAAAGTTGTTCTTATTTGGTCAAAAATAGAATGACAGAAATATTTTTTTAAAGTTAATACTAAACTATTATAAAGCTGAAGTGTTAGTTGGTTTAAACGCATTTAGCTCACGAACTACTATTTCCAATAGGCCAAACAAATGACATATGGCCGAAAAAAATTTTTTTAATCTCCCAACAGAATGTACACACATCGTCACGCGTGAAATCATTTTTCATGATGTTGATTGAATCCATGATAAGTTGGGTCGACCAATTATCACGCTCCATCCATCACGCTGCCCGCCATTTCATATTTTATGTAGCGTACCAAACAAGAAATGCTACATTTCCCAACAGTGCCACTATATTCGAATTACCGCTGACAGATTTAAGTCTAATAATAATTAGTTTAATGTTATTGAAGCTTAAAGTGTTTTTCAAAATAGTTGTCTAATATTTATTATAATATTTATTATATAAGATTATTTATTATTAATATTTATTATATAAGATTATGATTTACGGCTATGTTGAGCTCCGCCAGTCAACACGCAATAGTTTGAAAAATGGATGGAAATTGGGGAACGGGGCGTCTTAACACTAGATTTCCCTTGCCTATGGATATGCAGAAAAAAAATTAAAGAATTTTTTAAGTTTCTAAAAGAACGTGTAATAATAATAAAATATATAACAGAACGATGTGTGCCACATCACTATAATATTGTCTTATTCCCCATCTCTTTTATTAATTCGTATAGCAGTAGGCATAGGCTGAATATCTATTATGAACTGAATTAGTAGTATCTAGTACAAAAAAAGAAGTTAATTGGAAATTGAAATCTTAAAGATAAATTAACATTTATTTGCAATCGATAATTCAAACATTTTTTATTTTTTAGATTTTTTAAGATTATTTATTTAATTAGTTCCGCGCTCTCGCTTGCACGCTCGACTCGGGCGGAATGTGACAATGAGTTATAATTTTTTTCGTGCATGCAGCCGGCGTTCATCGATTTATAAGACGTAAACATATAAAAATTTGTAATTACAAAACAATGTATATATATATATATATATAAGTATATTGTTAATCATATCCATATTCACAATTTCACACAACTAGCCACTCCGCACAAAGGCCGATTCGACACGTTCTCAAACGGTTGTTTTTATTTCCATCCATTCATTCAGTCATTATTTACGTCACACAAATCTAGCAAATTTATGTTTATGCGTACTTTATGCGTCAGCTTTTATAATTCTAACGTTATTATAAGTTTGATTTATGGGACTTTTAATGTTATAGAGGGTGCTTATTCTTTATGTATGCATTTGTTTCAGAGCAATGATATATGGATAGTGTTTTAATATATAATTAAAAGCTGTTAAGTGACAGCTTTCGCATGAATGTTACTAAATGATATTACAAATGTGGCTCATTTGAGCACAGTTCAATAAGAAATTTTAAAATCGTCACTGATCTATATAGTATACTAGCTTTCACGTGTGACTTCTTTTGCGTAGTCAGATAACATAGCGAAGAATTCTCTATGAAATATTTATACATATACTGGTACAGTTGGCTACATAGAAACGATAAGCATACTGTTACATACTCTATAGCCTACCCCGAAAAATAGACTGTTCAACATAAAAATTTATCAATTCCAACCAGCAGTTCCTGAGATAAATGCGTTCAACCACACCAAACCACCAGATTTATAATATTAGCATAAATATAAATATCTATCCGATCGAAAATGAAATAAGAAACCCAATTTCAACGTTATCCAAACGCCATCTATCAAAACCTACCCTGGGGTAGGAGGTAGGTGTCTAGAATAAATTTAAATGATGCACCATCGACCGTTTACAATGATTTGTGTGGCGTGCCGGCGTAACGGCGTCCATACATCTCGCTGGCGGGGCGGCGTAATTTTTCAAACTACCCCCCTTTTGCATTGCGAAAGTAAACGGATGTGTTATATCGACAACTTGCTGATTTCTTTTTTTTGTAATGTATTGTCTGCTTTAATAGTGTAATGTTATATATGGCAATGTAATGGTATTTGTTGTGTTTCTGATGGAATATTTGGAATTTTTTGTTATAAAATTAAAATTAAAAATGCAAATAAAATTTTAAACTATATATTTTAAATTCAGTATTTTACGGTAAACATGACGGTAGTGGGTTCGATCGTCACGAGCGTCGTCAAATAACGAGTATGTTGAATTCTTCGTTCTGACTGACAAAACATGGCGTTGAGTTCCGCCACTCAACATGCAATGCCTCAAACATTGGACGGCAAATGGTTAACTGAATGTCTTAATAAACTATTTCCATCTACCCTAGCTATTGCCTATAGGCAGTTTTTTTTAATTACATTACTAACAAATAATAGTAAATAAAAAAAAATCCTCACTCAGACATTAAACCTACGACCAACAATCAACACAAATCTAAATACCAAATATCTGAACTGGAACATAGTATGTATCACCACTGGCAAATATTCCCAATAGCATCGACACGAGGCATGTCATTTCCTGAGTTCTCACAAAGCGATGCACTCTCAAAGGAGCTATCGTGTTCCATGTGGAGAGCATGTAAGTTAGATTCTACTGAAGGGAATTTAGAACTGATCAATAATTTTGTTACTCGTGTAAATTATTGTAGTGATAAGTAATAATTCGATTCGGTTTAATTAAAATTTTATATTTTCATTTGTTCGCTCTGATAACAAGGCAAAGCGAGGCAAGGGAAAGTGGGCAACGGTCATATCTTAATGAGAACGGCGTGTCTTAAAACAAGGTTCCTAGGTTCCATCTGCTTACTCTGCTCTGTGCGGGAATGAAAGACACGTTCTGTCGTACAGTTTTTGTAGATTGGCCTGACTGTATCTTGCTCTCTGATGTGGTGAGTTTAAGACACTAAAGTTTTAAGAAAATCATTATGGATATAAAGCCTTGCCGTCTTGGTTATTGAAATAAGATTGTTTTTGTTTTTCAGTAACTTCACAGATCATTTTAGGATTATATCTGTTTTTCCTAGCAAAAATTCATATCTTCATAGTCAAACAGTTAACGAGTTTCATTTACAACGTAATAATGTTATCTATCCTCCAATGTATAAAAAAAGGAGAAAAACAAAAGTAATAAGACAAACACACAAAATATATACCCCAATTGTTTGCGGAACGATTGTTAATGTCACCAAGTAATTCATATATAGGCTGTTTCTACAATAAAAAACTAATAAATAACGGGAAAAACGCATAACGTAGCGTTACACGGTATTTGAGAGTCGCTACATTAGTTATTATAACGCAGCAAAATATGTGTAATAAAAGGTAATTTATGGGGCAAATAAAATATAACAGTGGTTAGGGGTGGCAGTTGAGGCTGGGGATGGGGGAGGCTCAAGGTATAAGCTTTTTTTATTTTACATTGACATTTTCATTTCGTTTAATCATTGAGTGATGAGTGGTGGTACTCTACGCCACTTTGTTGTGTTACCAGAGTTAACAAATGTAATGAAATTCATGCCCTCGAGTAAGAATCAAACTCACAGCCGCCGCATTTCAGACGTCTTCATTTATGAAGTTGTTTTAATTATTTGAAAGCATTTGCTATGTAAAGAATAATAAGTAAGCTTATTATAATAATGCTTATATAGAATTTTAACAAAAAATTGTTAAAGTATACATTAAACACAATGTCAATTAATTTTTAAAAAAGAATGTGCTGATAAGCATCGCGCCATAACCAAAATAGTTGTTTACTAAATTAATCAATGCTATTTAGTATATCTTTCAATAAAAAAATTAAGTTAGGTACTTTATTTTAACATAAATTTCTAATTCAAACATAGACACAACCAAAGTATTTGTCTTCTTATTAACTCATTATGTATCTTTCAATACAAATCGCTACCACCCATAACTTGTCGCACACGAAAACGCTTGTATTGACAGAATCCTCGGTTTCGGATGCTGTAGGAGAGAAAAATAGCGGTCATTTGTAGCCGTCGCCGTTTTGTTCTGTTCTGTTGCTCTCGAGTGCGAGATAATGGTTGATATATTTGTACGATTACGCGTGACGCCTCGCCGCGCCGTAGCCTGTACCACGGACGGCGTTTACTGCGCTGTGAGTTAGGGGGGTGTTGATAATTTCTGTGACGTTGACAAGAATGGACTAATAATATTAGTTATGATGTATGAAATTTATGATGGACCGTCGTGGTGCAGGGGCATACCATCTGGTTGTTAGCGTGACGGTTGTGAGTTTGATTCCTATTTGAAGGAATATATTTTCAGGCAGTTCTTGCATCTGCTGGTGCTGTTTGTGAAGCGTTTTTGGCATTATGCATTAGTGTTCATAATTTCTATGACGTTGATAAGAAGGGACTAATCATATAGGTTATGATGTAGGAGTTTGATTTCCATTCGGGTGAATTACGTATTTTCAATAGTATCGGCAAAAGACAAAGACGAAGAGCAACGTTGAAATTCCCCACTCAACATGCAATGCCTTGAAAATTGCTGTGACCCTGCGTGGAGGACGTGTCTTAAAAATATAATCTCTAAAGAAATGAACATAGTGATATAACACTAACACATCACTTGGCCCCCATTAGATAAATTAAGTAAATACTCAAAAATCACTATTAATAATTTTATTTACCTCAAATGTATATTGTAACGTTATCTTACCGTAGACGTACCCACATATAACAGGGCAGCTGCAAAAATATTGTGTCCCCTACATTAGTAACATCAGTGTTAATACTTCAAAACCATTAGAGATGGCAGAGGACGACAACTAGGCGTGAATAGATGCATTATTATATTAGAAAAGCTTTATTAAAATTTATTAACTGTATTCTAGCGCTGTAGAATAATGTATTTGACAATTTTGGGTTCAAGTTCCGTTCTAAAAGTGTAATATACTATTTATTCTTAATGTTTGAAAGTGTTCTCAGTGGGATTTGACCCTCCACATCTGGATTGAACGTCGCTTCGCATTTCTTAAATGTTTTCTGAAAAAAATGTAAGTACCTATACTTATTTTTTATTAATTTTTTTGGTCTAATTAGATATAATGTAGCGTTGGGTTACGTCGGTAAATTAACTTCTCTAATATAGGCGGAAAGGAAATGTTGTGTCCTATCACATCGACACAGATCTATTGTAAACAGAAGTACGGGTTCGTTTGTAGGCAATATTTCGAAAAAAAGCACAAATATAATATTAGTATAGTAATAAATTTAAATAATAGATTTTCTTAAAAAAATATAGCAGAACGACTCCATTCCATTCACAGTCAACACAGGCTCGTCGCACAATCGACAAATCTGACCGACAATATTTACAGACACGGTTAATTACCTCTCATTTGTTAGTTCTACTGAGCTTTTTGTAACCAAATGAAAATGTGAAATTTTTAACGGTAAAATAATACTTATAATATATAAGAATTAGAGCGATAATTCATTAAAACTATTTTAAATGCTTATTATGGATTTGTTTAAATAAAGAAGGTAAAGGTCTAATTGTTTGTCTGTGTTGGAGTTATAGAGTTGATCTTACATTTATTTTCCGCTTACCCGGATAGGCAGTGGGAACCTAGTGTTTGGACACTCCGCTCCCCACTTTTCGCCCAGTTTTCGAGTTATTACGTGTTGAGTTACGATAACGTTAACCTAAAAAAACAGCAATTACAAAATAACGACACTTCCATAATATGCCTTTTTTCTTTTATTATTCAAAAAGCTATCATACTCGCTAATAAAGCAAGTTAAATAAAAACCTATTAATTAAGTATTATACTTATATGAAATTATTAATTACAACTAGTTAATTGTGCTGAGCTTAATTAAGTATATATTGAAAATCAATTAGTAACACGTGAGAGTTCTTGGAAGGAATGGCATCCATACATCGATTTTACTTAATTGATTTCTTCTATAGTTTGACGCCTTATCAAAACTTTAAAAACTGTTGCCAAGTTAATATTTTCACCATTTTCGTGTTGGTGTTGATTGCGTGTTGAGTTTATTCAATTAGGCCATTATAATCACTTTGGAATCGTCAGATTAGATAAAACTATTAAAGCCTACGTGCGGAATGAGCACAGACGTGCGATTGTATTCACGACGGTGGAGGATTCGATTCCCACTTGGGGGAGTGAAATATTTATTATTTTCATTTCCACGTTCTGGTAATAGGGTAAAGCACGTCGTTGAGTTCCTCCAGAATTTAAGAACGGAGTGTCCTTACTCAGCTCACTCTGCTATGTGTCAACTCTGCCCACTCTCCTACGAGTATGTGCGATATACAGCGCAAAACTAACAAAAAGTACAAGTAACGAAGTAAAGATTAAGAAGTTTCCTTAACTTACATTATTCTTTCAACCTGTATATCTATCTACGACCTACACAAAGCACTTAGCAACCTCCCCACAGCACCGCCACGAGCGACGAACTAAATCCATACTTTAGCAATAAATCTCCAATCCAGAGTTCTATAAAACAATTATGTCAGTATTAATTGGCCCGCGCTTATGCAAATGTGCAGCTGTTGAGCGACTAATGCCGGCGGATGGGTTCTCATAATTTATCATATAATATTCTGTTTGAATTATCCCATATAATATAAAATATATTATTTAGATGTGCTCTTTAATAATAGAATAACTATTTGGCGATTGGGGCTTGTGTCTTGGTCTTTAAGAACATTAATTGCGGGTTCAAATCTATGAATTATAAGCATTCTAACAGATTCTTTACTTTTTCTAGAAATTCGGCGTGGTGTTCCGGCACTAATTACGTGAAGAAAAGTATTCAAACTCTAGGTACACTCTGCATACACTGCGTGAAAAATTATATACCTACCTTTTTCAGCGGGAAGGCGAAAGTGGACTAACATTGAGATTCTTCGTTCCCATTAAGATACCTCCTTTCCACCAAATTCTCAAGGCATTGCGCGGTGAGTGGTGCAACTTTACACCGCGCCTTTGTCGTATAAATATTTATTCCTTATTACAGTAATAAGCTTGCAAATATACAACGAATGTTACAATAAATAAACGCCCATTAAGTATCTACAGTAAATTGTAGTAAGTCAGCCAACAGTTCTAAACTACTTATAGCTATTTATTTTAGATTTTATAACACATCTATCTGTGGACATAGGGAACCTAGTGTCAAAATAGAGTAATTTCCACTTCCGTCTAAGTTTATAAAATTCGTGTTAATTAGCGAGACCCAACATGCGTTTGGCCCATCTAATTTGAAGTAACGAAAATATTAACATCTTCCGTCCATTCTAGAGACATTACATATTGAGTGGCGTAGTCTAACGCCGCATTATGCCCTTACTAAACCGTGAACGTGAATTCATAAAAAAAAACATTTTAGTAGTAGTCTCTCTTCGCTACGATAGAAATAAAAGTACAAAATAAAATAAAGAAAAAATATGTATGAATGAAGATTTATAAGGCGAAAACAATTTGCTCGACTTTCAAACTTCTGTAACATCCATTAAGTTTTTTATTGTAGGTTTGACTATAGAATAGAGGTCGTGACGCAACGGCACAGAATCTGGCTATAAAAGCGACGGCTGTGAGTTCGATTTCCACTTAGAGGTATAAGTTAATTTCATTTCCTCACTCTGTCAACAAGACAAAAGCGCGGCGTTCAGTTCCGCCTATTCCTGCATTCCGTACATAGCAGGGGAAGCAGATGGAAGTTAGTGCAAACCAGTCATACTACCTCACTTCACCCATTCACCGACCAATTGTCGAGACATTGCGTATTGACTGACGGAACTCAACGCCGAACTACCTCTTGTTACAAGAAAATGAAAATAAAATATTCTTTTACACTGAATTTAAAAATTAATTACATTATAGCATCATTTTGTCTGTCGGTCACGCATAATTTATCTTTATGTAAATATTTAACGAGACACCTCATATAATACAAGAGAAGGCATAATTAGCCGCATTTACCTTTCTCTTTTGAGTTTTCGAAGAATGGCATCTCAAGTAAAAACAGTGATAAACGCGTAAACTCACTTTATAAGGCGTTATTGTAATTAATGAGTATTAAATTTTATTGAGAGCTGGTATTTAAATTGATGATTGTTCCCGAAAATGGCTAATTATGACACGGGGTTTTATTCACGACTGTTGGACTTTTGATCTGACGTTTATTGATAGGCATGACTTTTATTGTTTTTATAATAGCTTCACGCTATATCCCGCATACGGCAGAGTAGGGAGAAGGAACCTAATGTTAAGACACTCTGCTCTCCGGCTACCGCTCTATTTTAAGACATTATGTGTTGCGTGTTGTGCTTTGTCATGTTACTAAATCGAGGAAATGAAAATAATTTATTCCCTTGAGTGTTATTCGAAGCCACAATCGTCGTGCTACGTCTACAGTCTGAGTGTAAATTCAAGAATTGTCGGTTCGATTCCCACACGAGGAATTAATCCTATAATATTTTCATTTCCAAAACGCCGCGTGCTGTTCCGCAACTCAACACGCAATGCCTAGAGATTTCTGCGGAAAGTGGGGAAAGGAGTATTTAAACACTAAGTTGCCTCCGCTTACCATGCTATATGCAGGATGCAGCGTGAACCTAAAAAAATATTCACTCCAAAACACGCGAAAGATGGAAGATAAATGAAAAAAACTGACATTTTAATGAGGCACTGTAATTACGTTGCGTCAGAGCGTGCGACGCGACAGGAATGACAATGTCACTCATAACTTAGCACTTTGTCCAGTGGTGGAATACAATTAGGTTTTTACGGGTTGAGTTCCAGGAAAATATTTTTTTTTTAGTTTGGAACAAGATTACGAAGTCTGGAAAGATATGCTTGTGATTCATTCATATTATGCTATGGAAACTTTTAATTTCAAGCATGTTAGAGCTTTTTAGTCGTAATTTTTGTTGTATATTTTTGAGGCATAAGAGTCTGGCTATTAACGTTGGACTGTTGGACTGTTGACCGTTGGACTGTTTCGATTCCCACTCTGGAAAATTTAATATTTAAAATTGTCATCTTCCTGCCTATTATATTTCATTAATATTTTTTTAACATTTCATTGCCCGAGTGGGAATCAAAGCCATAACTGTCGTGCCTCCGAGCCACGTTGGCCTGAACAATCATTCTTATTGGATTAGATTGGAACTCAAACTCTTTAACAATCAGCTAAACAACGCAACTCATCGATCTAGATCAACATATCATATTAAAAACGACTGCCATACATAAAACATAAAATATTACACATCTAATGTCTCCAATAACTCTCCGCTCCCTCCGTCTCTACGCTGTAAACATCTCAGTAGTGACACAAATGACTTACAAAATAATTTGTTAACGGCAAACGTCGACGCGATTTATGTGACAATAAAATTAATACATTCGGTACGACGATACCAGTTTGGCAACGGGTGATTGTCGCTATATATCTAGGTGTAGAGGCGGACTGTGTACATACTATAAACAAGATGGTTCTGGGTTCGATTCTCACTCGGGGAAATTAATCATTTAATATTTTCCTCGCTATGATCACAATACGAAGCGCAACGTTGATTGGACGAGGTTGAGTTCCCTCCCTTGGATTCCCTCTGCCTACCACAGAACACACCTACAAAAAAAAATACTGCATAACAGGCATACAAGCGGGCGAAGCCGCGTTCAGGTCACTAGTAACTAAATAAATATCAATATTCAACATTCTAAGGTCCAAGGTCGAGTCTATCAATCTCTTCCACACCATTACCCCCGCCAGTCTACACTCAAAGGCGCCGACGTTTGAAAGAACTGCGAACAACAAATCCCTTTAAACGATGACCAAAGTGTCAAGCCAAGTTTGTATGAAATAACAGTTTAGATTATTTTGACATGTTTCATAATAAAAAATACTTATTTATTGATATTGACAATTTACATTTTTGCAATGAGAATTTTTTTTTAGTTTCACTCTACATCCCGCATATAGCATAGTATGGAACCGAACATATTATTAAGACACTCCGTTCTCATTAAGACACTTCCGTTCCTCACCTTCCAGCAAATTCTGAGGCTTTGTTTATTGAGTGGCAGAACCCAATATCACGCGTTGCCTTGTAACCAGAGAAAGAAAATAAAAATATTCAATATATCATTCATCAGAGTAGGAATCGAACTCACAACCGCCAAGTTTACATGCACATCCTTGTGTCACCGGGTTACGAGGACCTCAATAATCTTTTTTATTATTTAATATACAAAAGTAAAATTATACAAAATGTTCCATTAGTATGAAACATCAAATAGACTGCTGGAAAAAAGCCCGCTTGATAAAGAAACAGAAGAAGTGGCTTTAAGCTTTCTCCAGAACTTAAAGTTTTGAATAACAAAGAGAACTTCCAACAAGTACTTTACAACAGTTTCAAAAGATATTTCAACTTTAATATGGAGATGCAAGTCGCTTTATAATAAGTACGAGTAAAGCTCTTGAAATAAAAAATACACGTAGGTACTACTAGAGTACTAACAGTCATGGTGCATGGACGAAAAAGCATGTCACTGTAAATGGGTTCAAAGTTGTGAGTTCGATTCCCACCTAAAGAAATGAAATATTTTATTTTTTTCCTTCTGGTGGAGGCAAAGCACGGGGATATATTCCGCCACCCAACACGCAATGCTTCCAGAAAATGGAGAACGGAGAGTTTTATCACTAGGGCCCCTCTAACTATCCTGTTGTGTTCGAAATACTGTGTGAAGCTAAAAATGTATTGCTATTTTTTACCTGTTTCGTAAACCTCAAACGGAAATTACTGAAAGTTGTGTATGACACATTCTAAATCTAATCGATAAATGGAGATTCAACACCTATCTTATAACTCAAACTAGTAGTTTCTGAAATGAGCATGTTCAACTAATGAATACACTTTCTACCTTCATAATATTAATATAGAAATAGATTATGCCAGACTAAACTTTGAGCTGAACTTTAAAATGCATTTGTAAGTATGGTATAATAATGAATACGCTACCATAAAGAATATTAGACTGAAGAAATATTTACATGAATAAAAGAACTATTCCACATATAGCCGAGTAGGTACAGGCAATCTAGTGTTCAGACACTCCGTTTCCCACTGTTTGCATAATTTATATCTTGTTACCAGAGCGAGCAAAAGAAAATAATTCTCAAGCGAGAATAGTACCCATAGCCGGCGCGTTTACCATCAGATCAAAAATATCATTAAATAAAACTCACATATGATTTATATTTAAACCCGTAACTATCGCGTTTGACTAAATATTCAGCCTCGTTATTATTTATAAATCAAATGAATCGCGTGCTTCCCATTTCATACAATCATTACGCTACCGACGGTTTACCGCCCACGATAATGATATATGCATCGTTGACGTTACAATTACTACGAGCAATACTTTGTTTGACATGTAACTTAGGAATGTTTTGGACAAGTTGGTGACAGTATGTCATTTGCTCGTCACACAATTTCTTGATTTTGTAGGGTAGGTGCAGAATGTAGTGAAAAGTCACTCATTTCTCTACTTATGGCCCAAATGACTACCTTTGAGTGATTGGATTCGACACTAAATTTTGCCTATCCGGGCTAGCGAAACATACCTTTAACATGTGCGTTTTCAAAGTTTTCTAGAACATCTTAAATCGAATATAAAATCAGAAAACACACGCAACGCACGTAAGACGCATCCACAAATACCAACGTATATAACAATGATATTATTAAACATAACACTCTAAACAAACATAAACCCAACGTAGCACAAGCACTAATTAATTAAATCAATTTCACAATCACAAGCAACCCTACCCACCACCAGCAGCACGCTACAAAGGAAATATTGGATAAATCTAACTATCGAAGAAGCGCACCGTTCCAAAACAACGTATCACCCTTGACATGTTCCAATCAACCCGAACATCAGACACACGCCGCAAACGTCTCGATACAATCGAAACTGCAACTGCATTTCACGAGGCCTTTGATACGTCCATCGGTTGTCTGTCCGACGATTGTGCAGGAACCAATCTAGCCAGACCCCCTATCCTATTAACAACTATCTGTAAATACCTTTAGAGGAACAGAACGGAAGCTCAAGACGTCATGGACGCTCGCTCTTTGAATTCTCCATACATTCATTTCAATTGTCAAACCCTACGTAAACAGGGGTGATAAATTAATACCCCCTAGAACATTAGAGAGTGATAATAAAACACACATTAAAGTGTAATTGCTGACAACCCTCGTATTTTGTTTGTGGTGGCCATTTTTCGGCATGTCCAATTCTGGTTTTCCGAATTTAGAAATATTTTCAATCAAAGATAAGAAGCAATGGATAGCTGGTAAAACGAAGATGTGGGTTACGTGGAAGAATATAATATCGTGTTAGGGGGTGTCTAACAGCGAAATTCACTCTCGAGGGTAATCGGGCACGAAAGCGTCTGGTAATAAAAGTGGTCGTAAAATTGTAACGTTACGACCCGTGAGACAGTAGAGTGCACTCGATAGCACACTGATACAGTTTTTTGGGTTTCCTTTCTATGTTTACTTGAGTTATGGGCTTACATGGTGACAGGATATTGCTGCGTGACGTTCTTCCTTTATTGACTTCTGTTTCGATTTAGTTTTGGGGTAAATTTGTATTTTGTTGTTTAATCGCTGCACTATTTTTGTTTGAAAAAGAATAGTGTTTTTTATAAAATAAAAATATAACTAAAACAGTAGACCAAAATTCTATTTCTTTCTCGTCTATCTCTCCTCAAAAATAAATGAACCAACAAAGAAATCTTATTTTTATTTTTCCTTTCAATTTTATAAGACTAAGCTCCAGCTATTTCACTTTACATTCATTGTAACTAAGCAGCTGCCTTTGAAAGGCTTTATCTCCCACAGTAATTGGTCGTAAGGCGCGCGTTTTACGAGAGTCGGTGATTTTATCCTCTCCGGCTTTTGTGTAGTATTGTACTTAGCGTACAGGGATCATTGTGTTGACAGGATTACTTGGGTTATTTATATATATATGTATATATGCATCTATATGTATCTGTATCTATAGAATATAAAAATATATGTTTATATAGGTATAGCGTTGTTCTCTACTTTTCTCTTGTTTGAGAGATTGTGCCACCGCAGGCTGTAGCTTCATGGTGTATCATGTATATAAAAGGGTTGGCAGAGGGTACCTAATAATAAGACACTCCGTTCTCCACTTTCTGTGCACTTTTCAGGATATTATTTGTCGAACTACGAGCGTTCTTTTGTCAGCCAGAACTAGAAAATTATTATAAAATAATTCGTTTTGATTTATGCTTGTTTGACGAATGGTGCAAATTACTTTAAAAATTTTATGTCCTGGTGCCTTTAAAATTTATATTAAACTTCTTTGAAACATGAACTAATCTATAAGGCCTTCGCGTGTTCGTCTGTCATACATCAATCTACTCTAATAGATAGCCCGATACAATTCTATTTATGCAAAGTTTTCAATGTTCTCTTCGCATGCCGATCGCCCATTCGCAACGATAATTCATAAATTAGATAAACATACCTTATTCATAAAGACTATGTTCTTGTAGGTTATATTATTAGTAGGAATTAAACAAATAATAAGTTTTCCTTGTAAAATATTAAAAATGACATAAAAAAATATAAATAACATGTATTTATATAAAAATATATAAAAAAGCTACTTCACCCGCGTTGCAGGGCTGATAAAGGAAACGTAGTGACACCTAAGTGACACCGTTCCCCACTTTCTGTATTTTTTTTTAGATATTAAGTGTAGAGTGGCGGAACTCAAGACGGTGCTTTTTCTATTAAACATGAAAATTTACATGATTTAAAAATAATAATTTGTGTGGGGATATAATCCACAACCATCGCAGTTTACACAATAAAAGTACAAAAGTCACGATATTAATGTGAAACTATAAAATACAATATTTTTTATATTTTACATAACATAAGCACACATTTGATATTGATAATCTCCCCCTCTATCAAAATTGAGCTGTTCCCCAAAATTCATAATTACCATGAAAAATAGCCCGATGCTATCTAAAAGTATATAAAATACAGGGTGTGTTGAAAATTATTTAGCTATGTATGTTAAAATACGTCTATTTTTTATGGAAAAGCCAAGGCAGACACGTGGATCACCTGATGGTAAATGATTAGCGACGCTCACTTTTCCCAATTTTTTTGTTTTCTATAGCTTAAAGCTTTTTTCTTTGAAGTTTCTTTCTACTAGAAAGACCCGCTGCACAATATCCGTCCAACTTTAGAGATATTAGCTGTGCAGTAGCGAAGGTCACCGCCGTGTTATGTCTATATGAAATGAGAATAATTTAAATATAATTTTTCCCCAGAATGGGATACAACCCATAACCATCGTCAAATGCTCTCCCACTGTACCGCGCAAGGAAGACTATTTTACTGCACTATTAATACTTATTTTAGTCAGTCCGTCCACATGCAATTATTTGTCAGAAGAAATCTTTGAACCAACGATCTTTAGCATTTCAACCGATATTTCAAACCTTACAACCATTTCAACACACTACATAATTCATCATAAAGCCAAGAGATATATCTAATGATATATTAGATCGAAATCTTTATTTGTCAATTAAATTCGACCGTTAGAGCGAGTTAGTGGAGATTAAAGAGATTGTTATTTTTGTCGTTTTATATTTATTCTGGGATGGTTTATGAGGGACAGGTGGTACGGTTAGGGATGGGGCGGTGGGATGCACGATGATATTTATTATAATTTTAGCATGCGAGCTGAGACCGTCTTAGCGCAAGATCAATAGTCTCAAGATTGTGAGTTCGATTCTAGGATTCGATATTCAGGGAATGAATTATTTTCATTTTCTTGCTTACGACTAGAACCTGTATGGGCGGTTCTAACTATTAAAATTCTTCTATTTATATAATTAAATAAGAAGTGATCACATAAAATCATATCACTTTAAAGAATCTCAATAATAAGTGATTTAATATTACCTCTACTCTTTATGGCCATGGATAAATTTACTTGATTTACTTCCAAAGTGACCATCCCTAAGTTTCTTCATCTATTTTCACAATTCATAACTCACGCCCGCACCCAATCAAAGAACGATGACATATTTACACCAATTACTCAGTACGATGTTATAAAATAAAATCTTCTATTCAACAGTATCATAAAGAAATATAAAATTATATTAGAATTATATTTTTAAATTATTAATAAGAAAAATGATATTAGTAGGTTGAAATTGAAGTTTGGGGCTCCCAACGCTATGTCAATAATCTTCCTCTAATATATTTTACAGTTTATATGTAAAGATATCAGTACTTGCTTGCTTACTTTGATCACATTTCAGCACGAGGCGTGAGGCGTGAGTTACCTCTAATTAATTAACGATAATAAACCATAATGAAACGCTGAGGCGGCTGAAAGGGGCAATGTCTTTGTAACGTTCATGATTTTGTATATCATTTTGAGTTAATTTCGCTTCAACGTTTCTTGGGTTGAATTTTGTAAGAATAACTAAGAACCTTAGTTGTCTATGGCTATTTATAGTTATTATATTTTTTTATGTTAGGTGTATATAGTACATGAGCCACTGTGGTGTTTGAGGACATCTTACGTCTCAGTCTGACTGGAAATTATGTTTATGAGTTCGATTCCCACTCATGGAAATGAATTAGTTTTATTTCCTCGCTTGGGTCCGTCGAACAGTGTCGTTGGCTTATTCACGTAACTACGAACGAATAGAGAATCTCGACACTGGGTGCTCGCTCATCTTACCATTTTTAGGAGCGTATAGCTGAAAAATTTAAACGTACGTTGAAAATATTGTTAAACAGGAAGAAAAAAAAATATTAAAAAGTCACTCTAGATTACGTGAAACGAAGTTTCTATTTTGTCCTTATCAATAAATTATTATATATGAGAATTCTTCATATTTTAAATATGAATGTGTTCCTAAATTAAATGTATACGTATAAATCTATAAGTAGTGATCTAAGTAAATCCATCTTTTTCACTAAGACACGAGCAATCTTCGTTTCAATAGCGTCGAATAGGGTATGAAGTAGACTAGAAAAATATTTAATTTTCTCATTTTAAGGCACCTTCACAGCTTATAACTTAATAAAGTTATTGCAAACACTCTAAGTATAAGGTAAGATAAAGAAACCACACACCCCTAAGATAAACTAATCCGCGGGATTAGGAGAAGCTCACGGAACGTGTTAATCATTGGTACATTATCTTTTCACGCTATTTTGGTGGAAATTTAAAATCAATGTGAGTAAACAGTTGGCGTTGGGTAAAAAATGGGTTTTACATATAATGTTGGCAGAAAAATTGTTATATATTAAGAAATATATAATATAAATTTTCTGAATGTACTCAGAATCAGAATTTACTGTCTTTACTGTCTATTTTGACTAGAATAAAAAGGTCAGAACAATGAAAATAAGTATAAGACGATTAACCAGGATGTGTCAGGTCTTAATGACTATATTCCATATCTATAACTGCTAATATCATAAAGTGTTTGTTTGCACGCGCTAATCTCTCGAACTACCAGGCCAATTTCAAAAATAGTTTTGCTTATGAAGGCCACGCTTATGAAAGCAGTACATCTACTAATATCATACTATTAAACTCAAAGATCTACCTAATGTTGCCATTCCATTAGGAATGCCTGATTCCTTGATATAGAACAATATATTCGTCGCAGAGGGAACCTCGTATTCGCCTCGTAGCTTTCCATTTTCCGACAAAGTTTCGAGACATTGTGTATTAAAAGGCGAAACTCAACGCCGCGCTTTGCATAGTATACCAAACATTCTGCTGCGCCAGGAAAGTTAAAAAAATATTTTCATCAAGCAATTTTTCTAAAATACCCTCTCTTCATATAGGAACGAACTCACGATTTTCATAACAGTTCAAAAATTGAATTACCCGTGCGCTGGCGGCTACACAAAACGCCTTAGGCCAGGGGAGGTCTATACAGGGTGTATAATTTTTAGTATTTGTAGTGAACAGAGAAGCAATTTCCGTGCCTCGGGCGATTGTTGCCGACGCCGTTATGAGTGGGTGTGGAGCTTTGGTGGACGTAATATGGTTTGCCTTTAAATTTCAATTTGGTACTAAATTTGACTATGGCCTATACATTTATGTGAATATATATTTTTTTTATTATAGCTGTATGCTGTGAAGATAAATCCGTCATAAATCCGTCCAAATTTCTAGTTGAATCGAGTCGAGATTTTGTATAATTTTTAAACTAATAATAACATAATAATAAGTTTAAGCGGACAAAGCCACGTTTAGGTCAATAGTAATATAGAAGACAAAGTGAGCCAATAAGAGGAACTTAAAATTGAGAACAAAGTGATTTATCACTAACTTTCTTATAAATCCTAATAGAAAAATATTCTAATCAAAGCTGCTTATTATTTAAATTGAAGTCACATTTATCTTCAATTTATCATCATATTATTATAACAAATTAAAATAATCCATTTTTATGGTAATCCTAAACCAGTATCTAGTAAATTGCTTCGTCAACTTTAAATCCCCAAAATTCAACAACAAGCATCTATTCTCACAAAAAACCGGTATTTAACAAGAAAACATAAATAAATACATGTCACGGTATAAAATTATAAGTCCAAATCTGAGGATTCAAAGAGACCAGGACCGACGTGACCCCAGTAATGATCTCACGTACACCGTGCGTGTCGCGATAAAGGGTTAAATACATACTAACAACCTAACGTGACTTACAAATCTACTATTATTATGTTATTGTGGACGTGTCGTTGCGGCCTCACATTTACATACAATTTAAAGTAAAATGTAGGTAATAATTCATTGCGACTGTTTTGTTACTTTAGCATTTCTATTATAAAGTGCTTTGGTCGACTTTTTACTTGTAACCGACGCTAGAAAACCGTCTGGCCTGTTTGCGTCTGAATAAATATTTTATTTCACGCTCAACTACAATTTATATGAGTTTATTTGTTTATACATATTTACAAGATGACTTAATACTGCGTGTTCTTTATAATGGAAAACGGATTAGACGAAACAAATAACAATATGTACACGCTCGACGAAAGAACATAAAAATTAATCACCGAATCAGCATATAAATAAAAACAACTGTGAATAAAATAATTGGTAGAGAACAAAACATATTTTGTTCGTTGAATCGACGTATCGGTTCATTATTGATGCATCGTTTAACACGAATTCAAATGAAAGCTTTATACGAACGGGAGGTTTATTAAATATTTTTATCATGATTTATGTCCAATTAGTTGGTTGTGCGTGAATTGAATTGTTTGTGGCCGTAATCCGTATAAATATCCATAATATTTATGGTGAAGTCAGGTCATTTCAATGGGCGGCCCGAAGGCGCTCAGCGGGTGACCGTTTACAACAGTTTATTATGCGGCGGCGAAGGGTTACCATTGTATGACGTTTTCATGTTAATTTAAACGCGGACAAGGTGGTCTTAGAGTTTTGTGGTAGATTTTTTAAATTATGATTGGAGCGTTTTAAATAAAATATGTGTATTTGTAGTGTTTTTTAAAACGTATGATATATGAAAACTAGTGGGTCGAGCACAGCTTCGTCCTCTCAATCTTATATATAATATTCTTTATTGTACTAAAATACATCTCAAAAATAAGTTATAGTTTTTGCATGACAGTACCACACACGTCCACATTTCTTGGAAGTTTTTAAATTTTTAATAATAAATTTTAAGAGTACACTTATATACATTAATTAAACGTTTCGTTTGTAGTCGTTTTGTTGTTCTAGTCTTATCAAATAAAACAGTAATAAGTTCTGCCATTATTGTTTGAACACTAGCTAGTCTCTACTTACCAAAAAAATAAAAATAAAATTGAATCAACAAAAAAATAAACACTTTCAAGTCTTGATTGATTTATCAGAAACTAACATTCTGTTAAAAAAAAAAC
Organism: Heliconius nattereri; assembly: GCA_013403645.1. NCBI lineage: Eukaryota > Metazoa > Arthropoda > Insecta > Lepidoptera > Nymphalidae > Heliconius > Heliconius nattereri. Next base: position 13,467,546 of record JAAIXI010000234.1, on the reverse strand, counting down.
TTGTTGTACAANTGAACACTAGCTAGTCTCTACTTACCAAAAAAATAAAAATAAAATTGAATCAACAAAAAAATAAACACTTTCAAGTCTTGATTGATTTATTAGAAACTAACATTCTGTTAAAAAAAAAAACTTGTTGTACAATGTTGAATATACCTGTTCGTGGGAACGGCAGCAGTTTTATCCAATGACGAGAAGAAACACATGTAATAATATTTATTTTCTACACTTGATAGCTTAGAAATTTCATTAAAAACACACACACAAAAAAAAAATACAAACAAACACTTAGAAACTGTAACCGCGACGGTTGCAGGTTCAATTCCCACGCAGGAAGAATTGTTTCGATTTCCTCGCTCTAATGAGAAGACAAAGCGCTGCAATGAGTTCCGTTAACACACAATTTTTACGTATATTAGCTTTCAGCATACAATATTAATACCTCCAATATGGAAGAAAACCATGCCTGTCTTGCTACGAGTATGTTAAGACACTGCGTTTCCAGCACACGGTCCAAATTTTGAGATACTGTTATGTTACCATAACGATGTTATAAAAATTATTCATTCCCCCGTATAAGAATCGAACCCACAAACGTCACGCTTACATTCAAACACTGTGTCACTTCGCAACGAGAGCCTTAATACTAGTTTTAAATAGCAAACTAGCAGTGGCACGTTTTCAATCTAGGTACAATAACATTTTGCCTCACAGTCCACGCCGCGCCGACTGGAAGATAGATGGCCGCCAGTGATTTATTGAAGCATCAGCCACTCCTATTTATGCATTTATTGTGAAGGAAAAGCGATCATAATTCATAACGTCATGGTCCCGAGGTGGAAGTGGTAGCGAGTTTGAGTTGGCTGAGACTTATTGTATTAGGATATAGCACAATATGTAATATATAAATATGACAGAGCGTCCCAGCTTTATTATACTAATAATTTTCCGAAATTATATTTTTTATAGATTTTTTTCCATTTCACCTATTTCCCTATGCCTACCTCAGATTAAGGAAAATACGTTTAAGTTACAGAAAAAATAAAAAAACACATTTCTCCATACTCTCGCTGTACTCTTATAACTTTCCCAGTGTCAATAAGACGGCTCCAGAGCTCATTAGGCCAAAGATAATCAATCATAGTGAATTAACGCGGCTGAGGCTCTCGCTTACTTATTACATACATTAAGTAAACAACACGTATTTTGAAATTTAACTATCTTAAGTAGGTATATATATATATATGAATAGTTTAATACGGGGAGTGTAGTGACCTTTTACTTTTGGTATATATATATTTGTTTGCTTATGCTGTATCCTGTACTTAGCAGGGTAGGCAAAGGGAATCTAGTACTAAGACACTCTGTTCGCATTAAAGCAACTCTGTTCCCCACATTTCGTCGGATTCTCCAGGCATTGCGTGTTAAGTGGCGGAAGTAGACGCCGTACTTTTTCTTTTTCATTCCAATTGGTACCCTTGATAGTTTAAATTTAAGCTGATTGAGAATACATTCTCTACTTGTTTTGTTCCAAGCAAATAAACAGCTATATTCATATTAAAGTTAAAAATCTTCTGTTACTGAGTAACTGCCACAATTGTATTTTTGCTGCTGCGCCACAATGGCCTCCTTATGACTAAATAAAGTAAACCAAAACAAACTAACAAACTATTCAGTAGACAATATACAGAATAATATAACACTACGTACACCCAATTAGGGATCCGCAGGCAATACGATATGCTATTCGCTTCATAATGAAACAACTGACCAACAAATTGTAACAGCGCGTGCGGCAAACGAGGGTGGGACCTTATTACGTGAGGATAGGATTTAATAGAATGTGTACAGACTAGATATTAGTATTTCTGATTTGGTTTGTATGTAAAGAAAGATTTGTATTATTACATATATATATATATATACCGACGCATACATATATATATATATATATATATATATATATATGACTAGTAAGTACTAGAAATGACGCAAGTACAATTTTAAACTCAATACACGCACCTAAGTATATTTCGATCACACGATAACCAGTTCACTTACTCCCGTCTTCATACAAAATGAATACCTGTCAACAAATAATAAGCAATTACAGCGCTATATAGAATTTATTTAATGGTACACTCTTAAAAAAGGGGTTGTATTATTTGGAAGTCAACTAAAAAGTGGGTTTAGTATATTTTTCGTATATCTTAGGATTTTTATTTTTTTATTTTTTTTTAGCTTTACACTGCATCTCGCTTGTAGCAAGGTAGGCATAGGGAACATAGTGTTAAGATCCTCCGTCATTCCGCCCAATTTTCATGAAACTGTACTGCATTATAATATTCTCTTTTATTTAATAATCTTAACAACTATTAAGATTTTCTTTATGATTTAGTATTTCATCTTCAGACGTTTCCCATAGATTTGGAGATAACCTAACCATAAGTTAATCGGTGAATTTTGTATACCGTATTTTAATTTGATTGAGAGAGAAATATAAATATTATACATTAAAAAATATATAAGTATTATAAATTATGTATATCAAAATATATATACGTACGTCCCAGTAATATAAAACCATGGCGTCCCCACAATATTTTGAAAGGTAAACGCTCAAATTAGCGTTCAACGTCGTCAGTACACCATGAAATCCATCACCACTCAAATACAGAAGCAGAGTAGAGTTGGTTTTGTAAGAACATGTTATTACATGGTCGGTTTACTGCTTATTCTAATTGCGTGAACGTTTGTTTGTGAAACTGGCTGCTATACTATTGTCGTTAGTTTGTTTTGTATTATAGTCTTTTAAATATATTTAAACGTATGAGATTTAACACTTCTTCTTTCCATATTTAATAAATATGGTAAAAAACATTATTCCAACTTGACGCCGTATGCCGCATAGTGCATCTAGTACCTAAGGGGGAGGGAAAGTAAAAATTAAATTAATGAATTTACTTGAGTAGGTATCACACCCACAATCTTTGTATCAACGTCCGTAATTATATTATAATTTCTTATTTCCATTTAAAATATAAATTTGAAAAAGAAAATATTTTTTAATACATTATATCCAGACTATTTTAATCGCTACTAAAAATATAAAAACGTAAAACTAAAACAAAACCATTTTCCTAGAAACAATACATAAAACAAAGTAAATGAACCCGCTACCTCCGGCCCATTAGTTGGAAACCCCATAACAATTCTAACGAATATTTAAGCAAAATAATAACTCCTTTGATCTCAACTCGAACGAGAGGAAATGCAAATTATCTATGAATTACAATCAATTTCTTTTAATCATTCGCAACTGGCGTAATGACGTGTCAGAGATGGATGGCTCCACTCAAACCAGTTTTTAGTTTACAAACAGACAGATAGACTAATTTTAACAATTTTCAACTCTAAAATATACGTAATAAAGCCAATTTTCCTTTACTTAAACATATTTTAGATTAATTTGCCTAAAAATAACAGTATTTATGATGATTCGCGATGCGTGAAGCGATTTAACGCTTTGTTAAACGTTTAGAAGTCCTTTGATTGATCTACGGCTTTTTTTTCTTTCTTTTACGTTTTTATATTGAAATGTCGCTTAAGAATAACAGTTGATATAAAAAACGAGTTAAGTAACTTTGTTATAAGTTACTTGTTACTCTTTAGTATTTTTTATAATATTTTTTGTTTAAATTGTTATATGTATAGTGATCAGGTATTATGACAGTTAAAAAAATATTTGTTTGTTCTAATATAAGAAACATTAACTATATATAAAAAACACATAAGCAAAACTTATCCCGCAGATAAATGATAAAAAATAATGATATGTTCTCTCTATTTAAAACTACTAAGTTAGATAAGATTTTCCGTTGAATCGTCTTATAGATCCACTGATACAAGTTAAAATATATATTAAATTTTCTTAAGACCTAAAATATTAATTTTAACTAATATGTAAAATAACCTTCCATACATTAAAACATTAACCCAATAAGCAATTTATCTAATGGTTAAGTACTAAGTGTTAAATAGTGACACAGGGAGTAAGAAGCTCAATTGTAGTGTGCTATAGTACAATTATTGTATGTAGAGCGAAGCAAACAGTTGCCGACAAGCTATCTAGACGTTCCGGTAGGACTGTGCTTCTCAAATGTCATAAATTTAGGTCAAATACTATCTTTGGATGTTAAGAAATGCTAATCCAGATAGGGATAAACTGAAACTGTATCTAATTTCCTTTTTTTCAGTTTCACGGTGTATCCCACATATAGCAAGGTAGGCAAAGGGAACCTAGTGCAGAGACACTTCCTTACTTTCTGGTTAATTTTTGAGATTTTGCTGGTTAGTAGAGTCTCGAGGAAAGAAGGAATGAGGATGATTTAATTCCTTGCTCTGTTTATATAGAGCACAGCAGTTCTGCCACTCAGTGTCTTACTCTCTAACACTCTAACTGCACAGAGCGTAAAAATAACCATTTTTATATATTATCATATAACAATTTGATATACAGGATGAAACCTTTCAATAAATTACATATAATTAATTATTCAACTCCTTTCTCCAAAATGAATTTGGATAAAACACTTAAATTGAATAAAACACTGAAACTAACCAGTACAAGTTTAAGTTCCACTGTCCCCCGACAAATACATCGCAGAAGCGATTCAAGCTGGCGACGGCCGACAACCACTTAGTGGCTTTATTGTGCTCCTCGCGTTCCTATAACGACAGGGAATTGGAATTTATAGATATGGCAAGTAATAAAATTGTATTTAGCAAAAAATATTTGATAAAATTATACAAATTACTTATAAATAAATAATATCTTTTTCTATAACAAAAAAAACTAAGAAACAACATCTCTATATATAAGCCAGATACTTTTATAAATTTCGAGATACATACTTACATGAAGAGCTCAACATCTCACCGTTGGGTGTTGCGCAAAGTGGACGTGTTATTTGTTTTTACTTTAATCTTACCGACATTTGAATACTAAACTGAATCATACGTGCATTAGCATTGGAAAGAAAGTCGCTTGAAGTACAGCTCTGTTCATACGACAATTTTAGTCTCGAGTAGCTGCACAACGGCCAAAAGGTAACAGCTCTTCACCACCTCGATAAAAAGAGACAGGCTCCTAGCTAACGTGTAGCATCAGTAACTACCACAGATCTACAATGAACATTCTAAGATCACCTACTAGAAGTGGCCTCAGTTCCAGTCGCAGTNTTCACAAACCGCGAACTAATTATGGCAAAAAGAATATAATGTTTGAAGGTGCCTATTTATATAATAAACTACCAAAGGATATTAAAGAATCAAAATCAACATCTAAATTTAAAAGACTACTAAAAAATTACGTGAAAAATAAAATATAAATATGTGATAATGTACTACTAATACAAAGATTACTAAGCGGCACTTCCAGTGGATCTTATTCCGTTGTTATCTTATAATAACTACCCTACATTTTATTTGTATAAGCATAATTTACTAACTTAGCGCAATGTACCCGTCAAATTATTATTGTACTACTATCTCATGTAAGTGAATTTATTCTTATGAGAAATAAATGTCTTAAACCATAAGAGCTGAGTCCGTCATCCCCACCAGATGTCCCAAGAGCTAACTTTTCAATTTTGATTAATTTTTTGATATTTTTTTGAAGTCTATTTGTCAAATTCATTTAAAAACAAAGCGCTACTGTATGTTAAATGAAACATCTGTTAAGAAAACTCTTATTTAGACTCCGCCCATATCAAAAATTATTTTTTTACTTCGAAGAACCGATAGTTACCGTTACGGAGCTACATAGCATCTCGGATTACCACGAAATATTCAAGGATGTCTATAAAATCGCAGCTCTATGGCCTAAGAGATCGCTGAAAGCAAGTCACCGTGTGACTTCCGTAGATAGCTCTCGCTTGACACGAACACCCATCTACTTGGCTGAACTGAAACCTATACCCTGTATTATGCATAATGTTGTACTATGTTGAGATTGCATGATAAATTTGTGCAAGGATAGGATTTTTGTGATATTATGAAATAAATATCGAGGCCAGTCGTGGCGCAGGGGGAGAAGCGTGTAAACGCGACAGGTCGTGTGTTCGATTAACACACGAGGAAATGCAATATTTAATATATTCATTTCTTCGCTCGCTGTGTCGAGGTAGAGCGTGGCGGAGTTCCGCTACTCAAGGCATGTTCCAGAATTCGACAGAAAGTGGGGAATGGAGTGTCTTCACATAAGGTCCCCATTGCATACCTGTTGTGTGTGGGATACAGCGTGAAGCTGATTTTATTTAAGGAAATATTTCAGTTTCTTTAACATACTAACATTTTCATCGAAAACAAAGAAATAATTTAAGCTTACAAAGAGCTTAAGTAAGCTAGCATATGTTAAGCTTATCTCGTGCTGGCACTTGCTAAATACGATACTACGTATCGGCTGCAGTCGTGCCAAGACTACTGTTAACACTGAGTGTACATTTTTATATATACAATTATACATATATTTATTTATACAGCTTTAAAAGTTAAGAAATAGCATTGATTGTAAAAGTTTTACTAGTAACTATAATATATTTATAACTTCACGCTGTATCACGCTCAGTGTTGGAAGACAGAAGAAACCTAATGTGAAGACATTCGATTCTTCACGCATCGCTCGATTTTTGAGATATTTTGTGTCAGATGGCGTATCTCAACGCCGTGCTTTGTCTTCTTACCAAAAGGAGAAAATAATAAATATTTTATTCACTCGAACGGAAATTGAAACCACAACCTAACCTTAGATTATTTTATAAACTTGTTTATCATATCATTTCGTACTGGATCCGAATTTTTATCAACAAAGCAATTTTCTCTTTAGTAAGTATATTGCTTGTACTTCACAAGTTGATAGCATCAGCGCTACGCTATCGATGCTTGTGATCTTTGAACAAGCTACGTTTAAAGGGAAAGATTACTATACGTTGAAGATAAAGGTAATAATAGATAAAGAACTTATAAGAACCGTTTTCCGCGTTGAATTCCGCCACTCAACACGCAATTTCTTAAGAAGTGAGCAAACGGAAGTGGGAAACAAAAGTCTTAATGGGAACGGAGTGCCTAAGCACTAAGTTCCATCAGCCTTTACGTACTGCAGCGCGAAGCTAAAAAAGTTCTGTAACATTAAATGTCGTTAAAATCAAAATTTGCATATTAAATATGCTTTTAATACATTAATTATGGGGACCGAAATGAGGAAAAGAATAGCTTTTTCTCACTTCATAAAAATACAAAATATGCAAAAAATACAGTGGAAATAAATATTTAAATTTTCAGAAGTGCCTAAAGTAATAACATAGATAAATAACTCGAAGCAAGTATATACAGATTTCGAAGTTTAACGTGTGGCTTAGTAGTCAAAGCATTTAGACAACTTCCAAGGCAGGTTCAAATCCATTGCATTATTTTATGAATAAATTCTCAAAGAATATATAATTACAGCGTAAAAAAAGAATATATAATTACAGCTTAAAACAAAATCCAAACGTCCAAAAGCTCATTATTCCCACCCTAATTTATAGAAAAGTTAACAAGCAATGTGAGAATGACACAGCAAATTACGTTAAAGACGTCGGCGTCTGCCTTTGAAGACACGGTAGCCGGCGAGCGTGACAGTCGACGTCGGCGACTGTTTAATGTTGCAGGGCTACCGCGGTCTGGTGTTAGCTAGTAATATTTTAGTTTAGGTATTTATTTATTCTTTAGATTTTTTATAGTATTATGCGAGAGAGAAAATAATTATGACAGTCGTAGTATAGCGGCACAGTGAATTACTGAAAACGCGACAGCTGTGGGTTGTATTCCCTCTCGGGGAAATTAAACACTTTCACTTAGTCGCTTTGGTAACCAGATAAAGAGCAGCGTTAACTTCCGAGTTGTATTCCTAAACCGATGGAATGAAATCAATTCACGGTAAATATATCACAATATTTAGTTTTACCATGCGCAATATAACTCTAAATAATCTATCTTATAATACCTTTAAGTTTAGATCATTGTTATGTTTATATGGTTCCCTTTAATCGAAATAGAACCCAGAACCATTGCGTAAAAAAATGGTATAATTTGGCTATAAAGCGGGCGAAGCCTTTTTTAGTACAATAATAAACCACAATCGCCATCCCTAGAAGTCAGCGTGTAAAATGTCAGCGATTATGGGCAGCGTGAAGCCGACCGCGGCGCCGTCACCACTCGCGGCCGACAGCTATCCCTCTGATTAATACCACTTTCAATGTAAACACCTGTAATTATCTCAAAAGATCATTATAATTGGAAAAAATGGCAACCTAGCTATTATATAGATATTATTTAATGTGATTAAAGGTGCTGAAAGTATAGGTAATTATAGATATTTATTAAATAGGTGTAAGTGGGCTTCTAGGCCATCTTTGTAGAGTGGGACAGGGTGTAATTGTAGACGCGATGGTTGAGGCTTCAATCTCTGGAATTATTCAATTCTTAAGCATCACTCGGCGTAGACAAATTATATATTTAAAAATATTACATAATAAATGACGGTAGGAATGTACTATATAGCTTCCGATTTTTATTGCACCAATTCCGATTCAAATATTAGCAATGCGTAAAGAAAAAAAAACCCTTGTGCGACCTTTAAACTCGACCTTTTATAATACCATTCTAATACCAATTATAGAAATTAGACTGTCTATATATGACGTAAGATATAGCCATATAGTATGTATACAAACGAACATATTTACAATTTGTTCAAAATTAACAAGCCAACAGAAAACTAAATAAACGATAACAAATAATAATTTCAGCTATTTCGTTCTCAGAAAAGTCATAATAATCATATACATAAATTTACATCAACCGGGCATTGAACTGGCTACATCTGCTAAAGCCATAATCATAATATAAAGATCGTTTACAGTTTCATTACTTATAATTAAGATATAAAGAACGTTATCTCCATCAAACTCTTTAAGATTATTTAATGAGTATCCCCGTGATAAACTATCTAGGACTTATCATAAGAATATATTATATTAATTAAAAATAATATGTTATCTTAATGCTTTACAGGTTTTTAATTACAAAGATATATTGCAGCGATAGCACAAACGTGAAGGTTGTGAGTTTGATGTCAAGTGGGGGTATGATTTACTTTCTTTTAATATTATGCTTAGATGATATGCGACGTTGAGTTCCCGCACTCTACATGTTTTTTCAGAGGAATAAATTATTTACATTTCATTTCCTCGCTCAGGTGACAAGATAGAGTTCCGTCTCTCACGATGTAATATCTCGAAAATTTGGCAGAATGAGGAGAACGGAATGTCTTAACACTAAGTTCCCTCTGTCTACACTGCTACATGCGGGATACTTATAGAAATAATTATATGAATATTAAGGCACTTTTTTACTTTCAGAAAAATATAACAACAATTACCATACCTAGTAATTAGTATCCTAATATTATATATAAAAAATTAAACAGATTACAAGGAAAATATTATACAAATTAAGAAAATTCTGAAAAGTTCTGAAATTTTATATTAAATATCAGAACTACTTAGCAAACAACCCAACTAAAAACCTATCTTTATATTAAATGCAACAAAAAAACCATTTGAATATTAACATTTCTATAGAATTCTATAGAAAAATAAAAAGTCTACAGTCACGATTACACTAATACCTACAAGTGGTTATTAAAACGAGGGTCCCTACGTAAGCTGAACAATGAGATAGCATTTCTTTGCGGCTCGGGTGGTCGGCAATACAAACCTCGCACTACCTGAGGCAATTACGCAAAAAGAATATTAAAAACTCATATTTTACGTTCTTTTTGTTATAAAAAAAATGTAAATATACATTGATGTGAATTGGGAATTCATAAATGTTTTTACAGTATGAAAATAGTTTTTAATACTTTTTATGTTGTGAGGTAGGGTCTGGCTGTATACATGATGGCCATGGGTTCGATCGCAATTCGGGGGATGAATTATTTTACTGTTTCCTACTCTAGAAAGTTTTGAGTTCCATCACTAAGCGCAAAAATAAACCAAAGAGCAGAGTGTCTTAACACTACATACCTTACTCTATGTGATAAAAAAGAAGAGAGCAAAAAAGTTTTTACACTGTATAAAAGAAAGAGAAGAATTCAAAAGAAAAAATATGCATTTCTTTTCCTTTTTTTTAATTCAACCTGGGACCCATGAAATTGTGCGCAAAGTCACTCTTCCGTAGTTGAGGAATCGATATGAATGTATCATCATTGACATTAAGAATCTTCAATATTTTCAATGAGGTTGACGTGAGGAATTGTCTACGTACACTACTAACGACATCTATGAGAGCTTTTTGAAAGCTTAACTAATATTGAAAACCTGAGTATTTTTTATAAAAAAACCAAATAAATGAACAAAAACTTGAATTACTTGAAATGAAAAGAATTTCAGTATAAAAATATATATCTTTTACTTTAACGTAAACAGAAAATTATATTTTTTTAATTAGTGTATGAAAATAAATTAAGACTGAAAAATTGAAAAATTAAAAAAATACACAAGATATTTCATACATGTAAAAACACAAAAAATATATATTTCAATGAAAAAAAACCACAGCATTTAGAAACAAAAAAAAACAAAAACCAAAATCAAACAGAAAAGCTCAACAAAGCTCATTACCAAAAATCAACTTCCGTTCCATACAACCGCACCCACACACACCCATACAAACATACATATTTCATACAAAAATCCTTTCATCAGACCGCTAGAGTGAGACAGTGACTGAGACATTTAACAGGGTGTCAAGTAGTGGGGCACAAGGCGGTAAGCTCCCGCAAAGTATACAAAATGCAAAAATGGCGACAGAAGTGACAACGTGTCAGTGGTGGGGGGGAAGCGAGACCTCAGTCCAACGCCGAACGTCGTACAGTAAAGACGTGTGTGGAGTGATGTGATACAGCGTGATCGTGATAGTGATATATAAGATTTGAAAAAAAAAACTGGAGAAGGATAATATTTTGTGGAGCACAATGCTCACGTCCAGCAATCAGTATTTAAGACCGGATTATTTATCGCCGTTGCCGACTACGGTAGGTTTTGATTATTTGTGTTGAAAAGTGTGGATTGGTTAATTGGATTTAATATGCGATTTTTATAAGTAAATTTAAATAATTAATTAAATTATCTTTTTTTTTATGATACAACAACTAAACTTACAACACAATTCAGAGTGGTAAATTATATTTGAATTCTATTTCCGGTGTAACGCTCAAAAATAATAATTTTAAGTATGAATTTTTTCGAGCTTCTGTAAGTTTTTCAAAACTAAATACACAATATGATATATTGATAATAAAATGAAAAGAATCCTGAAACCAAAATATTATCGAGTTAATTGTAATAATTGGAACCCCTAATTCTATTTCAAAAAGGACTGTTTTAAAATTGTACAAAACTGCAAAATCAAAAATATACCATTAAAATTTTAAAAATAATATTGTACTACAAACATACAAAATATATACAAAAATATGGCTAAATTTGAATTAATATAATATATTTATATGTAATATAACTAGTATACAAATAAAAATACATTTTCTAATCAAAATAAAAAAAAGTTACACAACCTGCATAGTATTCCTGAAATATCTTGTTATGCTGTATCCCACACATAAGAGAGCTTTACGCCGCTTTGTTTTATTACCTAAGCGAGGAAACGAAAATAATTCGTTCCCCCGGTAGGGTCTACCCAAAATTGTAACCGAACTTAAAACCGTCAGTAGCTCAGATTTTTCATTTAATTAAAACTATTGATATCAATATTTTGTTAATTTCATTAAGTACAAAATAATTATGAAAACCTTATTTCAACAATTCACAATAACAATTTCTAATTTTATTGAGACAACGACGAAAATTATACTCAAGATAAACCTGCGTAATGTTTTTTAGTTCCTAATTATTGTAAAATGACATTTGTAATGAATATTAGACAGTAGTAAACAAGAAAACGTAAAAGCTCTATATATTTATATTTAGCTAGATTTACATATTTTTATTTGAAAATACACAAAAACATTTCAAAATAAAAATTATTGAAAGTTATTTTATATCTTAATCTCGATATTAAACTCAAAAAAACATAATAATTCAAATCGTTTAAAAGCGTATTTTTAGTCAAACATAAAACATTTTGTGTAAATACGTTTAAACAATTAATTAAAGTGTTGGCTCAAAAAAATATCCAAGAAAATAATTTTTCAAGATGATAAACAAGGCCATAAAACACGCAACACTCGGACTGAGACATTCAATTTAAAATGATTGATTGTATTATGAAGCGAAACGTTATTTTCGTGATAAATTATTTCGATACTAATATTAGTTACTTTAAAGTTTATTAATCGTTTTTTATGCGCCTTAACTAAATTATTGACTACAATTATATAATAAAAATGACACTATAATTATTTAGTTGATTATAGTAATTATCAGAAATTACTCGATTAATTAGTTTGGCTTTGAACATTAAAAAATATTAATTGTAGTTAATTTATCATAATTACTTTGTACTTGGTAAGTTATATAAAAGTTAATGGTCCGACGCTATCTTAATAATAGAATTTATCGTAAATTTATAGTTTATATAATAATATAATAGCTATAAAAAACATTTAAATAACAAATTACGCATTCAAATATATTTATTCAAGTCTTGTTGGAATCGTGTCAGAGACTAAATGGAAATTGAATTGCTCCGTGCGACTAACACATGCCAAACATAAAACAAAATCCGCCCCCGAATACTCAAAGTAACGCGTCATCATAACAGACGTGACAGCGCGGCAAGTACAGGCGCGCCGCAAATACAGCGGCACAAATTGGCCTTTTCACTGCGAGATTACATGATGCGGGAGCCGAGTGAGATGTCAAGCGGGGCCGACGGCTGCCAGGCGCGGGTAATGGCGCATCGGCCGCGTGATTGGACCCCCCTGCCTCCCTCCCTTTGTGCCGTCACTCGCACCGACGTTTCATTTCATAAACCTCTTTGTTGCAGCTCGACGCGAAAAAGAGCCCGCTGGCGTTACTGGCGCAGACCTGCAGCGCGATTGGTGCTGACACGCCGAACCCCAAGCTCATCTCCGCTGCGGAAAAAGCTAGTAAGAAATACGACGAAAAACCAATGCATATGGATAATAAACCCAGTTTTAAGCCTTATGAATCGTGCCTAACGAGAGAAAAGACTAGGACGCCGGAGGATAGGGCGTCCTCAGTAAACGCTCACTCTAAAACTCCGTCGTCGAAGGGAAGCGCTTCGACTACACCAGTCCAAGCAAGATGTAACAGCAACCAAAGCTCATCCTCCCAAAGGACGTCACCATCGGCGCACCGTAAAACACCTTCAGAAAAATCTGATGAAAGAAACAGTCCTCTACACTCACCTGCTCAAACCAAATCGAATTCTGACTCAAGTAATTCGTCGTCCAAGTTACCATACCCAAGTGCATTACCGTCCGCTGATACCAAAGAAACATCCAGCTTCAAATCAAGTGTACCTGTCTCTTCGTCAGCTTTTCTTGGCGGACTGCCCCCAACTGGATTCCCGCTGCCCATGGATCTGATGACGAGCAGTCTGATGGCAGCGCAACATCAAGCTTTAAAAAATGGTTTAAATCCATATTTAGCATACGCCAGAATGAAGGCACCAGGCAGTGATTTAGGAATTTGTAGAGATCCATATTGTACGGGATGTTCACTCAGTTCTCATTTACTTAAGTCGGCAGTTTGTCCAGCCGGCTGTGCACAGTGTGATCATGCCAAAACACCGTTTTCTTTACCGAGTGGTCATCCCGCTGCTGCTGCATACGCGCACGCACAACTGGCTGCTTTAGCTGCCGCATCTCAACTCCCATTTGTATGTAGCTGGATGGCAGGTGATTCTGCATACTGTGGCAAGAGGTTCGCTACTTCTGAAGAACTTCTACAACATCTAAGATCACACACCGCGAGTGGGGAATCGAGTCCAAGTTTGTCTATGTTGAGCGCCACACATCCCCTCTTGCAGAGGACATACCCAACGCCTCCACTGTCGCCTCTGACGCCTAGGTTCCACCCATACAGCAAGCCGTCTCACCTGATGTCGTCACCGCCGCTACCGTTCCCCCTGCCCCCACATCCTTCACTCGCAGCGTACTTCCCATCATATCCTTTATTCGGGCCGCGGCCGCTTCATCCTTGAGGACCGTCGGCGCTCCACGAGAACAAGAAGGGGGGCGCCGATCAGTAACGCCCATGCCAAAAGGACATTCGAAACTGAGGACAGTGTAAATATATGTTAGAGTTCTTTAGTTTCTAGTCGGCTCATATCATCGAACGATGCCCCGCGGGGCGCGACAGCTGTGATCTCTAACTTGTAATGTCGTAGTGCACACACTGAGCCCGCTATCGCTTCGGTGCGGTATTTTCTAGTTAGAATAACTCAATTTTTATGTACCAAATCTATATAGTGACGTAATTTAAATAGTTTGTAATTTAAGTTGTTACGATTAGTGATTGTTAAAATGTGTTTTTGTATTTCTTATAATATTTTTGACTATTAGTTTTGTCGATTTTAACACTTACTTTGTTTGATGTTCGCTAAAATCTCTTAAATGTTAACCTTAATGATTTATAGCCCGTTTTGTTGCACCAATTTTCTCTTCATGAAATTTTAAATGTTCAGAACAAAAAGCTTTCGAACTAAAAGCTTTGTCAAGCACCGTTTTTAAAAATTAATATTTATAATATATGCCCAATATCTTCATTATCACGGAAGTGGATTGTGCATACTAGAAATATATCATTGTAATAGCTGCAATATCTGTTTAAAATTTGTTGTTGAAAAGTACATAAAAATGGAAAATATACGTAAATATTTAATTTGATAATTTCGTTTTGTTTTTTCCTTTTTTTCCTTTTTTCCTTTTAAAATATAAATAGTTAAGTTTATTTTCAATATATATTTTTTAATTTGTGATACATTATTGCAAACTATCTATATCAGAGACATTTATATACAATTTTATACACGTATGTGGTGGATATAACCGCCGAATTTCCTTTAAATAGATAACCATTGCCCCTAGTGGATATTGGACCAAAAATTGGAAATATAGCATAACCATGTAAATAATACACAATAGAAACAGACAGACAGACAATAAATTGCTTAAAGGGATCTAAACTAAATCAAGATTTCATATTATATTAATATTACATTTGAATGGCGGAGTTCAACGCCGCGCTTATTCATGTTAACAGAGAGAGAACCTACAACCGTCGCGTTTACAGTCATATTATAAATATAAACTATTATTTCACAGCCGCAAGCTTCATAATAAACGCGCTATAACCACAAATCTCTCTCCCGTGAGTCAAGTTTGCAACACCCATAATTAGGAGCGAACCAGCTTCTATATAATAAATTATGCGCAATTTATCTGTCCGTCTGTCGCCATACATCATGAGCTTTGGTCGGCGTTGAAATATTATGAATGTTAGCAATACGTTGACTTTTATATCACTTCTTGTGGACTTTTGATTATTATTTTTAACCGACTTCTGTAAGAAAAGGAGGTTATCAATTCGACTGTATTTTTTTTTTATTATTATTTTTTTTTATGTTTGTTCTCTCATAACTTTTGACTGGGTGAACCGATTTTGAAATTTTTGGTTTGAAAGGTGAAGCTTCCCGACTTTAAAATTATAAAAACTTTGTATAATTATTTTTCACTTTTTAGTTCGTTGTTAGAAGTCGGTTTTTCTTTTTGTTAAAAATTAATTTATGTGTTTTGTTTTGATATTTTAATGTTAATTCAGTTATTGTGTAATAGAAATAGATTTATATGTATTTTATAGCAAAGCTTTTCTTTAAATCAATGCAAAAGAGGTAGTCGTATCGCAGTGTCTGAAAAGAAACATGATGATTGTGCCGGCGTTGAGTTCCACTACTCAACACAACAATTTTGGCAGAAAGAGAGTAACGGAATGTCTCAATAAAGATTTTTGTAATTTTGCCACTAGTAAAGGCCACGTTTAAATAAAGCTTATGAATAATAGAAAAGACTTTTATAATTTGATTAAAATTAGATCACGTAAAGCTATCAAAGATTTTTATATAATATATAAATGGTTAATATAGAGTAAATTCGTAATTCGTAGTTTGAGTGTATACAATGTTTTTTTTATGAATTTTTACCATCATTCGTTGACTTTGGTAGAACTTATCTATATCATATGCCGTAAAATTTATTTTAAGTTGAGTAAAATACAATTATTTAAGCATTATTTATATTAAACATAAATAATTATTATTTTTAATATAAAGAAAAAATAAAGAATTATTAAAAATACATTTTAAAGCTTAACTAAAAAAAGAGAAGTTTATTGTTAAGAATATATATTATATTAAATATCACACAAATTGAACACCTTTAACAATAGATAAGCCTGAAATACCTCATACGCAGAGTTCAATGCCGGCAGAATAATAAATACAATTTAATACTAATGGTTTCCGTTGAGTACTATTGATAATAATATGGTAAATTAGCAAAGTAACTATGTATTCGCGTATTTGAAATTATCACAATTTATTGCAAGTAATTTAAATTAATTATTCTTGCCAATTTATAATTTAAATGTATAATTTAGTGGTTTCGTTTAAATTTTAGACTTGATAAATGTGTTTTGGGTACTAGAAGGACCACACGCCACAATAACCTCAAATCATTTTGTTATATTAAAAATCCGTTTTAATATGTTATATATTCAAATATTTAAGAAAGAGAAAGTAAATTTAACACTAGAATATTCATATGAGCTAAACATAGATTATACATAGGTGTTTGAAATGAGCAAAAAAATTTAGAAACGTCAAATTAAATGGTCCTTGTGTGATATAGAAGGATATAATTTAAAACTGAATTATTTTTTAATTAACACTTTAATTTTTTAAAAGAATATACTAAGTGTAACTTATTATTTAATATATTGTTTAACAAAGATTAGATTTTATTATTGTTTTATTAAAAGTGTTATTTACTAAAACAAGAAAGAATTTGAACTTAGCAGGCTTTAAACATAATATAGCCTAGTGGTAAGAGTATTTACACAGTTTCCAAGAGGTGCAGGTTAAAATCTTGTTACGTTAAAATTTTTATACGTCTTCTAAAATATTAAAAAAAAATCAAGAAAGGACTGTCTAAAACTAAGTTCCGTAGATTCGATCTTTACACTTGGTTTTCTGTACATAACTCAAAACTCTCTCAAAAAATACTTGAAACACAAAACTTAGACAAAAAAAACCAATTTTCTTACTATTCCATAACTGAAACCTTATCGTCCAGAGCCTACACGATGACTCTACAAAGTTATCCGTAAAATACATTATAAGTTCCGATGTCACATCTGACTACCGTCGGAGCCGGTCAAAGGAAGCCGCCTCTTTGACGCGCCGCCTGTACTGTGGAAGGGAAAAGTGTTACCGTTATTTTAGTTATTATTAATAATTTATAATTTTTAGATGTTGTGGTAGGTTAGTTACGGTAAGTCTGTCTGTGAGCTGAAGTTAATAGTGACTTTGATTTGGCGTAAAGAAATAGCTTCAAGCTGTATCGCGCTTAGTATAACAGGGTAGATACATAGTGCTATGACACTCATTTCTCTACATTCTGCCCAATTTTTGAGAGATTGCGTGTTGAATGGCAGATTGAGCGCCCCACTTGATTCAGAGGTTGAAAATGAAAATAATTGTTTACAATTGAGTGGGAATTGAACCCACAACCGCCGCTTTCACAGTCAGATATTGTGCCGCTGCGCCCCGAATCAGAAGATTGGAGAACAATTGGAAGAAGTTTTTTTTTACTAATTTGGATTGTAAAGGACTATACTCATACTATTTTATTCATGTGTAAGGTTTTTTACTTAAGTATATAAGTAGCTTAGTAAATTATTCAGAATGCTATTTTTACAACTCTATCTATATAATTGCATATTTGTAGCCTTATGTGGAAGTTTTAAAAGGTTAGTTATGTTAAGAATTATAATAAGCACTGTAATTCTACTTTTGGTACCCCACCTATAAGAACATATCACTATAATTTATTTATTTATAAATATCATAATTTACAGAAAAAACGAAAATAACGTTTTTTAAACCAGACGCCACATTGCCGATTTACCATGACTGCATAATAAAGATATTAAATTAAATATTGTCATATTATATTGATATTTATAAGCGATATGTTCTACAGTTCAATAATTTGTTCTATAATTTCTTGTATACCATATAAGGACTAGAAAGAGAATTTATCTCTTTCCACTGAATTAAAAAAATATTAATATTTCTGTAGTTTATTCGATTCAGCTTAAGAAATAGTTTTATTTAGCTTCAAACTTAGTTTGAAACTAAAGCAGCAGCCCCACATAGTAGGCTAGGCAGTCGGAACCTGGGCACATATTGTTGTGATACAAAATTCCTATTAAGATACTTCCGTTACCCATCTTCTACCAAATTCTGAATGCATTGCGCGTTGAGTGGCGGTGGAGAAATAGATTTTAATAAGCAAAATTAATTTATCTGTCACTTTATGCAGCCCTTACATTTTATATTGGGGAGAAGCTAATAAGTGAGTTAGTAAGCGAGTTAGTGAAAGTGTGAGTAAATAAATAAAAATTGTAGAAATAAAAATCTTAACATTATATTTTGAAAACGAATTATTTTCATTTTCTTCGCTTTGCTATCAAGACAGTGCACAGCATTGATTTCTGCCCCTCACGCGAAGCCTTGAAAATTGAGCGATATATGGGGATCGGAATGTCTTAGCACTAAGTCCCCTCAACCTACCGTACCATATGCGGGATGCAGCGTGAAGCTAAAAAAACAGACACAACTAAATACAAACTAAAATTAAAAAACAAGCAAAACGCTAAGATGTAATAATATACGAGGGGCCGTCAATGTCAATATAACGTGATGTACAACAGATAGTACAGTTGAGTGGAAGAGTGATTAGCGGCTTTGAAGGCGCCGTGGCGCGTCGGCGCGCATTAGCCGATGTCGCTTTTTACTTTGTTCATGTCTTTATATTGGGTTAAGCTGTGACTTTACTTATTTATTTATTTTTATATTTAGCTGCACGCTATATGTCTATTATAGAAAGGCAGGCAAAGGGAACACAGTGCTGAGACACTCCGATCACCATTTTCCACTGAATTTTCAAGAGTACTGGACTTCAATTTCGCGCTCTTGTTACCAGAGCGAGCAAATGTAGGGATCGGAATCACAACCGTGTATTTACACTCTTGCACTGTGCCATTACGCCACCGCGGGCTAAAGCTATACTTATTTTGCTAGTTTCCCATATATGCTACTGTTTATGCAGGTATATACGATATCATATATCAGTGTAGGCAAAGAATCTAATGTTAATAAAAAACTGCGTCTTAACACTGCTTTTCGAATTTGACTCTATGTGTTAAGTTTGTCTCGCTGAGCGGAGAAATTTGTTCCTTAGAATGGTAATCAAATAGACAATCATCACGTCTCCACAAATACAAAAAAAAATTAAAACAAAATCAACCAATCTATCAACCCATTACGGAAAGAATGCACCAAATAAATACATTAAAATTCCAACACAAAGACGATTACAAAAACAATAGCACACCAAATGAAAGAAAGAAAAAAATTATAAATTAAAAGTCCTTCATTTTGATTCAAAGAAACTTCATATATTGTGTAAACATTTCAACCGAATCCATTAGATGAAGACAGGGCTTTATAGCGGACAGACATACTGACAAACACGCGTCGCTCTTTATACGTTATGACGGACTAATGCAAAATAACGTTTATTCATTTTGACACATACCGGTCGTGACTTTAATATTTCAGCTTCACGCACAAGTAGAGGGAAGCCAGTGTTGACATTTCCCGCACTCATTCTAATTTTACAGACATTGCAAGCTGTGTGGCGGACCTCAACGCCACGCATTGTCACCCTCTACTCCAAATCGTCACGTCACAACTGTCACGTTTACAGCCAAACGGCTTGAAAAAAACAATTTCTGCTTAAAAAAATAATTTTTAAATACCTCCACAAAGAAAAACACTTAAACAACGTCTTATCATAGCAAATAAAGAAGGTAAAAAAAGACAAACACATTTCAAAGAACACTATACAGGTGGCAAGGAAGTCGGAAGAACATAAAGCTCTTTACGAGTCCACTGATAACGCCGTCCTTTTTATACAGGATGATAGCGAGTTAAGTCTGTAAGGGTGAAAGGGTCTGTGTGAAAGGGCTGCTTGAAAAATAACTGCAATGCTAAGTGCTTGGACTTTGTTGGTTGTGTTTTACTTTCGACTATAAGTAGTGTATAGTTTTTTATGTTTTTACCATGAAATAAAGAAATGGGGGGCTCAGTGTAAGAATACAACTCGTTGCCTTGGTTTTAGAGTTAATATTTAAAATTTAAAAGTTTTATAAGCCAAAAAATATATTGAATCAACTGCAGAATATCTTGTAGAGTTTTTTCAGTATTTAAATTAAAAAAAAAGCATAATAATATTTTTTTTATGAATTATTATGGATTGGAACCTTTAATTAATCTTTTAATCAATCAAATTATAAAAAATATTCTAATATCGTATAAATTATTAATTGTATTAATTTACATTTAATAAGCTTAATTAGTAGACGTTGTGGATTCGTATATAAAATAAAATATGCATAGATGTACTTGCTATAAACAAACAAGACAAGACAGCTGTATAATTATAATGCAACATTGTAAAACTAATATCATTGTAATTATATGTTATAAATTAATTCTTCGATCACGGGGCAGTGACAAGTGTGTGGCACGAGATGGTTTTAGGTTCGATTCCCCTCGGGGAACTGCTTATGCTTAAAATTATTTTCGTTTCACCAGTCTGGCTAGACCAGTGCGTTGTTCGAAAATGGAGAAGGCCCAAGGCCGTCGACGGGCTGTGGGGCACCATAAGTATGACTTTACACGATGCTTGTGGGCTTGACCCCATCACGTGAAATATACTAAAATTATTCCACCTCTCTGTATTATGAACCAACCAACCAAATAAGATTTTTTTCATTCGAACTAGTAGTTCCTGAGATCAGGGCGTACAAGTAAACAAATTTTTATTTATTTATTCTTTATTGCACATAAAAACACATAAGAAATACAATTTTTAGCAAAGGTGGGCTTATTTCTAAAAGAAATCTCTTCCAGCCAACCAATGGAAGTGGGTGACTGTCAAACAGCGGGAAGAGAGTACAGTGCAGTTATCAATAGTAGTTATCAATAGAGAAAAATCACTAAGAAATTAAAAAAAATATAATAATCACAAAAAAGACTAAATACATATCCAAATACATAAATAGGTACATATCCACACATATACACATATCCCATACATATATACACTATATTTATAAATACAAACAATATATAATATATATACTAAATTTATGACAACATACTAGTATATATAAATAAACACATATATATATATATATATATATATACATACATAAATACGTGAAGTGCGGTTGTCATGCTCAAGAAAAAAAAAAAACAAAAAAAAACTGTCTGAATAAAACTAGGCACTAGTTCATACTAGCAAATAAATGTTTTTTTTAGCTGGGATTTGAAGGACAGTAAGGAAGGACTTCTTTGGATAGTGATGGGGAGTTGGTTCCAAAGTGATGCGGCGTACGCAGTGAAAGACTTATGGAAGAATTTGGTACTGCTCATAGGTATCACGAGCGCCGGAACGACGCACGACCGCCTAGAGTGTGAAGGACGGGGGAGAATATTAAAAAGGGAACGTAGGTAGTTAAGAAAATTTTGATAATTGAGTATCTTAGAAATTAAGGTAAGGATGTGCATATCACGGCGATGACGGATTGGGAGCCAATTAAGTTGAGCACGAAATTGAGGTACGTGGTCATACTTACGCAGGCCATACACAAAGCGTATGGCGAGATTTTGAAGTCGCTCTAATTTGTTAAGTAGCTCCTCATTCGCATCCAAATAGCAAACGTCAGCGTAGTCGAGAATCGGAAGGAGAAGACATTGCGCAAGCATAATTTTTATTTTGTGAGGGAGGAAATATTGGAGACGCCTAAGGGAATGGAAGGAGAAGTGCATGCGCTTGCTGATTACATTGATATGTGGTGCCCAAGACATGTTACAATGAATGATAAGACCCAGATTCCTAACTTCGCTACAAAAGGGAATCGGTAGCACAGAATCCCAGTCGATATTTTGTCTTAGCCTATTGCTGCGTATAATAATAGTCTGTGACTTTCTAGGGTTGATTAATAGATCAAAATATTCCGCCCACGATTGGATAGCACTGAGATCGCTATTTATACTTTCAATGACTTCAGGCAATTCATTTAAATTACTATGGCGATAAAGCTGCAAATCATCCGCATACAGATGGAAAGGAGAAGTAATGACTTTTGAAATATTGTTAATAACAATGAAATGAAATATTGTTAATAACAATGAAATGAAATATTGTTAATAACAGAAGAGATTATTGTTAATGACAGAGAAAAGAAGTGGAGAAAGAACGCCGCCTTGGGGAACGCCAGCAGTGAGCTCAAGGCAAGTCGATGTGACATCGTTTGCTTTTACACATTGCCGGCGCTCGACGAGATAAGAACGGAACCAATTTATAGCTCCAGAAAAAATATTGACTGCTCGAAGAGTGCCAAGAAGTATATCAAAATCAACAGAGTTAAAAGCACTGTTGAAATCCAGTAGTACCATTACAGTGAGCTTGGTGTTGTCCATAGCGCACCGAATGTCCTCCGTAATATTCAGCAGCGCTGAAACTATGCTATGGAAGGGATGGAAACCGGACTGAAAAGGACACAGTAAATTGATAGTTGAGAGAAAGGAGTAAAACTGGTTATTGACTAATGATTCAAGGATCTTAGATAGAACAGGAAGGATAGATATTGGACGGTAATCAGTGACATTAGAAGGATTTGAGGTTTTGGGTAATGGAATGTCATAGGCATTCTTCCATTGTGAAGGAAAAACATTACTTGACAGTGAAAAGTTTATAATGTGGGTGACCACTGGTGCAATGCTTTCCCACACAGGAAGAATCATCTCAAAGCTGAGATTATCAGTTTCCAAGGCTTTAGTGGAAATAGATTAAACGCACTTCTTGACATCATCCTCTGATACAGCATTGAAAGAAAAGGAAATCGAGTCTGGTAGGTCAGTACGCGACAATAAAGCAAGTGTTTCGGATTTTGCTAGGGCACTTATGTTTAATGGTGGAGTTGTAAAAAAAGAATTGAGAGTATTAATATCCACTGAAACTTGACGAGCTTTAGTGGTTTTGCCTACACCAAATGACTCTAAGAATCTCCAAACGTGTGTCTGACTAAGATTCTGGATGGTTTTGTGGAAGTAGCGACGCTTAGCATCCCTACACATTCTGTTACAGATGTTTCGCAGCTTTTTATACGCAGTGAAGTTTTCTAGAGTAGGAGATTTTTTGTATTTAAGCTTAACTCTGTCACGTTTTGCCACAGTTTTCCTAATAACATCAGTTAATGAGGCAGGCGCATGCTTCATACGTACTGATCTCACAGGGGCATGAATATTGTAGACGTTGGTATGGTTCTTTAAATCTGGCGTTCCGAGCGTGCCAGTTGAGCACATATCACTTCGCCAATGTCACTATTGTAGACGTTAATCAGTTCAGTAGTAAATGATTTTGACATATTGTCAACATTAGTTGATGACATTATGAAAGACCAGTCGATATTCCTCACATCCACCCTTAAGCGTTCAACATCCATATACTTAAAATTGCGCTGAAAAATTATTTTGCCTCTTACTTTAGGAGGGCGTAATAAATAGCATAGAAAGATAAGATCGTCAAAGGAAAACGGAGCACTAGTTTGACCGTGAGAAGAAACAATATTAGGGTTAGAGACAAAAATAAGATTAAGAAGAGAGGGCCTACAGTTAGGAAAGTAATGAGTGGGGGAAGACATGGACAAAAGATGTAAATTAAACGACTCATTAAGTTCCTTTAACAAATGAGTCCTACGATCATTTTTTTAAAAGACACGTGTTTAGATCGCCCATGCAAATATCATGATCATATTGGGGTCGAAGGTTCTCAAGAATACTATCCAGAGTACTGAAATAATTGACTTGGTCATTTGGTGAGTACAAGACACCAACCAATATATTTGTATGTTGCAAAGTCAACTCAAGGAAAAGGTATTCAAGAGACGCATTATGTTGAGGAGAAGAGCATGAAACGATACTGGCCGGGATGTTGTCGCGAAGATAAATGCCAACGCCACCACCACCCCGACCAATGTGGTCATTGCGAAAAAGCTGATAACCTGGGAGAGAGTAAGAAACAGATGGAAGTGATGGTTTTAACCAGGTCTCAGATAAAAGTACACAGTCAAGTAACTACACCGGATCTAAAAGATGCGAGAAGGTCAGTATGATGAGCTGGAATGCTCTGCGCGTTAATATGCACCAAGAAAAGTGAAGAACAATTATTGTCAAAAATTTTCGACAGTTTATCAAAAAGTGCTTCTGATTCAGAATTATTATCACTGTCAGCACTATCATTAATACTTGAAGAGCACGAAAAATATTCAATATCATTTAACATACTATTAATGTTACAATTAAGAAATAAAATATATAAATAAAATAAATATATAAAGATAAATTAAAAGAAACTATAAACTAAAATATATACATACACAAATATATCTAAAAAAAATATTGAATAAAAAAATACCAACAAAATTATACCTGCACAAGCTGATTCAAATACAATATTACACTAAATTTTAAAGTTACAGATGAAGACAAATTAAAAGTTATTCATTATATAACACTATTATACAACAGCAAAACGGAACGTAAAACAAATAAAAAGTTGACAGTTGATATAACTGACATATGATAAGTGACATACACGTGTCAAGACAAAAAAAATATAAACAAAGTCAGATCGCAGCTAGTTTAAGTTAAACTTTAAAAATATAAAATAAATTCAATTTGCCTAAACAAAAACAAAAAAAAATGTTAGTATACCTGCAATGGAGAAAATAATGTGACTTTATACTGAACTATTAACCGGCCAAATTGGAATACATCATTCCAAACAAAGAAAGACTAGTTGCTACTTGGTTTCGTTACAGATGCCTTTTCTATTAATTGCTTGAGTTCGCGTTGGGAGGAAATCTTGGTGGTCGAATTATTTGGCAACAAAATAACATTCATGCCATCTGAAGACCAACATTTTCTAATGCCAAAATGTTTACGTGCTGCAATGAACACCTCCTGGCGAGTTTTTGTAAGAAATTCTGTCACCGTTATCCTTGTGCCTAACTTTGTTTTTGCCTTCCATACGCTGGAACGAAGTTGGCAGCTATTAAATCTAAGAAGAATGGGCCGGGCAGAATCTTTTTAACACCTAATCTGTGGCACGACTCAATTGCTGTGGACTTGATATCTGACATGTTTAGTTGGTTAGATAATACATGAAGCATCATCTTCTGAACATCTTCATTATCATTTTCTTCTAATCCTTGGAAGAGTAGGACTTTTCTCCTAGATTGTGTTACTAAGCGGTCCAAACCAACTACTACAAGTTCAATCTGCGACTTCAATAAACCAAGGGTCTTCCACACAAAGGACTTGAAGGTGTTGAACTCAGCAGCCAAAGTTTTTATGGTTGGGTTGGAGGCCCTTCGAAAGGAGGCAATTCGAAATATATATGGATTAAGCTATTAAATACAATGATTAACTAAAAGCATTCTGTTTTTTGTAGATATAACTTCAAAAAATTAGGGTGTGCAAATACTTTTTTTACCCACTGTATATATATTTTTAAGAAATTTTATATAAAACAATTATAGAGCTGTTAAAAACGCGTCTATGTACTTATGAGTCTACCACCGAAAAAAAATAATTTTAATTATAATATTAAAATAGACATAGTTAAATAATGTATGACACACGCAACCGTTATATAAAAATGTAAAGTAGAATCCCCCTTATTATTATTTCAAAGTAAAATAAACATTAACTATTAGCCATTATATTAAATGCTTTTTTGGCAAACAATACTCTTACAACACACAAGGCGGTTTATCCTATTCTGAGGGGATGAATGTCAAAATATTTTACAGGATTACCGTACGCTATGTTTAAATACTTATGTAAACATCCACAGTGGAGCAGTAGGACTATATCTGAATGTAGAGGAGGTAGATACAGGTTCAATTCTCACTCAGGTAATGAATATTATTAACCAATTTTCATTTTGAAAAAGCACGGCAATGTATCGAAATTGGGTATAAATTAAAGAACGGACTAATCATAAACGCGATAATTGTGGTTTCGATTGCCATTGGGATAAATGTACTATTTACATTCTCTCGCTCTGCAACAAGACAAATGGTGGTATTGAGTTCCGCCCCTCAACACGCAATACTTCAAAAATTGGTAAGGGAGTGTGTTAATACTAGTTTCTCTCTGGCTACCCTCTAAACGAGAAAAAGCGTGAAATTGAAAAAATAATCAATAACTAGTTATACTAATTACACACTTAGAAAGTCTACATAGATTTCTATCAATATTAATGACATCCTTTAACTAATGCAAAGTAGCAAATACTGTCAACGAACAAATTATGCTAAACGTTTCTTATCTAGAATAAACCTCCCATAATATTGTATCTTTAGATTACTTATTAAAAGGCTTTAAATATAAGTTTATCCAACATTTTACGTTTCTGATAGCAGTTTTGAAAAAATACTTTACACAGTATGGTCATCAAGCAAATGTTTACTTGGGAAGAAAATAATCGAAAGTAAGAAACTCCCCACAATCAAATCTGTGCAATCATCTACAGCTAGGTTCAGGGCGGCCTCGACACGTTGACCGTGCCTACTGTAAAAGGAACACAGTCTTTCACTTCAAATTTGGGTATAAGTTGGTCCATTCTTGACTATTCACTTGTTCTAGAGACGCATCTTGGATTAATTGGAAGCTGAAACACAGGCGTTAAATATTTATTTTATTTTAGGCCGATAGAGTAGACATTTGTGGCGCAGGGACACAAATGTGCAATTTTTAGCGCGACAGGTTGTCGGTTCGATTTGCACTCGAGAGAATGAAATTTTTAATGTTTTTTATTCCTCGCTCTGATAACGATGCAAAGCGCAGTGCTGAATTCCACCACTCAACACGCGGGGAACGACAGTTTCTTAGGTTAGCTCAGACAATTAGGTTAAGACACGAATGCCAAAGTTCAGGAAGATATCACAAAATTTGGGTGGTTTAGGGCGAATTTTTATCCCGACAAACTTTTACAAGTCGAAATCACTTAGGTGGATTTCGACTATAAAATATTTTTTTCAAAAACTCAAAATCTATCCAACGGATTTGAATAATTTTGATGTCGTTGTATCGGGCTCGTGAAGGCCTACAATCTGATATAGGTCTTGTCCGGGGGGGGAGGCGAATTCGGCGTATAATTTCCGAAAAAACCCCAAAAATTGAAAAAATTCAGAGTTATTCGCGCTAAAATAGCACGAAACTTAGACTAATCTTAAAAGTAATTGTATACAGACGCAGAGCCAACTCGACCCTACGAATTAAATCTAAAATAAACTAAAAATACACACAAAAAATTTTGAAGAAAAAAATTCGTATGAAATTTTTAAATAAAAATTATTCTAAGTTAAATTTTTGGAAAAATATACAATTTATGTTAACCTTTAACAATGGACTTGATTTTTTTATAACATACATATGGACGTCGGGTCTGTGTATTTTAATAAAGAAGACAATTTTATGTTTTAGTTAACATAAATAGCCTCAAATCAAACAAAATCAATATAAATAAAATCGCTTTTTATTATACTTTAAGAAGCATCACAACGATTTAAGTAACTTAAAGTCACAATTTCAGTCTTTGGCTACATGGGATGACTCTTAAGAAAATAATGCTATAAAAAAAGACAGATAATAAAATAAAATTTTTTAACAATATAAAGTCTAACAATTAAAAAAAATTAAGAAATTACTTCTTATATTATAAAATAAAAATTTTGACAACACCTCAAGATAAGGTGCTATTGAACATCGATACACAATGGCTTTCAACGTTGTAGGCTAACAGGACGATTGCAGTCAACATAAGTATGTGTTGCCTTCTTCTTCCTAACATTAATCCCGGCTATTACCAGGGTCTGCCTGCCTACTCAACCTACTCCACTTTGCCCGATCTTTTGACCATTGGCTCTCATGTCCTGCATCACGACATCTAACCAGCACTTCCTTGGGCGTCCGGGAGGTCGTGCCCCAGGAACTGGCTTAGCAAGGCACTTGCATCCGACATAGTTCTTAGGCCAGCGCGTTACGTAGCCAAACCATCTCAAGCGACGCTCTTGGAGCTTATCCGCTACGTCACGGACCCCAAGACTACCTCGAATGAATGTGTTGCGTATGCGGTCAGACCGCGTTACGCCGCACATCCACCTCAGCATCTTCATTTCCGTGACGTGAAGCTCCTGAGTGTGCCGAGATAGCAGCAGGCCAACATTCGCTGCCGTATAAAAGAATTGGTCGGACGATGCTCTTGTATATCAGCCCCTTGAGCATGGACGGTATTCTGCGGTCGCAGACCACACCAGTGACCTTCCGCCATTTGGCCCAGGCAGCGCTTATCCAGCCATGGACATCGTGATCGATGCCTCCAGACTCGTGCATAACGGATCCAAGGTACCTGAACTTCTCCGACTTAACGGCTGGCTCAGGTCCTGTAAGGATGGTGCTCGAGTCCCGGCTCCCGCAGGCCATGCCATCCTCCGACTTCGACACATGTAGTTTAAGACCGCCGTTCTCAAGCGTACCCTTCCAGAGGTTCACTTTACGCTCCAGCGTCAGTCGGTTCTCGGCAATGAATGTCATCGGCATACATCATCAGCTATGGAGGCTGGTCCTGGATGTGAGCCGAGACAGTAGAATATAGTATAGTACATTGAATAAGAACGGACTAAGAGCCGAGCCCTGGTGAACCCCCACTATAATCGGGAAGGGCCTAGTGTCGCCAACAGCAGTCCTAACCATAGAAGCGGAATCGTGGTACATGCCTCTGATAACCTCAATGTAGGCCTCAGAAATCCTTTTGGATCGCAATGCCCACCAGATACACTGACGAGACACACAAATTCCAATTCAAATTCAAGTTCAAAATATTCTTTATTCAAATAGACTTATAATAAGCACTTTTGAATCGCCGAATGAACATATGAACAAAAAGCTACCACCGGTTCGGAAGGCAGTTCTGCTGAGAAGAGCCGACAAGAAACTCAACAGTTGCTCTTTTCAAAATCAATGGTACAATCTATTACATTAGTTGGCAGCTATCCTGCATTACATTCAATAGACATTAATTCCATAAATGTTTGTAATAAGCTTTACTTGACAGAATTTTTTTACTGATATTTTAAATTTTGGAAGTGGCAAACCTAGAATACACTGCGGAATTTTATTTAATTTAATACACGTATGCTTAGACCCATAAAAGATTTATTAACTTTTTGGAGGCGAAAACTTGAAATAACAATCTTATTTTTATTTCTCGTTCCTATCATATGATTGTCACTATGTTTACTATGACAATGTATATTTTGTCGGACAAAGAGAATATTATAGTATATAAACTGGGAAGCAACTGTAAGAATACCTGCATCTTTGAAAACATCTCGCATCTTTGAAAACATCAGCACGTTTAGCTACTGTGTACTCCACCATGTATCCTTGTCGATGGCACGTCCTCCCCATAAAGGCCAAGAACTCGCCCGCCCGCCGCAATGATTGCCGACTGAGCCCGATCCCAAGCATCCTGAGCAGTCTCGGTGGTAGTCGAAAGATTATGACTTTTCACCTCTGCCAGGACCTCTGGTCGGTCTGCATCGGTCCATTCAGCAAACACCACTTGATTCGAGGAGGATCCGATCTTTTTATTTGATAAAGTGCTATTTTCTTTATAAAATGTCGTCGTCCAATTGTTTTGTTTTATGTTGGTTATAAAGTACCAATATATTTGTCCCTGACTTGCTTGGCCGATCATTTTTTTCCATTTTATCATAAAAACTAAAAAAATTGAATCTTTTTTAGGTAAATAATATTTATATTACTAAAATATATAACAAATAATGCACTGCATGGTACTGAGCGACTCAGTGGCGGAGGTCACCGAGAAGTGGCCTATTTGTAGAATTCGTAGAACTAGATGGGTCTGTGAGACCCGACGTCCATACTTAAAGGTTAAAGATAACGGAATGTCTAAACACTAGGTTCCCAGGGTCGCTGCCTACCCTACTGAGTGTGGGCTACGGCGTAAAAAAATTAAACAGACAAAGACATTATGTTACAACGCTGTGTTCTTAAGTTTCCCCCGAATTCAAGAAATCACATGTGGAGTGGAGAAACTCAACACAAACAGTTCATTTATCCCGAGTGGTAATCGAACCTACAAACTTGTAGAGCCAGAGATAATACTGCGCCAAGATGACCTAATTTAATATATAAAATATATAGTTTATATAAGCTGCCCATAAAAGAAGTAGTGTTTTATACTTTTCAATACAAAATTATTTGTTGATGAAATAAAATTGAATGTTTGTAAGCACTGACCATTTAAATTACAGTTAGTGTCTAAGTAATGTTAGGCGTCTGCGTTCAGAATCTTGATCTTTCTCAATGAAATTATTTCTGTTATACAAACGTTTTAAAATCAGCAGATATAAATTATGAGGTTTTAGCTTGCTTTTAAGTTTATTAATATAATATATATCACGCTTTATCTCGCATATAGCAAGGCAGGCATAGGGAGCCTCGTGTTAAAACAATTTAATCCACATGCACCCCCCATTTTTATAGACGTCGCGTATGAGTAGCGGAAAAATAAAGGTAATTTAAATACAGTTTATTCTTCCAAATAGAAAAGAACCAACAAATCGACGACGTTAACAATGGCACGCTGTTTCGCAAATTTCAACCCAAAATCCCCTAAAAAAAGTACTAAAATTTACACCAAACACTGTAAAATATTTCCAAAAATACCCACAATAATATTTATTTTACAAATTACCGCAGACGTTGAGTACAAAATGATAAACATTCGCCTAATTAGCTATAACTCGAAGGGGGAACGCTAAACAGTCATTATTCTCTTCATTCTTGACACGTGTTCTTCATATATCCCACAGATTGGCCCGTCACTTAGAATATCAAAATATTTTAAAAGTAAGTCGGTACAACCATATATCAGGAACTACAAAGCCGTCAGCGCATCACATGGTAACTATTATGTTTAAAAGAGAGCATACTTCGTCAGTGTAGGTTTTGTATTTTAATTTTGGTTTAAGAATATTTTTTAATTGTAGCAGATGTTTTTGTGTATATCAATTTTTTTATTTTATTTTTACCAACTTAAAAAAAGAAGGAGTTCACCGTCAGAATGAATTTGACATCTACATTAGGGTGGGTCAAAATTTTTTTTAATGTAATCGACTTCTAATTGCGAAAATATGTTGAATTTAGGTACCTATCGGTATAAACCCTTTAAACTATTATTGAAATATTTTAAGTGGAACAGCCCGCGCATGGCGTTAAAGTGTGCGCTCCCGTGTGGTTCCAAATATAAACAGATTCATCCTGAAAAGATGGATCACGGCACCTTTGGAAATTTATTGAAAGTTCGCGATTCTTAAAACACGTTATATCATAAACATAGCATTACAAAAGAACAACATACAATATATGTAGCTAAATATCAAAATTACACATAAAATTCATTTTTAACTGCGCCCCAGTGTATAAGAGTGTTTTCATTGAGATACTCAGTATCTCGGTTATTCATAAATCTCGGTTTAAACTGTTTACGAACGCTCGCAGTCGTATATCACACGTCTATTTCCATTCGAAGATCTCAACAGACAAATTTTTCGAAGTGAATTTAACAAAGATTATTTGTTTATGCAGCTGTAGATGCAACAGTGTGTGTATATCTATATATTAATACCTTATCGCTAATAGTCGCAAGAACTTTTCTTTCTCTTCTAATGAGTATTAGGATAGCATACGTTAGCAAAGCATAGCGGGCTTTCGGCGGAAAACGAAGTGTCTTAGCACTAAGATTCCAGGTCACCTTAGCATATCGTGCTATATAATACAGCGTGAAGCTAAATAAAAAAAAACTTTACCAAAAACTATTAGTTCCCCTATTTCAATTATTCTAATTGTATTTCTTCTATCTACTCCGCTGTATGTGAGATACAGCGTCACTCCATTCTACTTTTAATCTATTATTTAATGATATCTTTCTATTTCAATGAATAAATAAATAATCTATATTCGCTTCATCTTTGCCTCAAACATCTCAAGTAGCCGCGATGCCTCGCAGCGTTTACGATAAATCGTCATATCTCGATCACAGCTCGGACGTTCGAACGTAAAACACGCGGTAGTTATCTGCGATCGACTGCGTCGTTACGATATTTACGCGTTTGCCCTCTAGATTATTATCGGGAACGGTTTGTTTCGTCCGTTGTGATTGCTTTACACTTAGTGTTATTTAGGAGGTTTTAAGGCTTATTTTTATTTATTTTTTGGCGGTGAGCACTGACCATCAGGTATCATTTCCTAAAAATAGCACCTAAGTTAACCAGCCCTATCTGTCACAGATAGAGGCCAGTAGTCTAGTCCACCTAAATTAGAGACATGTTTAGTGATGGAACTCAATGCCACAGTTTTTATGCCAGAACGGGAAACTAAAATTTCCTGACTGGGGATCGAATCCATAATCAATACGTGAATGGTCTGATAATGATCCATTGAGCCACCATGGTCAGCCATTTAATTACATTACTTCAATACAGTTTTGATACGTACATATTCGAAAGAGCAAACGCAATATTCCTTGACAGCTTAAAACTAAGAACATTTGAACT
The DNA here is from genome assembly GCA_013403645.1 of Heliconius nattereri. Taxonomy (NCBI): domain Eukaryota; kingdom Metazoa; phylum Arthropoda; class Insecta; order Lepidoptera; family Nymphalidae; genus Heliconius; species Heliconius nattereri. The sequence goes on along the minus strand of JAAIXI010000234.1, from coordinate 13,434,394 downwards.
TTCACAGTTCCCAGTGCACCCTCGACCTAGTTAGGAGCTAGTGATGTGTCAGATTACATGACAAAGTTGATAATAGTTTAACTTTTAACTGTTATAAAATGGACGTGATATAATCAAATATTTAACTATTTAATAGATAATTTAAATTTCCAACACTATTAATGCAATCTGAGATCAATTTTAGGTTTATGTGGTAGTATAATTAAGCTTTATATGAAATATGATTAATAAAAAGAAATATTATCTAAACACCATATAAAACTAAAATTGATCTTACTAAAGCGTCTAACAAATCCTTGCGTGAAGCAATGTTTAAGTTGAGTGCCACTACTCAACACGCAATATCAGGAATTTGGGTAGAAAATTAAGAACAGAGAGTCATTAGACTCGCCAATCAACACGCATTGCTTCGAGAATTTCGCGGAAAGTAGAGAACGGAGGTGTCCTAATAAGAACTAAGTGTCAGTGAAAAGCACAAAAATAAAGTTATTTCAATAATTTAATTCAAATATACATGAAAGTTGGATATTCAATTCCTGCCACATACAGGTATCATTCTAAAAACAACATACAACAAATAACAAGAATTTCCCTATATTTCAATTGAAACAACAATAACCTACAACAAAAACAAAAATAAACATAATTTCAGCATTAAATTGCAGACGAACAGATAAAATGTTGCTTTTTAAGTTCCTTAGTTCCTCAAGCGTAGTGTATATAATGTAAGTAATTAATAAAAATTACTAAGCCTTTAAAAAACAATGAGTATTACAGCAAAAACTGTTAACTGTAAAACAATTCATAGTAATGAATACTCCACATACAATATACCAATCAAGTGGAAATTAAATAGAGCGGTATCTATACGCGCAATTAGGTATCGAGTCGCTTTTACGACTAAGGCATTGACAACGTTGATGCTAAACCTAAAATCTTTAAAACTACCTATCGTTGCAATTTAGACTTTACTATCTATAAAATAAGATATGTATAATATGAAAAAACAAGCATTACTATCTTTGTTTTCATGTATGACAGTGTAAAAATATACAAGATACTTTTTATCCCAAAAAGTAGCACTTTGAGCTCTATCTTTATAATTTTAGAGGTTACTTTCTAAAAGTCGCCCACCAAAGCTAACCAACTAAGGAGGACTTGACACGGTCATATAAAACATTGGATATGAGGACATAAAAATTCTCAAAGCGCTGTCACCGTCCCCTCTATCGTCATTACATTTGTCAACTGTCAAGTTGTAACGCGGCTGGTATAATTTAAATGATAATTATAACGTGCAGTCCAAACGGTTGCTCTTTCTGTTTCTGTTTATGTGTTTATATTTATGTTTATAGGTGGAGCTTTTTGAAATTTATTATAAGAAATATTTTACTTATGTTCGATTGTATTTTAAGAATTAATGGTGCTTTTTTGAGTTTTTATGGAGTGTTGGGTGTTATTGAATTTTATTGTAGAGTAGATAAAAAGAGACACGAAGAAACTTTTAAAATATTTAAACTTTATAAATAATTTGAAAATAACCAAATTTTTTACAGCTTTTATGGAATAAATTATGATAACTAAATTAAATAGTATAGAGGACAGAGAACCTTTTTTTGTAATATTAATCTGATACTTAAGTGTAAAACTTAACAAAAAAATACTTCACCAGTGGCTCTATGTACGTATGTAGAGCTTTTCAAAACTTTAATTTTGAAAAGCATTCTGTTTTTCTCCCACTACCCACTCAACTTTTCGAGAACCCACGCGTTGAATAATGGATCTCAACCATCGAATTTCATTCTGTTACCTAAGTAAGTAAAACAAAAACACTATTACCCCCGAGGAAAAATTTCACCCACCGCATTTACAATCAAACTCTAAAATTAATAAAAATAAATTAGCAGTAGATAGATATATTTTAGAAGAATTTCAAAATCCCCAAACAACTAACGCTACTGGTTTTAAAGCATGTCATCAAATACTCGCCGAAGTACAAGATACTATCTTGGGCCAGTTATTTATTTTGTGAGACATCGCTGTTTACGAGCTGCCGACCGAATGATCAGATCTTATCATTTTATTGTCACTGTAATGTGTCAAATGTATTAATGTTGGTATCTAAGGTCTTCTGTGTGGACATTTTGTTTCGAATTTTATGTTTTTTGGTGCGTCATTTGATTTCGATAGCATCGTTTTTTTTAATGGAATTTTGTAGGTTGAATGTTGAACGATTGTTTAGTTTTTTTAATTGTTTGTTAGGTGGGCGTGTTGTTTGAAATCTCTAAAGCTTGAAATTTATGACTATCTATAATTATCTATATATAGAAGTCTTCCGTTGCTGACTGATTAGCGCAGTATAGACGAAACTATTAGACTCAAAAAGCTTAAAATCAACATATAAGTAAATGTGGAGAGAGGAATTTTGAAAAATTCCTACAAAGACAGAATAAAATATTCTATATTGTAGAATAGAACAGTGACTTATCAACACTTCTTTACGCAGAAAGATTTTTTTAGATTCTCTCTATAGTTTCAAAACATATAATAGCAGTCATAGATAATAAAGAAAAGGAATCCACCGCCGCATTTTTTCTCGTCAGAGCAGAAAATTTAATATTCATTCTCACGAGTGGTAATTGGACCTACAACCACCACTTCCTATTTGGCAAAATACATCTTAGAAAAAAGAAAGAAGAAGAATAAAGAATTAGAAACTTTTATACTATTTAATTTCTATACAAGACGTCCAACTAGCCCTTATTGAAAGTCTGTGAAACGACAGACATATCAATTAAAATAGCTGAAGACCGTCGCACGCAGTAATGCCAGGAACTTGATAGTACCGGTACTCGCTGATGTATGGAACGATGGAGGTGGTGTTTTTATAATAAAACAATAGTGATATAAAAAGACATATAATATAAAATAAAATATATAATAATATAAAAAATACCTTTATCAGCGAAAGGTTTATATTAAAATAGACTTTATACGATAAAGTCTTATAATGCAAAAAAAACTATAAATATTTAACTTCACACTCGTACACACACATAAATAATCATCCGTTATCACTGACTGACAAGAATTACTTTCCATTTCATACTGCTACATACAGTATACATTTTTAGCTTTACAGCACACAGATCAGAGGCAGAAAGTTAAGACAGTGTTAAGACACTCCGCTTCCCATTTTCCGCCGAATTCTCGAGGCATTGATCTGACAGAATTAAAAGCAACGCCGCGCTAAATATTCAATATTATATTTACTCGAGTGCCACAACCTGTCACGTTTACAGTCACACCCTTGTGCGCCTGCGCAACGACTGGCCTCAACAGTGTTTCTTCAACATAAATTTTCTAATACCACATCCACATCTCCACATTCCGTCATACACATAACAAATCGACAATATATGGCCACCATTACCCATTTGAGCTACGTTTAGCATTTATAAATATTCTGTAATGCCTTCGAGAACGTAATGGCGCGTAAAGCCCTTTATATGATAATGTCGTGACTGGCATAAGATAACAGGAAGGGTAAAAACTTGTAATACATTGTTATATTAATGGATTGGACTTAGTTAACGAATAGGTGCAGTTGCAATGTGCTAACCGCTTCGTAATGGTTATAGGTTCAAATTATATATGTTTTTGGTGATAAATATAAAAATAGTTCTAAAGTGGGGTTGTAAAATAAAACGCATATGCTATATAATAATTATGTCGTAAAGTAAGGAAAGCACGTATGGCCTAGTATAGGCAAGCAATAGCTTGCTTAATTGTGCCTAATCTTTATACTTACCATATTTGGTAAGCTTTTATTAAATGAACTAAAAAGTTCAAATTGGTTAATTTTATTTTATTTTAATTTATTTTTAACTTATTAGTCTACCTTAGAATAGAAAGGTAAGGTTTTCATACAAAGAGCAATGCTCGGTGCCCCGAAGTTGGTACGTTACCGTCTATATATTCCCTTATGCCGTCCAGACATCAGTACAATCAAAGACCTTACCTTAGGTTATAAAGGTTTCATGTTTTTTATGATATACTAACTAATTTTGCCTTCCGTAAAAACGAATTACCACCAGTTAATATTTAATTGTAAATTGGCGTAGCTCTGTTCTTCACGTAGGTACCTAAGTAATAGCAAATAAACAAAACAATATAAGCGGAATCGGCAGCCATTACTTTCGAATAAACCCACATACGATTTAATTGCGCCGGCACATGATTAAGTGTTAGGCGCAAATTTCAAACTGCAAGTATTTCCATTAATACCATTCTATTTTAAAGTAGATTTGTAAGATTTACGATTATAGTTCTTGCATTATATATATTTAAATTATTTTACTGCAGCTTTCCAGCAAAATATAATGAACTAGCTTTTATTTGCGGCTTCGCTCCCTTAGTCAAATAACCAGCAGTATGTATGTATGACACATGACACAATCTTAATAGCATTGTATCACTTTATATTGTAATAGATTTACCCGGTGAAAGCGTCACGTCTACCTATAGTAATGACATAGTGACTCGCCACTATTTCATTCTCTCTCACTTCCTGTCGTTGTGGTTAGTACATTAATATTAGCTTCACGTTGTATCCCGCATGTAACGAGCTAGACAGAGGAAATCCAGGAACCTAGTGCTAAGATACTCCATTCTCATTAAGATACTTTAGTCCCCCATTCCGTGCTCATTCTATATAACAAGAAAAACCACAAAACACGGTCAATCCCAAACAATCACTTACAAAACCTCCCAACCCATTCCATTCCATTCCGTTTCACTATAAATCATAACAAACGTAACGTATCGCTCAAACATAAATCAGTGATTGTAAATTGAATTTTATACCGCAATTAAACCGACCTTTCCCGCCGCCCGTAAATATACGTAAATACGTATAAATACTCGTAAACGCGTATTATCGTTAAAACGTCGACTGAGTTATAAATCTAACGGAATGGAACGGTCTTACTCAGCCATAGATTAACCTACATAGATGCGTCAAACTTACTTTTATTGCGTATTTTGTATTGCTGTAAGTCATTTGGCTTAAGCAATGGGTTTTAGTTGGTTATTTTGTAATAAAATGTGCTATATTATTAGTTAAGGATTAAATGGTTATCTCTCTGGCGATGTTCTTGGGTTGTTGAAATAAGTACCTATAATTTTATATAAAAAAATGATTTTTACTTGCTTCTTTGCTTCGTTGAGAGAATGAGTTAGGAGAGAACGGCAGAAATGATTTATGAAGCAGGTGGTAAAAGAGGCAGTAGGTGACTTTGGTCGATCTTTGGAAATACAATATCGACGCTAGTGGAGGGAGTCCATGTAAAAAAGATGAGGACCTTCTCACAGGGCATATATGAAGAGCTTGTTCGGGTTGAAGACAGTGGACGAGGCAAGAGAGATGTGCTTTTGTGCTCTATTCTCTCTCTAGATACAGATTTGACAAAAAAATCATATTAAATCTTTATTTCCTCAAAGTAACTACATAAATAATAAGGACGGAGTGACTTTTCAAATTACTCCGTACCTTTTTTACAAGCGCAAAATACGTATACTATAGAATTGTTATAGATGGAAAAGATACTGTATCTTTGGGAAACAGTGTTATGGCACTGTTTCCATTAAGACATTTCCGTCCCCCATTTTTTTCCGAATTATGGAGGCATTACGTGTTGAGCTATGAAACTCAACGCCCTAATGCTTTGTTACCAGAGCGAGGAATAAAAGTATTACCTACTTAATTTCCACGAGTGAGAATAGAACTCACAGCACGTACGCTTGTACGCCTGCACCACGATTAGCCCTCTATTTCTTACTTTTAAATACATAATCTACAAAAAGTGATCTTAACCACATACATATTTATAATTTATCTTTGCAAAACAACAAATAATCGTAAAATACTCAACTTTACTTGGACTGTTAAAGATTTATTTCCGAGCCAACTTCTAAAAAAGGAGGTTCGCAATTAGTTACACAAGTTATAGGTTCAAATAAATTAATACGTTTATGAGTAAACACATTTTTTTATCTGTAACCAATAAACATGAGGCAGAACGTATAAGGTCTTTGCCTATTCTGTCCAATATAAATATTAAATGTGAAACATGTATGTAGATTTTTCTTAGTAATTTCATAAGAAATGTATATATTTTGTTATAATTTATGCAAGTAACGCTGTACCTTTATGCCCATATATGGCTAGTAATAATAACGGACAGTATAGCATAAAACTAGATTAAAAAAAATAGCTTCAAGTTGTACCCTGCATACAATAGGGTAGGCAGAGCGAACCTAGTGTTAAGACATTCCGTTTTCCACTTTCTACCGATTTTTTCGAGGCTTTGCGTGTTGAGTGGTGGAACTCAACGCCGAGATTTTTGATGCCAGGGCGAAGAAATGAAAATATTAAGAAATAATAATTTATTCCCTCGGATCGAACCAACAATCGTCATGTTACAGTCACAACCTTGTGCTCTTGCGCCACCACGGCCTCTTAAATTAATATTAATAGCAATTAAATTAGAACCGTGGCTGAAAACACCGTAAACTGACAATTTATCGATTCGAGTTTAAATTACACTATATATTAAATTACTTGACCTGAGTAATACAAGTGCTAACTTTTATAAATAAATTATTTTGTAATTTAAATTATGCGTGTATTTTTAACTAATTATGTTTATTTTTATATGTATCACTATTTTTTATGTTAAAAAGAACTTTATCTACCTCAACATTTTAAGTATTATTATTGGCTTAGAACTTGCTCTGGTTAATATTAAAAGATGAAATTCAACGATTCGAGAACCGAACTCACAATTATATCTAGGTATCTAAAAAAGCCCATGGCTGTATTTCTATTGCCTTTTTGTACATATTTAAACGATTTTAATACACATTACGAGCATACCACAATACTAGCTACAACCTTTCATATTTTAAAAGTTTTGACACTACAAAAAATGTCACAAAATTCATTCTAGTCAACAGAACAGTGACAGTGATATAAAAAAAAACTGAAAATAAATAAAATAGCAAAAAGCACCTGTCAAAGACAAATTCCCGGCGATCGAGCTTAACTCGCAAAACCTACAACGGCACGGCTAACGCCAACTAACAATGTTTACAATTTCAACGTACGACGAAATCCGCTTCCACCTCTGTTGTTCGCTGCACGTGTGTTCGTGTGTTTAGATTTAGACCAATTACTAGTAAACTAGCGATGCTGACTTGGCTTCGCCCGCTTCAACTTATTGTTGTATTATCGTCAAATTATACACAACAGTTTACAGTTTACATCGAAACGATTCACGTGACATAACTAGTAGTTTCGGAGAACAACGCGATGAACTAACCAAACTCTTCAATTTTATAATATTAGTATAAATATAGGTGACACAGCAATCAAACAATCAATTCTATTAACTATAAATAATTCGCCATGCTCATTATTTATCATAATAATCGACGTGACAGGTTCAATTTGTCCTGTCACGCTGTCACGCTCGTTTCTTTACAAACAGCGTGCTATTGTGCCATCATTGTCCAGATGTGGGTGCCGACTGCGGATACGGATTGAATGCAAACTCCGTACCGTAACAAGCGTCTTGGTGAGGTGAATGTATGGAAATGAACTTTTACTTTAGATTTATATTTAGATTTTTTTTATTTGCTATATGCTAGCATATAGCAGGGCAAAGGGAACCTCGCGCTAAAATACTCCTTTGCCTACATACCCTCGAATTTTTCGAAACACTGTGTGGCAGAAATAAAAATAACATAATTCCCCCAAGCGGTAATTCAACCCACCACCGCTACAACCAGATGCAGTGCCACCACGGATTTTTAAGGTTTATGTAGAAAATTCAAGGCTACGTACTTAGTATCTTTAGCAAAAGTACGAAAATTTGAATGTGGCGGAATATAAACACCTTTTATATAGCAGGTTTAAGTCTTGCTTTTTTAAAAAAAAAGGTATACTAACAAAAAATACTTTAAATAATTAAATCCCTACAAAAAATCTATCTCCACAATGAGCTTCCCCCAAACATATCGGCAGCTTGTTAACGCAGTAACAACTGACGCGTGTCGCCGACAGCGCGCTGGCGACAATGCCAATGTAAGGGATGACACCGTCTGCCGGTGGCGAATAAAATTTGAAATTATTTTCACGGTTAACTTCAATTTCTTGTAGGTAAACTATCGTGTTTTTCACTCATAAGTAATATATGAATAAACAATAAAATATTTTAGCCAGTTATTTGTTGGTGTTCTTTTGTTTGGTATCAAGACGTAAGTGCGAGTTCCGCCATACCACCAATTTATCGGAAGGTAGAAAACGGAAGTGTATTAATGGGAACGGAGTATCTTGACACTAGAACACCACTACTACTACTATACTTATATAAATACATGTCCCAGTCACAATCAATAAACAATCCCTCAAACCGTTTCACTTGTCGCTCTCACTCTACGCACCAATAAATTATTTAGAAAGAGTTAGCAAGCAACTCTCAGTGCGATCACAAAGCTATATTTTCATCGTCGCAGTCGTAAAGTTGTCGTGTCTGCACATTCTGGATGGATCCGCGACAGATGCTGGTACAAATGGAATGGACTGTATGGACTGTATGGACTGCATGGACCGTGTTCCGTTTAATATATTGGTGTTGAGGTGTTGAGGCTTATTTTTAGATGGTGCAATTAATTAATTTTGTTGGGGAACCCTCAGTTTGATGCTTTGTGGAGATCATATACAATAGAAGATTGAATATATTTATAATGATGGCTGTAGTGAGGCAGCGGCACTGTCTAATGGTAAACGCCACGGTTGTGATTCGATTCGGCTCGAGTTATTTTCATTTTCCCATCAGGATTCTGGCAAAATAGGGAAGGGTTTGGAAAATAGGGAAGTCTCTGGACAAAGAGATATTCCTTCATAAATTATTACAAGGCGAAATGCCTCAAGAATTCAGCGGAGAGTGAAGAACGGAAGTATCTTAATGGAAAGGGAATGTCTTAACATTAGGTTCCCAGGTTACCTATGCTAAGTGTGGGATATGTTGTGAAACTAAAAAAAATAGTCTACTCATGTTACGTCGAGTTGTATTCGATCCTACAACTTCATGTATATTCAAACAAAAAAAAAAGGTGACTATAAAAGATTTACATTTGTGTTAACATTTGACTACTATTTACTTTTTTTTTCTTAGAAGCAATTTTTCATGGTGGTCCCATAAAAGTTATCTTAGAGCCGCATATTATAGTTATATTAGTTTTTTGATGTTGAATAACGCAGAAGTAACTAAAAACCAAAGTAATTTGGCTGGATGTACACGCGACGGTTGTATCGTCGATTCTTAATGTAGGGAATGAATTATTTTTATTTGTTCACTTTGGAGACTAGACGAGTTATGATATTGTGTGTTGAATGGCGGAACCTAACTTAACGTTAAGTTATTACTAAATTGATATACTAACTATATGTAATGATTTTCATAAAGATTAATTTCTACTTAGGGTAAGGGATAAGTCGATATTATAATTATGTATTAGCAAATTTATAACACAATTTAAAATTCGCACAAGCACCAATGTAGGAAATCTCGATAGTTATAAATAACAAAAAATACTTACACATTAAAAAAATACATTTAAATTTATACATATATAACTCTATCAATAAAAAATACAATTTTCCTATTAAATACCATAAAACCCCCATTAATCCCCAAAAACACCAACATATCCATTAATAATTCAACATAAGCGAACAAAAACGAGTAGCTAGCTCATCCCGCTAGTTTAGTTTCTTAGTAGTCGTCTCTCGCTTACCGAATGACTCCCACAAATAACATTGATGTACGTTAATAGCGACGTTTTGGTGTTTGCCGTAAGTTTATAGCGGTTGCCCTATTATGGGAAAACAAGATATTTGTATGCGGAATGGGATTTGTTGATGGGATTTGAGATTCTGCGGGTTAATGGTTTGACTTTTAGTGATGGTTGTTTTAGTTGTTATTTTTTAACTTTATGCTGTATTCCGCATTAAGGCAAGGGGAACTTAGTGTTAAGACACTCCGTTTCACATGCACCACTCACTATTTCGAGGCATTGTGTGTTGGGTGGCGAAGGTAATCGCCGTGCTTTGTATTGTTACTAGACTGAGGAAACGAAAATAATTAATTTCTTCGATAATTCAAATCCAATCTACAACCGTTGCGCTTGCCATGGCTAGGAATTTTTAGTGTGTGTATATTAAAACTTATTTATTTATTAGTTAAGCTATCATTTAGTACAGCTATAACACTTTTAGTTAAATTGAAAATACAAGTTTTAGTTGACATTAAAACAAAGTATTGATATGGATGTATTTTGATAACATATTTTGGTATGACGTGTACATTATAAATACTCTTTTAATAAAATTAATTTATTACCATACCATTCATTTATTACCACGCTAATTAGACGGAAAACAACACTGCACATTGTCCCATTAGACGGATAAATCAACTATTATTATTAATGAAATACAATTTGAAAATTAAAATTTAATGTTATACCATCTCAATCAATTATTACAAATTTTCTAATTTTTTCTATAATATTTCTCAATCGAATTCTTAAACCACAAAAGTCCATAACTCGAACCAAAACGATACGGGGTCAAACACTCGCGCCTCGCAAAATAAACACGATATATCCTTAAGTAATTGTATTAAATGCGACTTTATTGTTCGCGGAATGAATTTACACGATCATATATTAGACATCGCTGTCGTAAATTGTATTATGTTTATTTAACACTGAACACTGATAGGTGCGATGCGAAATGGAAAAACGTACGGCCTTATTTTTTATGTCAGATGTTTATCAGCTTCACGCTTTATCCCGCATATAGCACGGTAAGCTGAGTGACGGAGTTCTAAGCCGCAGGCTGCCTGGCCAGAGCGTGAAAATAAGAATTTATATTATTATTTAAAAAACTGACCGAGCACGGAGTGTTTCGTACCATTATCTAAAAAATCCGAAAAAAAAACATGTTGTTTGTACGGGAGCACCCTTAAATATTTATTTAATTCTATATTTTAGATTTATTGTTAATGCGGCAATAGAAATATGTAAAAATCTCAATAGTCTAAGTATCACGATTCATAAGTGTATCTTATGAATCAGATAACAGTCTTTATATACGGAACCTTCAAAACTAATAAAATATTCAACTAATAGATCATTCTGTTTCAATATATAAAACGTAGCTCCCATAACTAAGAAATGAAAATATTTCATTCCGCCACGTGAACATCGAAACTGCAAGCATCCTTTTCAAGTCAGATGCCGTACCCTAAAATAAAATTCGAACTCACACCCATCACGTTCAATCACCACGATGTCATCAAATACACATTTAACTGTTAATAGAATAAATTAAATTGACAAGAGCATTTGGTCACGTAAGGGTGAGTTTGGGTTAAATGAACTGATCCTGAATTTAATTAGTATGTTTTTGACCTAATTACAAGGAAACAGAGAAAATATGTGTATTAATATTTGTAAGTTAAATATACATTTAGTTAAAATACATTATTTTTGTAGCTTTACTCTGTATCCCACATATAGCCGAGTGGGCAGAAGTAATCTGTTAAAAAGTGTTTAAATAATGAAGCAGAAAGTGTGGAATAGCATATTTTAATACTGTACAAGAAATACGTGAAGCTGGTATTTTTATAATAATTAAAGTTCGAAGACACTAACGTAACACCGCAAAATAGAACCAATTTTTCAGCTTAAAAACACATTTTGGTATTTAATTTACGACTATAATTTATTTACCATCTATATAAATGTTGATTGCTTTAGCTAATTGAGGATAAAAAAATAGCACCAGCGTGTTTTATACGACCCTGAACTACAATAAAGATTATGTACGTAGTTAATGAAACTGTAATAAAAAGTGTTTATTCGTACGGTAATACTTAAAATTACTTTAAACGTGAAATATTGGTATAGTAATGTGGTCTATACTAAAATATAAATAAAGGTGAATATTGTTTAAAATTCTGTAGGGAAGAGGAGAGTGGGGTTAGTTGTATATACATTCGTAACCCGATAGCGATGGAACAGAGGGTAATTAAATTTTTTACGATACACCTAGCGGTTTTATTCATCCATAAATTTAAATAATCTGTTCGTCTGTTCAAATGTTATAAAGCTAAACGGGTTCAGTCGTTTAAAACTTATTATAGGGTCATTTACAATTTTCTTTACAATTTTACTTTTTAATGTTCATTCTTCTATTGCATAATTTTGAGTACACAAAGAGAAAGTATTGTTACATTAACACTTTTAGCATTCTTTATATTTGACACAACGTTTAACTGTAGATACGTGTGACACTTGTGTGAGGCAAAAAGACAAAGCGCGATGTTAAGCTCCACCATTCAATGCACAATGTCTCGAAAATTGGGCTGGAAATGAAAAAAAATTCATGTTCGAATAAATGGTAAATATTTTTCTATTCTTAATGCGTGAGTGTGTGGGTAACATTTAAAAAATAAAATAAGATATCTTTCAACACACAACTATATTTCAATTGCTACTTATTTCAATAATCCAATTAAAAATTGGATGTCAGAAAACTGTCAGAGGTATCATTTATAAAAAAAGCTAATTAAATAAAGTTTATTTGCTTTGCTTTTGATTATTTTTATTAATGGTTTTGAATATACCTACCTATACGAATATTGTATATTAATTAAAACTGGAAGAACTTAACTACGAAAATTTTAGCATACATTTCTCAACAGAACCATTGGGGTGAAGGTTGTGGCTTCGATTCTCGAGTCGAGACTCGAAGTAATGAATGATTTTCATTTCTTCGCTCTGGTAAGAAAGCAAAGTGCGGCGTCGAAATTCGGGAAAGGTGGAGAACGGAGATCCTAGAATTTATGTGAAGCAAAAGAAACCACGAGGATGATGAAAATTAGCTTCCCGCTTTTTCCATCAAATCCGGTTGGCAAAGAAGAAGAAGCTTCCTATTAATTTTCGAGACATTATGCGTCTGAACTCAACGCCACACTTTGTCTACCAAATTTGTAATTCAAATTAAATAAAATAATTCCCCCGAGTGGAAATCGAACCCACCATTATAATCTACAATCAGACACTGTCCCACTGCGATCCAACGGTGAGATATTAATGAATTAATAAAATTCCATCTGGATCCTCCCCACTCCCATTCATCAAAGTCCTCGTTATGAATACCCTGTCAAATTACAATGAGAAACTTAATAGAAAAAGTTTGACGGTGTCGACGCGGCGCGCGATGGCAGCCAGTGACAGATTTTAAATTTAATATTGAACATTTTGCGTACAACAACGTCCGCTTAATGAGTGGACCGAGAATTTTGAGCTTTTTAAGCTCGATGCTATTGCTCTGTTCAATGCTCTGTTTAAGCTCGATGCTTTTGCTCTGTTTGCTCTGCTCTAAACAATAAATATAAAAATACCTATTTTTATATTTATTGTTTAATTATAATATATTTATTGCTTCATGCTACATGATTTAGCAAGATAGGTTAAGTTAACTTAGTGTTCAGGCACTCCGTTCTCTGCTTTCCGTCTGAATCTGAGACCTAAAGTTTTTATCCATTTCCATGCAAAAACTACTGAACGGATTTAGATGAAACTTTTCAGTTATGTTAAATATGAACCAGAATACTTCATATATAATACAATATAAATTGTATGTAAAGATGTTGTATAATTTAGTAACATCGTAAAAATACGTTCATGCATGCGAAGCCGCAGGTAGACCGCTAGTATATTATAACCTCATTATATTAAATTTAAAACTTCAATTATCTTTGTTTTGAAAAGATTTAAATCTACTACCAGAAACAGCCCTTTCATGTTTCTATAGGAAAATAATCCTTATTCACATGTCTTCAAAATAAACACACATCTGCATTTATTTTCAGAATTGACGATCGATTTTTATTTTGTTGGAAGCAATAAAGTTTATTCGTGAAGTCGTCAATCAATCAAACGGGCTGTTATAATTTTATGCGAGTTCGGATATCAATTATAAATCAACGTTGCAACAATAAACTTGCTTTTTACCAGATATTAAGCTAAGAACAGATTTTGTTTTTTTTTTCAACAAACTTTCAACTAGGTTCCCTAAGACTAAGATACTCCGTTGGGCACGCAACGCGCAATTTTCGTGACAATTCTTGTAGAATGGTGCAATTCACTGTCACACTTTGTTTTATTACCAAGTTAAGTAATTTTGACTTTTTTTCAGGCGTACTCCACAACCTTCACACTTACAGGGTCTTACAACATATGAACGTACTAATTAAATTACTGGTCTTAGAAAGTTGAAATTTGACATATGATAGGTTAGGGAGTGCAGCAATGGAAAAAAAAACGAAAATTTCCATTTCTTTTTGAAAGTCCACGGTCCATAGAAACATACTCGTAGTTGCACCTATAGGCAAGATAAGCAAAAATAAATCTGTGACAAAATGTTAGCAGCAACACATAGCGAGTTACGCAGAGGAATCCCCATAACCTAATTTTAAGACACTTCCGTTCCCCACGTTCTGTCAAATTCTGAAAGCATTTCGTGTTGTGTGGCGGAACTCAACTCCGCGATTTACTTCGCTACGAGAGCTAAAAAACTAAAATATTAAATATGATTTGCTCGAATGAGAATCGACCCCAAAACCTGTTTACACTCGCACGATTGTCCCACTGCACCACGACTGGCCTCTTACCTATAAAAATATTTATTATATTTAACGAGTAATTACCTCTAAATGAATTATAACTTTTTATTATACCCAATTAACAATATACGAGGGTCCACATTCACATTTTTATTCGCGATAAGAGTAACCTTTACAACGACAAATTTATGATTGAAATGTATAATTTATTACCACTATCTGTCAGCCTTCAGATCGAATTGTTAATTGATCCATCAATATGTCAATTATTTAAGAAAAATCTAAGTGTCTTTATAAATTTAGTAAAAAGTGACATTCGGTCAGTAGACAGTGGTAGTGTCCGACGGTAATACTAAACGCGACGATTGTGACTTCCATTTTCGCTCAAGATAAATGGTGAATTATTTTTATATCCTCGCTTTGGAATCAAGACACAACGTGACGTTGAACTCCATCACTCGACACACAAGTCAACTCTTGTCTCGTCGTATTGGTAAGGATCAGAGGAATCGAGTGTTTTAATACGTTCCCTCTGCCTACTCTGCCTCATTCGGAATACAGAGTGAAGCAAAATAAAAAAAGGAAGCTTAATTTATTACCTCCATCACGACTCCATCCTTCAATTTTTTTTCTTTACTTAAATATTCCATCAACATTTTTAATTATTTGAGAAAAATTCAAATGTCTTGAATTAATGACACATAAATGAATTAAGTGACATTTGATCAGTTGTCTGTGATGTTTTTTTATTTTAATTTTTTTTTATTTATGCACTCCGGACGTACGACCATATCTCGTTTTTTTTATTTTACATATATACTTTTTATCGGTTGATAACTTCGATAGTTTTCCTCGATAAAAGGACTACTTATCCAGTGTAAAAAGGTATACATTTTTTGTTAATTTCAGCATTTCAGATTAGTGCATTTAACCAAAAATCTCTTCAGCTTTAGAATATATGTTCGTAGGCATAACAAGTGAAGTGATCAAGTGAGTTAACAAGTGAAGCAAAATGTATAAAATATTCAAATGAGATGTCTTTTAATCGATATTCCATTATGTTACAACACTATTGAATTAATTATATGGAAACTATTCAATAGTTGCTTAACTAATTCTATTATAGAGATAGTAGAGTCGACATTAGTTCGTATTACATATTGATATTTGAGAGGCCGTCGTGGCCTAAGGGGACTTCTAATATCTTACAAAAATCGGGTAAGAGCGAGTTGGACTCGCTCAACATTCCATACCAATTTCAGGGCTGTATTGATTGTGTGTTGATTTTTTCTATGAAATATCTAAAAATGTTCACTTTTCGGATTTATTCTCTTTTTATATTGCAAGTATTAATTTATTGTCAAATTTCATAACTATAGTTCCATGGGAAATACTCTATAGGTTATGATTACAGTTTACAGCCGCTTACGCTTGTATTCAGATTCTGTGCCGTTCTCCCACGGAGGCCTTCAGCATAATGACAAAAACTGATCCTAAGAAATATATTATTATTTCAAAAACCCTATTGATATAATATAAAAGTGATAAACCAACTATCTAACAGTGCTACTAATAACAACGATAAACAAAAAAATAAAACACTATCACAGCCCAGCACTATCGGGGGTGTCGACGGTAATGCTGTCGTACGTCCGCGTCGTAACTTTCAATTGATACCGCCGCTTTCTGTACAAGACGTGTTTAGTGTTATGACCTTAGGATGCTTCCGTTCAAACCTTTTATGTTGAGTCGATATCTGTTAGATAGCTATTATAATAGTCTGACAAAGATTATGTAGGTTTTTTTTTTCTTTATAACATAATATTTAGATCGTCTTGGTTTAGTGTGACAGCATCTTTCCGTAAACGCGATGATTAGTTTTTACTTTACTCTAATAAGAGAAAGTTCGGCGTTAAGTTACAAAAATCAATGTACAGTGTCTAAAATCCGGCTGACGCAAGTAATACCTTTTATACTATGGCTTTCTGTACTAGACGTTTAGTTTAGACGTTTAGTGTTATGACCTTAGGATGCTAACTAAGTAACTTTGTAATAAAATCTAAGGATTTGAATTTAAACTACTTGTAATAATTGGTATCCTCATGAAGCTGGTGGAACTTTCACAGGTATAAGACATTCGAGCTTGGGTTCGTACCATTTATAGTGTAGAAAAGCGTGTTTATAATTAGTTTTTAAAATAAACTAAAAAATATGATTAGAATATTAAAAGGTACTCCGAAGTGAAACTAATACTTTTATGGTTACAAATGTACTTCTACTTATACTACTTTGACTACAATTTTTTTTAATTATTATTTATAAATTATTTTTTAATTTTTATCTGCCATTGAAACCTATACACTTATAATTTACCTATTTACAAACTATCGCAACCCAATAAATAATAGCACCGGCCATAATCAAAGTGCAGAGCACAGACTATAAATATTTGGAGCGTTCCGTTGCTCCGCGTATTGACAGTTCACAGTGAAACGTCATAAATCATGTCGTCCAACATGGCGGCCTGTTTGACAGTTATCACATGTTGCGCGGGAACATTAAACTCATTGAAATTTATTGCTCAATCGTTGTAGTGTGCTTGTTTATTTTAAGGTTGTAGTACACATAATGGAATAAAATTAGAAATGTATATTAAAAAAAATGTGTTTTAAGTTTTTAAGTCCAACTAATAAAGCTATAGCTAGGTTTTTATCGAGCTACGCGGTGTCCTAAATTCTTATACGGTTACTACAGCTTTTATTAAGATCTCGGTAATATGATTTTTTAATCTAATATAATCTAAATAACATAATATTAGAGACAAGTCGTGGCAAAGGAGCACAAGATCGATCCTACTCGAAGAAATTTAATATTTAATAATTCATATGTAATTATTTAATTTCGTTGCTCTTTTTGCTTTGTTTGCTGTGTTGGGCTACAACACGTAATGCCTCCAGAATTCGGAAACATTTAAGAAGTTGAGAATATTGTGTATAATCAGAAACTTCCCACCTGCGCCAAGATTGCGTCTAGACACGAATAGATCGTACATAATTCTTCATTTGCTTTATCCTAACGCTGTATTTCGATATACCAGGCAGAGGTAATCTAGTATTAACAAATTGCCATTAACATGTTTCAACCATTCTTCGAGACGTTGTGTGTTGAGTGGAGGAACTCAACGTCGTGCTTTGGCCCATCAGATCACTGCGTCACGTGTTGCTTCTATGGGTATAACTTAAAATAAGAACAAAAATTTAAAGATTTGAGATGCTTTTTTATAATTTATAAAGAACATATACAATAATAACCTTTTATGAAAAACTATATATATTTGGTAATTTTACATTCGGGTGGTATAATTTTTACAAGTTTTAAGTGAGTGTATAACAATCTTTATAGATAATAGACTGCCATTATTGTTAGTTAATGAAATGACATTGACAACTGAATTGAATAGGTGTTGACTGATATAGCTCAGTGGTGATTCTTTTTTTTATTTACGCTGGGTCTTGCATAAGAGGGAGATACGCAGAGAGAACCCAGTGTAAGGAGACGTTCTCCACTTTCCGCCCATTCTTCAAGAAAGTAAATGTTTCGCTGAGGGACTTAATCGAAATTATTGATTATCCGATTGGGAATATAACCGTCGAGTTTACAGTAGCAGTACAAAGATAAAAAAGCCGGTCAAGTGCGAGTCGAACTCGCCTATCAATTTCAGGATTGTAGGTCAACGGGAAGTACAACTTATAAAAGTTCATAAACTTGGTTTGATATTAATATCAGCTTAATACTTCCAAGTTATCATGAAATAAATGATTTTGATAGATGGATAACAGAGCATAAGTGTTTCATTTTCCCTTTTGAGGTACGGAACCCTAAAAGATAAAACATACAATACCTAATACCGATAACTTCACTAAATATGACATAATATTGAAAAATTTTAATTATCACCCAACAACTAAACAGTTTTATATAAATCATGGCGTGGCGGTTGACGGCTGACATGTTGACAGTCCTGACAGCGCCTACTGACGTCTCGCAGTCGACGCTCGGCAATTTGAGAGAGAGAAGCTTTTTTTGCTTATTTCGCTATGAAATATTCATAATGGCAACCTTCGTTGTGTCTCTACTAAATATTTTGATAATTATGTAAAGCTGTATGGCCAGTCGTGGTAGGGGGCGTGGGACTATGAATCCGAAAGGTTACGGGTTCGATCCCACTGGAAGAAATGAAATAATTAATATTCTATTATTTGCTCTGTTAAAAAGGGTAAGTGTGTCGTTGAGTTCCGACACTCAATTTAACTAAACTATCTTGACACTACATTTCCTCAGACTACCCTGCTGATATTCGGGACACAGTGTAAATAAATAAAAAACTAACCATTTTTCCACTCTCTCGTTAAAACTATCTAAGATGAATAGACGAAACTGACACTAAAACACATTTAGGTATACACAAGTCCCGCCCCGCGTCCTAACGATCGTCGTCTTTCATACTTTGAATACTTAGTAGAGTTATAAGAATTTACGTCGCACTTACGCGGGGTAACGGCGCGTATAAAATGTTATGACCACTCAGTCGCGGGAGTGTTGAGTTTGGCCTTTTCTTGTCACCGTTTTGGGGGTAGTCGGTTTATGTTTTGTTTGCTATTTTGGGAATAGATTGATCTATTTATATTATAGTTGTATGAGACAGGGGGACAGTATCTGACTGTAAGCGCGGTATAGTCGTGGGTTCGATTTCAACTGAAGGGAGAATAATTAACATTTCCCCGCTGTCTTCGGAAAATGAAGAACGAAGTTTCAAATTTAATTTAAGTGGTTTCAAATTTGTGAAGTCAAATAATCAAATTAAATAAAACGCTGTGGCAACGTCGACTATAAATGCGACGGTTGTGGGTTCGATTTTCATTCTTGGGAAATAATTAATTTCATCCCCCTTCTTTGGGTATAAGAAAAACCTCGGTGTTAAGTTCCGCCACTCACTCGCAACTGACATGTCCCGAAAGTTGAGTGAAAAATAGGGACCAGAATGTCTCAAAACTAAATATCTCTTGAGTATCCTACAAAATGCAGGGCTTGATAAAAAAATACACATTTTTACATTTATTTAATTTTTTCCCCAGTATAGTAAAATAAGACCAAATAGACGATAAGTTAAAAACAAAGTAACTAATTACTGCACTGTACCCATCTCTAAATGCATACTAGGGCCACAGATAATAAAATCATAGTACACATAAAAACATCAGCAATGTCCATCCCTAACGTCACTTAATCACGCTACATGGCACAAAACGAGCAGTTTTAATTGTCACTTGACAGTTTTATGTAAATCGCTCGGCGGGTGTCAGCGTGACAGGGCAGTGACAGCCGACACTGGATGACAGCTACCATCTGTCCAATTTGCGTTGCAGAGTATATATATAGTTTATATTTTTTAAAATGTAAAATAACATGGTTCAAAAGATGATTTTCGCTCTTTTTTTTTTGTATATTGTCGTCAGTTATGCTTAAATTTAGGTATTTTCTTTAGCCAGATTTTGAATTTATCTGTATAATATGTGTATGTATCTGTATAATCTTAGAATGAGGCAATCACAATATATAAAATTATATTCAAATATAAAAAAAACAATAAAAACATGAGCAAAATAACAATTTTTAAGCAGTTTTTTTATATTTCACTTATAACATGCTATAAAGTAAGATAAGTTGAATGCATATAAAATGTATCGGCTACTTCACTCCTAAACAGGGCATCCATAAAGGAGAACGAGCGCTGCGGGCGCCGGCGGACTATCTCGATGAATGCTATTAATACGCCTGATACACCGTTAATGTGACGGTAGATTAGGTGTATGCCACACATTTAAAAGAAACGCGGCGTTTTTTTCCTTTTTTAAAAAAAACTTAGTGTTTTATCTTACTATGTTTTTCATTTTTCTTTTTTTTCAGCTTTACGCTATGTTCTACGTGTAGAACCTATTAAATATTTTATTTTCTGGAATAGGGATGGAACTTACAACTGGCGTCAACATGCTTTTCCATTGCACAACCTCTTTTCCCTTTTTCGCCTGGGGGTTACATGTTATTCTTTCACTAAGCAAACATGCATTTCTCTGAACATGTATACTTTTTATATACATAACACAATTTAATTATTTTTTTCTCTTATTAAATCAGATAACATAATGCGTTTTATAACATATATATGGAGTGAAAAAGAACTGTAAAAACTTTTGTCTTGCATATTGCAGGGTGGACAGAGAAAATTTATTACTCAACATACAATTTTGAAGCGTTTGGAGACAGTGTTGAACCACCTTTACAAAACCGACCCACCCCATATTAATATCCCACTTACGACTTTATGTTATGTTACTGCCGAAGTTGACTACAGTAATTGTTTAGCTGTATCGACTATACGGCCTTAACTTTGGTTAAATTTAATCCACGATTATGGATCCAGTAATAAAAGTGTATGAGGTAAGCTTTTGATTTAGCTAACACCATTTTGGTAAGTAGGCACCTAAGTGGTGAAGTGTTTTTGTGTTATGTTGTGTGGTCGATGTGGTCGTAAGTTCAAATTTTGTTTGGGCATTTAATTTAAGCTTCACGCTTTATCACTAGCGGAGAGCTAAAGAAAACGTAGCGCCAAAATCGGTCGGTCTCTGCATACCACGTCCTTGTAATTCTCCTTGTCCACCGTCATTTATTTCATCCACTATCATCAAGCCAAGAATCATAATTATAACTAATATTAAATAAAGAATAAATTATTTTCATTTCTTGTTTGAGAACCAGCATACCGTTGAGTTTTAATCAAGATGCAATACCTCGAAAATTGCGCGGAAAATAGGTAGCAGAGTGCCTTAAACTTAGGTTCTCTCTTTCTTGCCATGTGCAGAATACAGCGTGAAGATAAAAAAATGACAAATTGACACAACTTATTTAATTTCTGGCACCTAAGCACTTTTCAAATTCAATGTAAAGCGCTTTTTCTAATAACTCAACTACACGACCCACTGTGCGATGCTAAAATTTTATTCTCTGAAAGGGAAACTGTTATGTCCAGAGTGGATTCAACGGAAATGAGACCCTGTTAGGATTTCAAATGTCCCCCGGGTCGTAAATTTTATACGTTTTGCATTTTTTTTTATCGCCAAGTCCCATTCGGGTCGTAATCACCTAAGTTTTAGATCGTAACTTGTAATAAAGTAAGTAGATTATCTTGTAAAGTTAATGAAGATTGCAGGCAACTTATTTTCTATATTTCAAAATTGTACAATATTAATTCTATAATGAATTTAGTTTCAATTCTTTAACAAATAAATATTTGAACATTTTATTAACCGTGCCAAAGTAGATTGAACGTCTTAGTTTCATTAATTTAAATATTATATTTAAAATATCAAAATAAATATATTTTTTTGTCACGATTTACCCTATGTATGTATATCAGGATAAGAGAGGGAGCCTAATGGTAAGACACTCCGTTCTCCATCATTCACCCAATTTTCAATTATGTGTTGGTCGATGAAACTCAAAACCACGCTCTGTCCCGTTGCCACATCTTCAAATTTTTCCCCACATAAAAAACAAGTGACAAATCACTCCATTCTCCCAACAAAAAGGCCGTACATTTAACATACATGCAAATAAATAAAATTAAATTTCCAATAGGCATCTATTATGTATGTATGTAGAGATACCCATTGTAAGTTGCGCATTAATCAATCAGCGCTGCGACTGTGTGTCAGTCGTGTCGGTCGCGTCAGTCGACGGTTGTCGCAACTAATTTACTTCTATTCGTATATAAATATTAATGGGCGATATAAATTGTTGTTTCGTACAGTTCGCAATCGGCCACTTGTCAATGATCAACGACTCTATTGTCAATATTGTTGATTGATATAGAGATATAGGATTGAATGTCGAGACTTACTTTTCTTACAAAAATACAGCTATATCTAAGCTTAGAATATAGTGCGGCGTTAGGTTCCGTCGCTCTCGTGCCTAATCTAATAAAGAATTCAGTGACAATTTAATTCATACTAATCTGCTATAGCAATTTTAATTAACTAAAATAAAAAACCATTGTTCTCTCTTGAAATAAGATAAAACGCGACGTTGATATTCGCCGCAATGTCCCAATATTCAATGTCTCGAAAAATTTACGAAAAATTGGAAACGGAGTGTCGTAACACTAGTTACTTTTACTTTCATCAACTACTTGTTGTTACTAAGCATTTGTTAAAATTCGGCATTTTTCATTTTACGTTTTAAGGCCCTAAACAAAGCTAGTGGACTACAACTAGTTAACTATAGTAGAGTCTATTATTACCTTCTATATTGCGTGATGTTTCCAAAGTAAGTATTACTTATTGTGCCTTCTGGTTTACAAAGGAGAAAGCTAAATTATACTGCTAAGATCGTTTATAGATGTCAATGAATCATAGAATGATTTTGTAATAGTTATAAAATATCATAATAAAATATAAAGAAGCCGTCGTGGGACACCATCTTACTGTTAAAGCGACGGTTATGTGTTCAATTCCTACTCGGGGGAATAAATTATTTTAATTTAGTCGCGCTGGTATAAGGCAAAGCGCGGCATTGACGTCGGCCACTCAACAGACCATATATCAAAACACAGCAGTTAGTGGGGACCTGGGGAGCGTCTTAACACTAAATCTCTGCTGCCTTCTCTGTTATATGCAGGATAGCGTAAAGGTAAAAAATATAATCAATACATGTCCAGCAGAGAATGAAGTGTCTGAACACTAGTTTTTTACATATCAATATGCCACCACCAAAAAGAGGAAATATATTTAAAAGGTTAATAAATTTAATTTTAAACCTCCGTAGAGATTTCGCACTAAGTATATTAATCAATGCGGCGTACCTCAGTAGGGTTAATTTATGCGGACCTCGCTCCGAACTGACGGGGATGCCTGTTTCAGATTAATTATTCACATTTTATATTATACTGTAGAACCGTCGTGCTGCAATGGGACAACATCTGATTATAAACGCAACAGGTGTGGGTTCGATTTCCAATAAAGACAAGTAAGTGTTCGAATAATAAGCCTCATTATTTTTTCGATTAATAAGCCTCAATTCAGCGTTGAGTACTGCCACTTAAGTCGCAATATCTGAAAAATTGTGCGGAAATGTTGATCAGAATGTCTTAATACTAGGTTCCTCTGCCTACACTGACCCTGAGTGAAAAGAATATGCGTATTGTACTTACTGACTTAGGTAAAGTTTTACTTTACTTTATTCAGTTTTTTACTTTCTTACGTTATACGAGTACGACCTGTATAGAACTATATAATATATAATTTTTTTTATATATATATCCATATATCTAACAAAATAGCATATAGCGCTCCATTTCCATTAAGACCTTCCGTTGCAATTTCCTCAAGTGGAGATCGAACCCACATGCACTCTGAGCCCCTGCACCACGACTGGCCTCGTTTCGCCTATATCCATACAAAAAGAATGAAAAATGATACGTACATTAACAGTCATGTCGCCATCAGAAAGAAGAGACGCATGAATACAGTGACCGGCCTTTTGTGACAGAAAATATAATGGATGACCTAAAAACGTTGAATTACTTAATATGGTTATTATTTCTCTTTGGGTTAACGCGTGTCCTTTTTTTTAGGAAGGAATGAAGGTTATTTAATGTTTAATGTGTTTGTATGTTTGTTAAGCAAATACTCCTGTAATTATTTGTGAGTTTTCATCATTCTTTACATAATAGATGATTTTGTATATGATAGATGATTTATTTTAATTTCTTTATTGTGGCCAGACAAAACTAGTGTGTAAAGTTTTTTAACCGTATTTACCAAATACATTCAATAATCTTTTTTTTGTATATAGTTTGTATATAAATCTATAGTTTAAAAAGTCGATTTTTGATATACTTACTTGTATAACGTAAAGCGATGTAACTCAACGCCACCGCCACACCGCCTCAGGTCAGAAATATATAGCATAATAGAGATTAATAGCTAGCACTTTATGTGTTGTATTTACTTTTTTCTTTTAATTATCCAGCACGTACTAGAGCAGACAGAGGGAACCTAGTGGCGGCTCTCAAGGCCACGCTATTTATCGACCAAAGCGAAGAAATGTAAATATTACATAGGTATTTCATTTCCTCGAGTAGGAATCGAATCCACAGCTTGTCGCGCTTTTTATCAAACTCTTGTGCCCCAGCGCCACGCCTGACCTTTCATTATTTACTTAACAATTATAATCCATTATTTAAAAACAAATATATAAATCAATTTCTATTTAATTGACAAACATTTAAATGTCTCATTCGACTCTAATGTACATTTTCAATTCAATTTTGTCCATTATTTATGTATTACTAAATTAAAAGTGCAACTAACGAAGCGATACATCTGTCACTCGACTGTCAATGCGTTGTAGACAAATTAAAAAGTTGGAAATGCCTTTTAATTTTAAATGTAACATGAGCGGTGGCCGCGGCATAGCGAGTGAGTGTAAACGCAACGCTTGTGGGTTCGATTCTCATTCGGAGAATGGATTATTTTTAGTTTTTCTCTCTAGTATAAAAACAATGCGCGGTGTTGAGTTCCTTAATATATCTTGAAAATTGGACAGAGACGGAGTGTTTTGATACTCATAGGACTCATGTGTCTACCTTGCCTAGAAGTGAACTCCGTGAGTGACGTGAAGCTAGCTTACGGCTTCGTCCTCGTTCATTTCCTTGCTCTGGTAACGAGGGAAAACGTGGCGTTGAGTTCTGCCATTCAAATGCATAGTGGGAACCGAGTGTCCTAACACTCGGTTCTGAGGTTCTCTCTACCTTCCCTGCTCTGTGTGGAATATAGCATAATGCTAAAAAACAAAAAAGAAACATCCAAAGTTCGCCACAGTTCTCGCACATGAAATCTAAAGAGTGAACCAAAATAATTCACCACTTGTAAGCCGTTATTTATTGCTTCCTGACAGGATGGTCAGGATATCGGCACTTAGCTTCACAATCAATCCTCAAAGTAACCTGAAACAATCATTAAAATACAATTTTAACCCTTAACACCCCACAATTAAGGACAAATTCGCAAAATTTAGAAGATTTTTGCAAATTTTGAGTTTGTTATTTCAATGTCTTCGAAGTCTTAAGTTCCATGCACGTCTACGGAAGTCGTTGAGAGTAATTTAAAGTCTTTTTGTTTATTTGACGCATATGTTCAAAACATTTAAGTGCCGGCGCCTGGAGTGTATTTTATTAGATAGTGAGAACTACTCGGTTACTTTACAACTGTACAGTCGTAAAAAATTTACAAGTGTAGGAACTTGAATTGATTGAACGTCACTATAGGATAGGTTCCTTACTTTTTAAATATATTTTCTAATGTTGAGACCAGCCTTAACGCAAGTGTGCTACTGTAAACGTGACAGGGTGTGGGTTTCATTCCCGTTCGAGGAATGGAAATATTCAATATTTTCATTTCCTCGTTCTGGTGACGAGCCAAGTCGCGGCGTTGAATTTGCCACTCAACGCACAATGCGTACAAAATTCGGAGAAGAGTGAGTGTCTTAATGGGCAGGGAATGTCTTAGTACTAGGTTCCCTTGTTCACCCTGTCTACCCTACAGCATGAATCTCATTTAATTTTTAACATTAAATTTAGTAGGTACAGCACGCCAAGAAATTTGCATTAAAAACAAAAACAAAAGATCAAAAAAGCTTACGAATTGCTCTTCGTAAAAAGCGTATTCAACACAACGCTAATTGACAGAGATGTCAGCGACAGGATGACAGGTGAAGGACATTTACGTCAATATATAACATCTGTGGAGTTCTGTAGAATTTGCAATGGATTTATACGTACCTATACATATTTTAATGTTTTTTTGTACCGTGCATATAATAAGGTGGACAGAGGAAACATAGTGTTAAGACACTCCGTTTTCTGCTTTCGTCTCAATTTTTGAGACCTTGTGTATTATTTAGATGAAGTCAACCAGTGCGACGAATGAAATAGTTCATTCTACCGAGTTAGAATCGAACCTATAACCAGAAGATGTTCTGCTGTACCAAGACGATGACAATAAAAATGTACCTCTATAACTAATAATCTTAATTTTACAATTATATGATATTAGTATTTTATTAGTAATCTATGTTAAATATTAGAATTTATTTATTTATTTTTATTTATGTTCACGAATATTATCCAGTCACATTAGTGTTAATTGACTCATATCCACCTACTACTGTTTGACAAATTCGATAGCGAAACCTAACGCCGTTTTACACTAAACCAATATTTTTTAACTTAATATTGGAAGTAGTCCAGCCGTTTTGTGAAGAGCATGACAAAGAAATTGTCAAAATATATACTTACGTTCGAAAAACGTTACCCTCTTTCCGCCACAGTCGGATAAACGGACCAAAAAAAGGAGTATTTAATTAAAAAGCAATAAAAACAGCCGCCATTCAGATCAGTAATTGACAACTTTGTACGGTGACAGACAGACAGGACATAACAGGCGGAAACGTCACTCCACTTGTATCGACTTTGCAACGTAACGTTTAAAATCAATGCAATTAATTTTAATCATTTTTATTGTGAAACAGGAACTATTTGCATCTGGTTTTTATTTAGTTTCACGCATTGGTATATGCAGGTACGCAGATGAAACCTAGTCTTAAGGCACTCCATGCACCACACCACCAAATATTAAGCGAGGGAAATCAACACCACTTTTTAATCTCACAGATTTTTTTCTTTTCACACAACACAAACACTGTGGGAAATACAAAACATAAGCCGACAACCAAAAAAATCACCAATTCTCAAAATACACAAAGAATTAGAAATCAAACGGATATATCCCAGGAGTTAATCCCAACATATATCTCGTTGATCCCAAATAAATAGCCTTAGCCAATCCTCAACTAACAAGACTGTAAACAGTTTGTGTAAACACGAGCATAGGCTCTTAAGCCACCGCTAACTGCTACACAAATTACGTCTTTGTGTCGAGAACCATTGTGGTATGGTTGGATATAAATATATGATAGTTATGAGTTCGATTTTTAGAAGGGAGATTTTTTTTTATTATTGTTTGTCACTCTTCACGCTCTATCTCGTATTGGTGTACCCTAGGACAGACAAAGAAACAAGTAAAGACAGTCCGTTCGCCCGCACCACTCACTTTTCAAGATATTTCGTGTTAAGTGGCGGAAATTAACGCCGTGCTTTGTTTATGAAGTCTCTATCAGTAGATTCTCTATAATTTATATGCAAGGGCTAAAATATATAACACTGAATAATATTTGCCCATAAGTTTCAAGATCCATCTACTAAATTTGTATGAGGAGAAGTAAAATGTCTGTATCATTAGTTATAATGGTAAGCTTGTAATGCCCAAAAAATTAAAAGCTCTCGTAGCAGGGTAGGAAGAAGAAACCTAGTGTTAGACTTCCGTTTCATTGAGACACAGCGAGTTGCGTAGATCTGAACACCGCGCTTTATGTCGTTACACGAGCGAGAAAATAATTCTCCGAGTGGGAATTAACTTCACGACCGTCACGTCACAGACACATCCACCGGATGCCACCGGACCAATGTCCTTATAGATCCTTGCACATTTCCTTCCATATATTTCCATCATTAGTGGAATAACACTTTAAAATGTTAAAAGAAAACAGCAAATGTACTGGTCATATAAGACAAGGTGAGAAGTGCAATTAGTAATATACGACAACGATACACATGATTATGATCTAAAAAATTATAAATTCTACTCATTTTCATAACGAGCTCCCATAATACTCACCTGTTTGTTTATAATTTACTTGGTTTTTATAAGCCTATATAAGCGTAATAATGAACAGTAAAGGTTACTTAGGCCCATATTTGTAAACCGCTCTCAACTCTGAGATCCATCTTGAAAGCGAACTTGAGATGCCGTATACATTCATACATTATAATCTATGAATGAACGGCATCTCAAGATCGATATTAGGGTCGCCATGAGGCTTTAGGGCTGAAAAGTGGGAAATAGAGTGGCTTTACATTAGGTTTTCCCTATGTACCCTGGCATATACGAGAAAAAGTATAGAGCTGCTTTCAAAACAAATTTATAATTTTCAAACAAAAAATGTACTTAGATCGCACAGGTTCTCGTCCTCGTTGCCTGCAGTGTTAATAAAAAAATAACTCAAATGTATAAATATTATAAATTTTATTTTTTATAGGTACTAATAATGATTAAAATAACGAACTTGAACTTTGCATTTTTTATATTAAAAAACAAGTGTATTACTTTAGTACCTAAAACAATTATATACGAGTATATACATATAATATGTTGAATCGTCGGTTAATTTAGCAGCGAGTCGTCTAAACAGCCGCAAGAGTGGTGGAAATGATCCGAATAAATCAGAGCTAACCCCACCCTCGGGGAATGATGTATGATGTGCAGAAACATTTTAGGCAAATATTTTATTTAGTTTTTTCTCTTAACAAAATATGGTGTTACTTATAGAAATCAGTGATTTATTTGTCTTTTTTGAATTTCAGCTTTTATATTCATATACTAGCGACCCCCTTGTGGCTTCCCCGCTTTTACTACTGGATTATTCATATAATGTATGTTTGCAAAGCACTTAAGATAATGTGAAAATTAATTAACCCCTAATGCAACCCGCATTTTCGTAATTGCAATAAGGATTTTCCAATTGTTTTACACAGCAAGTTTTTTTTGTAGGTACCGTAATTTTAAATATGTGCTAATAATCTTTTCAAGTACTTATTAAAATATATTTAAATGACTATTTTTAGATAGTTAAATGACTATTTTTTAACGGAAGAAATTATAAACAGAAGCCTACCTATTAATAACTATAAAAATATGAAACCAAATATATCGCACTGAAATAATACATTCAACTCCAATTATCCAATACGTGCAAACGCATCTAAATCTTCGTTGCTATAGAGGCAGGCGGGTTTTTTTTTCGAGCTTGTGGTTAATGCTGAAGAGGGTATTCTGTCCCTGATGAAAAGCAAGCACTACGTGGCTGCCTATGAGGAA